>CAUYUJ010018577.1:2500-57500 GCA_963575745.1 Prorocentrum cordatum
CAAGAGCCCGAAAATGGTGATAGGTGGCGACATCCGAACCCTACCCCCACCAACCATCGTTTGTCCTGAATCGATGGGAGGCGGGGGCAGGATTCGGATTTCGGCACGGGTTCGACGAATTCTGAACCCTACCCTCGTCGCCCACCGAGTTGCCTGAATGGTTGAGCGGCGACGGCAGGGTTCGGATCTCGCCGCCGAGGTGAGCAACCCTCCCGAACGCCGCTCCCTCGGGGCCCGTCGTCTGCTTCCGCTGCGACACGTGCTCGGCTCTGTCCGCCGATCCCGCGGGGAGTGGCTCTTCCTCCCGAGTCGTCTCTTGCGGGTCCCGGGCCGGGGCCCATGGAGGGCCCCCGCTCGGGGGCGGCCAAGAGGGGGGCGTCGAAGAGAGGGCGGGGCGCAAATCACGGCCGGCGGCACGTGCGCTGCCCAGGGGGGGGGGGCCAGGGACGTAATGACATGAGACGAGGCGCCATGAAATCTGGGATATATATATATATATATATATATATGTATATATATATATATATATATGTATACATATATATGTATATATATACATATATATATATTATATATATATATGTAATCTTTGTTTCGTTTTCTTTTTGCTTTTTTATTATGTTTTCCCGTTTTTTGTTTAAATCATGGCCCACGCCATGATATCCCCCCCCTAGTCGTCACCCCCCTCTTGGCCTGGCCGCCCCCGCCCCGCCCAGGGCCCGGGAGCGGAGAGCAGCGCTCCCCGGGACGACCCCCTGGCGTGGGTCTCCGACACCGCGGGGACTTCCTGGCCTCCCGGAGGCGCAGCAACGCAGCACGCTGCGCGCGCTGTCGGCACGGAGGCTCCGCGCGTGGCTTTGAAAGCACGCGGGTCTCTCGCGCGAGGCGCTCGCCAAAAGAAAACGTGGGCCGACGCGTGGAGCCAGCACGCAGCGCACCGGCACGCACGCGTTTTCAGCGCGCGGGGCACGTGCTGCGCATCGGAAGCGGGCGCATCGAGGCGATGGAAGCGCGGGGATCGCTCCACCTCGAACGATCGGCCGTCTCCGAGATGTCAGATCGCTCCGCAGCGATCGAGGCCGGTCGCCCGCGGCGCTCAGCGTGGAACGCCGGCGGCAGGGCCCCCGCCGCGCCGTCGGCGCGGCGCGAACCTGCTGTACCGAGCTCGACCGTGCGGAATGGAGGGCCCCCGGGGCCCGAACAGGGCGATCATCTCTCTCGGGGCCCGACGACGACGACGACGACGACGACGACGACGGCTGCGGCGGCGGCGGTGACGACGACGACGACGACGACGACGACGCAAACGGCGGCGGCCGCGGCGGTGGCGACGACGACGACGAAGGTCCGTCTGCTTCGATGGCGAGGCCTGCTCGGCGTAAGGGCGCGCGCGGGCCAGGGCGACAGCCGCCGTGCGTGGGGGGCCGCGAGGGCAGGCAGGCTCTCGTCCAGGCTCAGGGGCGCGCTCGCCTCGGAGGGCGACCCGAGGCGGCCGTCCTGGCGGGCGGCGGGCATGCAGTCGAGACGCCGAAGTGAGGGCCACTCTCGGGCCGCTCCTCAGAGGATCTGTGTAGGGTTCTGTTGCTCCCATCGTACTTGAGGACCACATCCCAGAAATAATGTCTAGCACTCGGAAAAGTGTCGAAAGAGTGTCGGAAGAGTGCCGAAACAGTGTCTGAAGAGTGTCTCCCAGGGCCCGACACGAGAAAACCTTGGAGTTTCGGTGTTGTTTTTGGTGCTCGGAATTCTTTCTGGTGGTCAAGGCTAAACTAGGTTGGAACATCATAAGTGTAGGGGGGCCTGTTCGTTGCCGAGGCTAAAGTGGCCAGACAAATCACTTCGCTTCTGATTCAGTGCTCCTGGCGGCAACACGATGACCGTATATGGCATTATCCGTATCCGCGCCCACGCGGTCTGGCTTCTGGAGCACGAGCCTGCGAGTGCTTGAGCAGGGACATACCGTCCCGGCATTCCTATAGGCCTACCACGACATCTTCTGAGGACCCACAAATGTTCTAAGAGCAAAACCATTTCCTTCGAACATCAACCTGTTAAAACAAGACAGACTCAGCCAGACATGTTCTAGGAACATTTCGTGCAAACCACAAGAGGTTCTTTGAACATTCTTTGGTGGGCCTACAGGTGAGCCAAGACGCTTCCCCACTGCTTGAAATGCGCGGTCGTACGGACACGTTCTGCGCGGGACATCCGCGGAAGAACGCCCTGCATCCGCGGGGGCGCGGCCCAGGTGCCCGACCGGGCGAAGCCGCGGAGAAAGATCTGTCCTTCGCCAACGTATGCATGCCGATGCATGCTATGTCTGGAGCTTCCGTTAGCTCCACGTGGCGGGTTCCGGAAACCCTGAACCCAAACATGCTGCCACCTCTGGCTTCCGCCAGCCTCCCGCCCGCTTCCGCCGCCCTCCGCCAAGGAAAGAATGCCAACTCCCCTGGTCCTCGAAGGCGAGGCCCTTTCTGTAACGCCCCATGCAAGCACCCCCTCGGATGTGTCTATTAGGGCGACGAAATCTATACATATCCACTGCTCCCAGGCCAGGCCCATCCTCAACCCCGCAGCGGTGTATACGCCACGCCCTCCTGGCTTGGCCAGGAGGGCGCATACACAGCTCCTGGGTTCAGGATGGGCATGGTCAGGGAGCAGTGGATATGTATAGATTTCGTCGCCCGATCTATGCCTGCATGATTGTCGGTCTATGGCTCGGTGGGTAAGCGCAGACGGTTCGCCCACGGGCGTCCGGGGCGAGCGCACACACCCGGAAACGCAGCACGCTCCCGGGCTCCAGGCCCTTCAGGATGCAGGACACAGGGGCCTCGGTCGGACGCGGCCAGGATTAGGTCGGGCATGTCCCCCTACAAGGGGATTTCGGAGTAAAGATGAAAAATAGTCAAACATACGCCCAAAATATCCAAAAATAGCAAAAAATACCCAGACTATTTTTTGACTATTTCTGACTATTCCGCCTGTAGAGGGACAGGCCCGACGTAACGCCAGAAGGTGCCCTTGGCCCACAAAGGTGCCCCCCCCAGGATCGCCGAAGGGAGGCCCCACGGCCTCCTCGGAGCACCCCTCGCGAGGCCCCGCGAGGCCCCGAGGGGGCTCCAGAGTGGAGCGCAGAGCTGGGGGCGCCTTTGGGCCAGGGGCCCCTCGACAGAAGAAGAACAAATCACGTAAACGTAAGCTCTTGGCGCTCCGCGCGGACTTCTTGGATCCGCGCTGGGCCCCCCTCCCTGGCGCGCGGAGCGCGCCAGGGGCGGCGCCGGAGGCGCCGCAGGGAGGCCCAGGCGCGGATCCAGGGCATTCGCGCGGAGCGCCGAAAGTTTGTGCTTACGTGGCTTTTCCTTCTTCGACTCTAACAACCCCTGGCCTCGGCGCGCTCCGACGAGGACATGTGCACACCAGAGCCGAGGGTGCCGAAGGCGCTCCAGTGGCGGTCGTCGCCGGCGTGGCCCTTGAGGCAGTGGGCGGCCTGCACGGCGTAGCCCGTCGGGATGGTCGGCTCCTCTCGGCAGCGCGCGCCCGGGGGGTGCGCGCCTCTTGGTGCTCGGGGGCCCTCTTTGCGAGGCTGGGATTTATCCACATCCACCGCCTGGGAACCGACGTCCTGGTGCCCCAGCCGGCGGTGGACGTGGACATATTTTGGCCCTGGGGGGCCCGAACATATCCATATCCACCGCCTGCGAGGCCCCCGAAAATTGATCCTCCAGGCGGTGGTCGTGTATAAATTCCCGCCTGGGACTCTTCGGAGGGCCTGGAGGTTGCCGAGGAGGCCTGTGGTTTTTTTCGGGGAGGCCGCTTCGGAGAGGCATCCCCCCTTCTCGGAGGCCGCCGCCCTCGCGAGCCCCCACCTTGAGATCCAACGGCGCGGAAGGATCGCGACATCGAAAACAGGCACGACTGGAGCCCCTGGCCCCATATGAGCGACGATCAAAAACGGGCAGCTTACTCGCGAATGTCGGCGCAGACGACGCCGTGTTTTGCGTCGCTCATTTGTATGCTACATCTTTCAAATCGGATCGATCTGCGACGGCCCGGGGGTCTGAAATCGGGCGAGGTCGCCCAGCGCGAACATAAGGATTTCGCCGCCCCGTTCTGCGCGCCGCCCCAGTCTCGGGGTCGGCCAAAAGAGGGGCGTCCAAGAGGGGGGGTCGCAAATCACGGCCAGCGGCACGTGCGCGGCCCACGGGGGGCCAGGGACGCCATGAAAGCAACAGGACGCGCGAGGAAATCCGAGGAAACATCCTGGCCCACGCTGCGAAATCCACCCCCGCTGGTCGTCACCCCCTCGTGGCCGCCCCCGACAATCCTCGGACCCGCTGCTCGAGCCGCGCCGGGACCACTGGAGCTCCACCATGGCCGTGTGGTCCTCCTGCAGCAGCGCCTGCACCACCTCCGGCGCGCCGGGCGGCGCGGCGGGCTCGGGGTCCGTGGGGGGGACCTGGGGGAGAGCAGGCAGAGCACGTACGGCGAGGGCATCGGATGCCCATTTGGTCGGGAGGGGCAGGCAGAGACGTGAAGCAGGAGGGCGTTGCAGGTAGACTGGGTGTCCGCCCGCCCCCGAAAGAGGACGGAAAAAAGGTGAAGCCACTCGATCCTTGAAATCGGGCGCCGCTTCAAATGGAGTGGAATCTGGGACTCTAAAAATGCCTACTTTCAACGACCGACGGGTACGGACCCATTGGACAAGGCATCCAGGGCCTGGAGGCCAGTGGAACTCCCATCGTGGATCGGCTATGGATACCACCGCCGCCCTCATCACACAGGAAATCCTCCAGGGTCGGCAGCCTCCTGGGCACATTCTTTAACCAACGTCCGCACCGTGGGCATAAACTTGCGGAGGTCCGCACACATATCTTGGGTCGACGCTGGACCCCCACCCCCGGCACCGCCGGGGTGGCCCAGCGCCGGAGCTTCGCGCGCGCGCCGAGGAAGGGGGCCCCACCGCAGAGCCAGGAAATCCGCTCGGACTTCCAGAAACGTGCGTGTTTTTGCAGGTTTTTTGGGCGCCCGACTTATCCGGGGTAACTCGGGTCCGGGGTAACTCGGGTTTGGATTCCCGAAAAAGGAACCCGAGTTAGCCCTGACCCGAGTTACCCCTGATGATTCGGGGCCCTGGACGCCCGAGTTATCCGGGGTAACTCGGGTCCGGGGTAAGTCGGGTTCGGAATCCTGGAAAACGAACCCGAGTTATCCCTGACCCGAGTTACCCCTGATGATTCGGGGCTCTGAGTTTTCTTCTGGCACGAGCGAGCTCAAACCAGACCCGACGAGGGGTGGAGGAAGGGCTCTCGGAGACGAGCCCGACATGCAATGCAGGCTTTCCCGTCCTCTTTCCGAGGGCCTCCACCTCCTCGGTGCAGCTGCCGCGGTCCGTGCTGGCGACCACCTGCAGCGAGAGCCTCGCCGGCGGGCCACAGTGGGTGGAGCCGCACGCCCTGCCCACCCCCGGCGGGGCCCATCGCATCGGCGCTCTCTCGAGCGGCGTCGTCGAAGCCGACGGGCCCCCCCCGGGGCAAGAAGCACGACTCCCTTCGGCTGTGGCCAGCCCGCCTCGCGTTGGGGGGGAAGATCTCCAGGCCGGTCACGAGCGCCTCCACCTGGACGAAGTCGTGGGAGTAGGCGGCGGTCATGCGCTGGCTCTTGTGGCGCGACTGCTCGTGCAGGATGTATCCCTGGACCTTGGTCCAGTACCACGCGGTGTCGCCAAGGTCCGTAACCTGGAACATGTACCGCGGGCTGGAGTCCGCCATCTCTTTCGAAATCCGCCACCGCAGGTGGCAGTGCGTCCGCGGCTGGAGTCCGCGGAGAGGCGTGTAGGTGCCCTGCGACTCCTTCACCTCCAGACGCGAGAGCATCGCCCGCGGTATGCTGCTGCGGTCTCGGTTGGCGCCGACGTCCACCTTGATGGACCGCGAGGGCTGGCTCCACTCCGACTCCCCGGCCATATTCACCACGCAGACCCGGAACTGGTACCGCTGTCCGGGATACACGTCCCGCAGCTTGGCCACATCCTCCACCGTGCAGCATACCTCGTAGCACCCGTAATTGTCCTCGATGGGAGCGGTGGTGAACACCGGGCTCGAGGCCTGGTCGATCGGCTGCCAATCCGAGTGGCTCCGCCTGTCTTCGGTGTGCTGGTTCTGGTCGTCCTCGCTGTCGCTCGTCTCGTCCGAGTCCGACCCGTCCTCGCCGGCGGAGCCTCGTGATCTGATGATCGTGACATGGCGGTACTCGAGCTTGTGCCTGCAGAACTTGACATTGTCGACGGTGTTCTGATTGAAGACTAGCTGCCACCTTGTGAGCGTTTTCTTATTCGGCGTTACGGCGTTGGGCGGAAGGGGTGGGTGGGTCTGGCTCCAAACCTCTGCTTAGTGCGACTGTTTGCAATCGTGCTGCCTCTCTGGGAGACTCCACCCGCTCAAGACAGGCGCCCAAAGCAGCCAAGATCTACTCCACAAGGGGGGGGGAGGGGGGGGGGGGGCAGTGCGAGGGCAAAACAACGAATCAAAAAAGGAACACCTTAGCCTGACCGCGTCCATGTGTTTGCTCCACTCGCCGCGCACGTTCCCGGGCTGCTGCAGCACCATCGCCAGGGGCATCGACACGACCCCGGAGAGCTCGCTGGGCGCGCCGCGCACCTCTAGAGGGCAGAACATCCACCCCCATAAGAATCACCCCGACACGCGAAGCCGTTTGGTAAACGTGCCCAAAGAAGGAATCAAACATGGCAGGGCTGTCTAATAAACGCCCCAGGCCGTTTAGCAAACGCCAATCTTCGGGTCCGGGTGGCTCTTCCTCCCGTGAACCTCGGCGCAGGGGGCGAAAGGATCCACCTGAGGGCCGTCCACCAGCGGGCACGCGTGCAGGCACTGGACTCCGAAACGGTACTCCGTGCCACGCTTCAGGCCGTCCACGCGGGCCCTCAGACGCTTCGAGAAGTCGAACTCGTCCGGCGACCAGACGACCACCTCCTTCAGGGCCGCGCCCTCGTCGGCGGCGTCCTCGTCCTCGTCCACGGTGCGCCCGGACATCCCCGAGTCGGAAGAGTCGTCGTTGCAGCCGTCGATGCCCCAGCGCAGGTTCACGGGGATCTCCCTCCGGAACACCACGGGCTCCACCTGCAGTACGAAGCCGACTATGGGATGGTTGTCGAAGCTGCCGTGGGGCGCGGACCAGTGCAGCTCCGCGAAGCCCTCGTCCTCTTGGTTCGCCTTAAATATGCCCAGGGCGTTCTTTTAGCGTTTTCAGCTCGGCGTCTTGGACATCGTTTTTTAGCGTGCTCAGGTCAAAACACAAAAAGTACACGCTAAAACATGATGCGTTGTTTTAGCGCTTCCAGACACTGTTTTAGCGTGTTCAGCCCGAAAGCGCAGCAGAAAGCACGCCCCCCAAAACGCCACGACAACTGCCCCAGAGACGCTAAACAAAAAACGTAGCGTTTTTTTTAAGCAGCGTTTTCAGCCTGTCAAGAGCCCAAAGTAAAACAACAAAAAAAACACTAACAAAACGCCCAGGGCGGTTTTAAGGCGAGCGAAGCTCGTCCTCGTTCTGCAGCGTGGCCAGCTCCACGAGGGGCGGGCTGGGCCGGGGCAGCAGCACCTCGATCGGCACGGCCTGGCCCACCTGCCGCAGGGCCTCGCTGCCGTCCGCCCTCCTCGACGCGAAGATGCGGATCTCGTAGGAGACGACGTTGGAGGACACGAACGGGGCCGTGATCCACATGAACGCCTCCGGGAGCACCCCGTGCCCGTGCGGCGAGACGGGCAGCTGCTGGTAGGACTCCGAGAACTCCGAGAACCTCGTGACCAGCTTGCCGTCGAGGACCCAGAAGGTCCTGCCGATGTTGTCCTCCATCGTCTCCAGGTGGCGGGGCACCACGGCCAGGAAAGGGTACAAACTGCACTGCTTCTGCAGGTCGGACGACAGCCGGATCCGGCAGGCGATGCGCTCACCGGCCTGGTAGGTGCACTTGTCCAGCGCGATGCAGTCGGACACGTTCCGCATGGACCGGAGCACGGCGTCCACCGAGACCCGCTTGTGCTCCCTCTCCAGGGCCTCGTAGACAGTCCTCAGCTGCGTCTTCGAGCACAGGCTCGGCGTCACGTGGATCACAGTCGTGCGCGACTTGCGCGACTGCATCACCTGCATCGCGAGGTCCTTGCGGTTCATCTTTCCTGCATCCCTCGTCCGCTTGGGTTGTGAGTCGGTCGTCGACTTCCTCTTCATCATGACGTAGCTTCTCTGGTCGATGTTGACAATGTGTTCGGAAAAATCGTGGAACGAGACGTGCCTCTCGCGCTCCGCCTTGCTCAGCTCCTTGGCCAGATCTTCGGGACTGGCCCTGTCCTGCTTGCAGATGAAGACGGCGATCGCAAACTCCTCGACCGAATACCCTTCGTCTGGCATGCCCGCCGTCGCCATCGTCACCATCTTCCTGACGGAATGCCTACCATCGTTGCCGTCTCCGATCTGATGCTTCATGCCGCCCTGCAACGCCCTGCTGAGGAGCCCCATGTCCCGAGCGAAGGACCAGCCCTGGCGCACAGGGTTGAGGTCGTACGTGTGGGAGAATTGGGTGACCTCGTCCTCCGCCTGGAATCCGGAAGGGAACTTCTGGAAGAAAGGCTCGAAGGCGCCGTGCCTGAGCAGCATCCTCTTGCGCAGGGTGCTGAAGGGCACCATGGGGACGGCTTGGCCCAGGACCTGCTCCAGCTCCTGCACGCTCACAGAGCCTTTCCCCCACAGGTCCGCCCCCTGGAACAGCTGCGGCAGCCTGTCTTTGGGCGTGAACTGCTCGCCTTGCAGCCTCTGGCTGCTGCTGCCCCTGCCTCTCATCCTGGTCATCCCCTGGCACAACGACTCGAACTCGGCCCAATTCAGCTCGCCCCTCTTCTGCACGCCGAACTCCTCCACGGCGCTGTGCAGATAGTCCGGCCACTTATTCAGCACCCCGTTGCGAATCTTCTGCAGTGAGCGCCCGGATACGCTCATGATCCTCATGATCAGCTGCGGTTTGGTCACCTGCACGTTGCGACACTCCGACAGGGACAGCCCCGACTGCTCGGTCTGGAGCGCCTGGAACAGGAACTCGGCGTCCACGCGCAGCGCCGTGAGGAAGAGGTCCTTGGACATGACCTGCCCTTCCTTCTCCCCGTCCTCTGGGGCGCTCAGGCTCATGTGACTCATGTTCAGCTCGGTGAACGCCCGCACGAACTCGTCAATCTTCATGTAGCCGCTGCCGTCAGCGTCGAGCCACCGGAAGGCCCTATGGAAACACTTGCACCTCGCCATGAGCATCTCGTAGATCCTGTCCCAGCACAGCTGCATGGCCTGCAGGATGCCGCGCAGCAACACCTTGCGAACGCCGACGGGGATCTGCGGGTCCAGCAAGGTGCCGAGCCGCGCGGTGTTGATGGCGAAAGTGTGCGCGCTCACCAGGCCGCACAGCTCAGGGAGGTTGCTGCTGTTCTGCACCGCGCTCCTTTGGCGGCGCGCACCAAGCCTGCCATCGCTCGGACGTCCATCCCCCGTGCACTTTTCGTTTTCGTGCGTGCTTTTTTCGGGTGTTGCTAGAAGTGCCTCTGGCCCAAGGTGTCCCCAGGATTTCCAAGGAGTCACGAGGCCCACAGGGGCCCTAGGGGCTCCACAATAGAGCGAAAAGCTGGGGGCACCTTGGGCCAGGGTCACCTCTAGCAACCCCCGATTTTTTGCTCGATGATCCAGGATGCTCCTCGAGTCCTCGCCGAGAAAAAAATGCACACGTCCGAGCGATGCCAAGCATGGGGTGTAGCGCGAAGGGGGCCCCCGCCGTCTCAGAAGGCCGCCCACCCCCCTCGTACCACAGCCTTAAGTCGGGCATGTCCCTCTACAGGAGGAATAACATAGCCTGTTGACGACCTTTCGTTTTTTGTTGTTGTTCCCCACATCCAAAGTGGGGTTCTTGTTTTCTCTGCACACGCCGCGCAGGATCTCACACACCCCCTTTCCTCTCTCTCTCTCTCACTCACCATCATCGCCATCATCATCACCATCAACCACCATCATCGTCATCACACGCACACACTCATCATCATTACTATCATCATCACCATCAACCACCATCACCGTCATCACTAGTCATCATCATCATCCCCATCATCATCGTCACCATCATCACCACTCGATCACCCACTCACTCACTCAATTACTCACTCATCCTCAGTAGGCTTCGGAGGCAGTGGTCCTCCGACGGTAGGACCGCCGCAACTCTCAACATCATCGTCACCATCTCCATCATAATCTCTCGATCACCCACTCAGTGGCCATCATCATCATCATCATCGTCATCATCATCATCATCATCATCCTCATCCTCATCCTCATCCTCATCCTCATCCTCATCCTCATCATCCTCATCCTCATCCTCATCCTCATCACTCATTCATCACACACTCATCATCATCATTCGCTCACTCATCATTTCGCCATCAGGCGGGAGCCTCTGAGTGAATTGCGAGGAAGTCTCAAGCGGGAGCCCCCTCCTTATGGGGCCCGCAGATCATGTTACTAATCCGAGCGGGTCATCGGAACTTTGTAACTGTCGTCACTTTTGGGCCTCTGAGGCTTGAATTTGCAGGAAGTATGAGGCGGGAGCCTCGTCTGTGAGTGAATTGCGAGGAAGTCTCAGACGGGAGCTCCCTCCCTATGGGGCCCGCAGATCATGTTACTAATCCGAGCGGGTCATCGGAACCTTGTAACTGTCGTCACTTTTTCCCCACATCCAAAGTGGGGCTCTTGTTTTCCCTGCGCACGCCGCGCAGGATCTCACACACCCCCTTTCCTCTCTCTCTCTCTCTCTCACTCACCATCATCGCCATCATCATCACCATCAACCACCATCATCGTCATCACACGCACACGCTCATCATCATTACCATCATCATCACCATCAACCACCATCACCGTCATCACTAGTCATCATCATCATCCTCATAATCGTCGTCACATTCATCACCACTCGATCACCCACTTACTCACTCAATTACTCACTCATCCTCAGTCGGCTTCGGAGGCAGTGGTGTTCCGACGGTAGGACCGCCGCCACTCTCAACACCATCGTCACCATCTCCATAATAATATCTCGATCACCCACTCAGTGGCCATCATCATCATCCTCATCCTCATCATCATCACTCATTCATCACACACTCATCATCATCATTCGCTCACTCATCATTTCGTCATCAGGCGGGAACCTCTGAGTGAATTGCGAGGAAGTCTCTGGCGGGAACCCCTTCCCTATGGGGCCCGCAGATCATGTTACTAATCCGAGCGGGTCATCGGAAATCTACAGCTGTCGTCACTTTTGGGCCTCTGAGGCTTGAATATGCAGGAAGTATGAGGCGGGAGCCTCGTCTGTGAGTGAATTGCGAGGAAGTCTCAGGCGGGAGCCCCTCCCTATGGGGCCCGCAGATCATGTTACTAATCCGAGCGGGTCATCGGAACATTGTAACTATCGTCACTTTGGGGCTCTTGAGGTTTGAATATGGAGGGAATATCAGGCGGGAACCTCGTCTCTGAGTGAATTGCGAGGAAGTCTCAGGCGGGAACCCCCTCCCTATGGGGCCCGCAGATCATGTTACTAATCCGAGCGGGTCATCGGAACCCTGTAACTGCCGTCACTTTTGGGCCTTTGAGGCTTGAATATGCAGGAAGTATGAGGCGGGAGCCTCGTCTGTGAGTGAATTGCGAGGAAGTCTCAGGCGGGAGCCCCCTCCCTATGGGGCCCGCAGATCATGTTAATAATCCGAGCGGGTCATCGGAACTCTGTAACTGCCGTCACTTTTGGGCCTCTGAGGCTTGAGTATGCAAGAAGTATGAGGCGGGAGCCTCGTCTGTGAGTGAATTGCGAGGAAGTCTCAGGCGGGAGCCCCCTCCCTATGCGGCCCGCAGATCATGTTACTAATCCGAGCGGGTCATTGGGACCTTGTAACTGTCGTCGCGCTGTCGCTGGGCCAGACGCTGCGCAAGGGCGTCACCATCGACTGCGCAATGGATGAGGACGCTGACCGCACGGGCATGTCGGACGAGATGTGGTGGCTGCACCTCTACGTCATGTTCTCCCGCGCCACGTGCATGCGGAACATGCTGATCCTGCGGCCGCCCGCGCGAGAGTTCCTGGAGCGCGGGCCGCCGGCGTCACTGCGGAAGGCGCTCCAGGAGTTCGACAAGAGAGCGGTGGATTCCAGGGCTGAGGCGGAGCAGCTCGCGGCAGAGCTGGGCTTCGTGCTGCCGCCCGCCTGAGCGCCGCGGCGCGCGCCTAGAGGCCCGCGGGGTTGTCCCAACGGCTGGCTCCCGCGCCCCTGCGGCCTGCGAGGTTGCCCCAACGGCCTGGCCCGAAGGGTTGTCCCGACGGCTTCGCGATCTAGCCGTCGGCAAACGCGCGCGTGCTGGCCGACGCGGCGACGGCGCCGAGGAAAATCGAGTTGCTTGCCACGACCAGGGGGAACGGGAGGTGCACATGGAAAAGAAGCAGGAGGATGAGGAGGGAAGGGGCATGGGGGAGGGCGACGACGAGAGGAGGTGGCGCGAGAGGAGGAGGAGGAGGAGGAGGAGGAGGAGGAGGAGGAGGAGGAGGAGGAGGAGGAGGAGGAGGAGGAGGGGGAGGAGGAGGAAGAGGAGGAGTAGGAAGAGAAATAAATAGAATGAGGAAGAGAGGGCAGTGCAGAGGGCGAGAGGAGAGGGTGTCCGCCAGGGGGAGGAGGAAAGGGCAAAGGGTAAACTAAACAGATTCTCATGTGGGGTCCTACCGTCGGAGTAGTGGGCTCTTGAGGCCTGAATATGGAGGAAATATCAGGCGGGGGCCTCGTCTCTGAGTGAATTGCGAGGAAGTCTCAGGCGGGAACCCCCTCCCTATGGGGCCCGCAGATCATGTTACTAATCCGAGCGGGTCATCGGAACCCTGTAACTGCCGTCACTTTTGGGCCTTTGAGGCTTGAATATGCAGGAAGTATGAGGCGGGAGCCTCGTCTGTGAGTGAATTGCGAGGAAGTCTCAGGCGGGAACCCCCTCCCTATGGGGCCCGCCGATCATGTTACTAATCCGAACGGATCATCGGAACCCTGTAACTGTCGTCACTTTTGGGCCTCTGAGGCTTGAACATTCAGGAAGTATCCGGCGGGAGCCTCGTCTGTGAGTGAGTTGCGAGGAAGTCTCAGGCGGGAGCCCCCTCCTTATGGGGCCCGCAGATCATGTTACTAATCCGAGCGGGTCATCGGAACCTTGTAACTGTCGTCACGCTGTCGCAGGGCCAGACGCTGCGCAAGGGCGTCACCATCGACTGCGCCAGGGATGAGGACGCTGACCGCACGGGCATGTCGGACGAGATGTGGTGGCTGCACCTCTACGTCATGTTCTCCCGCGCCACGTGCATGCGGAACATGCTGATCCTGCGGCCGCCCGCGCGAGAGTTCCTGGAGCGCGGGCCGCCGGCGTCACTGCGGAAGGCGCTCCAGGAGTTCGACAAGAGAGCGGTGGATTCCGGGGCTGAGGCGGAGCAGCTCGCGGCAGAGCTGGGCTTCGTGCTGCCGCCCGCCTGAGCGCCGCGGCGCGCACCTAGAGGCCCGCGGGCTTGTCCCAACGGCTGGCTCCCGCGCCCCTGCGGCCTGCGAGGTTGCCCCAACGGCCTGGCCCGAAGGGTTGTCCCGACGGCTTCGCGATCTAGCCGTCGGCAAACGCGCGCGTGCTGGCCGACGCGGCGACGGCGCCGAGGAAAATCGAGTTGCTTGCCACGACCAGGGGGAACGGGAGGTGCACATGGACAAAAAAACAGGAGGATGAGGAGGGAATGGGCATGGGGGAGGGCGACGACGAGGAGGAGGTGGCGCGAGAGGAGGAGGAGGAGGAGGAGGAGGAGGAGGAGGAGGAGGAGGAGAACTAGGAAGAGGAATATAATGAGGAAGAGAGGGCAGTGCAGAGGGCGAGAGGAGAAGGTGTCCGCCAGGGGGAGGATGAAAGGGCAAAGGGTAAGCTAAACATATTATCATGTGGGGTCCTACCGTCGGAGTAATTTTTGTTTTTGTTGTTCTTCTTTATATGTATATATCTCCTAAAGTCCGCCTGTAGGACATGCCCGACCTACCCCCCGCACCACAGCCCCCTCGTGCACGCCGCCGGCTCCTGGCTGCCTGCAGGGCCGCCAGCGCCAGGGCCGACCGCGCCAGCGTGCTCGTCGACCTGGCCAGCTTCCTCGAGCCGCCCTGGGCGCTGGCATCCTGCGCATGCGTGGCCAGGAGAAGCCAGATTCGGATCGACAAGCTGGAGCGGCGATCGGCACGAAACGGATCGGCGGAAATCGGCAGCCAAGACGGGAGGAGTCGAACGTGCGGAAACCAGCAGGCTAGTAAGGCCTCCATGGACGTTGCTTTGTGGGGGGCGCAGGTTCAAGCGTGTAGCAGATCAGAATTCGCGTTCTATGATTAGCTCCATGAGAGGTCTCGTGTTTACGTCGGGGTGATACAGTATCTGGCCTGACCTAAGGAACGAGAAATAAGGAACGAAGCTCTTTTTTTCCGAGTAAGTCTAGGAAATCCGAAAGTACACCAGGGGGGCTTGCCGCCAAAAAAGTAGCGGAACGCTTGCACACCAAAAGAACCACCGAGCCCCTTTTGAAAAATACTTGTTCCTTATTCAAGCCGGACCCTGTAGGATCAATCTTCGTGGTCCGGGTTAGTGCTTAGGGCTGGGGTGCTGAGATCAGCGTCCGGGTGTTGGATCTGTGGTGCTGGGCCAGAGGATGTGCATCCAGATCGGAATTCTGGAGCCGCATCGAATCGGAATCGGAATCGACCGAGCTCGCATCGAAATGGAATCTCGGGGGAGTCGAAAACGCGCCCTGGAGGCGGGCTGCCCGAGACGTCACGGAGGCGTGGCCCTCCGGAGGTCCGCGCGGACTTCCCCAGGCCACCCAGCCTCGCCCAGCCTCGCGCGCCCTCCGCGCCAACCCTCCGGCGACGCGAGGCCTCCTCCGCGCACTCGCGCCACCGAGCTGCAGGAAGAGGAGGAGGAGGAGGAGGAGGGGGCGGCGGAGGAGGAGGAGGGGGAGGAGGCGGAGGAGGAGGAGGCGGAGGAGGGGGGGGGGAGGAGGCGGAGGAGGAGGAGGAGGGAGGAGGGGGAGGGAGGAGGAGGAGCAGGCGGAGAGGAGGAGGAGGAGAGAGAAGAGGAGGAGGGAGGAGGAGGAGGATGGAGGGGAGGGGAGGAGGAGGAGGAGGAGGAGGCGGCGGAGAAGGAGGGGGAGGAGGAGGAGGAGGCAGAGGAGGAGGGGGAGGAGGAGGAGGAGGAGGAGGAGGAGGAGGAGGAGGAGGAGGAGGAGGAGGAGAGTGAGGAGGAGGAGGAGGAGGGGGAGGAGGAGGAGGAGGATCGATCGATCGATCGAGCTCTCGGGCCGGTTCGGTGCTGCACTCTCGCTACGCGCCGTGCTGCTTACTAAAGTTGCGTGGCCTAGCTGAGGTCACTTTGCTGAAAGGGGGGCGCGGGCGCCACTGAGACGCTCGGGCCCTAGCTGCACCGACCTTCCCCACGCGGGGGTCTGCGGGCAGGGTAGCGCCCGCTTTTACGAGTGCCCTCTCGCTGGCTCCTCTACTCCCCTGCCTCGTCTGCCTCGTCCCTTTCCCCTACCCTTTCGCTTCGGTTCGGGCGGGGGCAGGGGGAGGTCGGTGCACGACAAAATAGTTGGGAAAGCTCGGGCCTCGGAGTTGGAGAAGGTCGGGGGTCTCAGTCGGAGGCGGCGGAGGGGGGGGGCGGCCTTCCCTGACCAGCTCGTGGAATCGTGCGCTGGTGAGAAAAGTGCGCGGGATGGCCTGAGGGGCCGCGCTCGCTGGGATAGAACAGAGCCGCACCGTCCGCTCTGTCACATCGCTATGCGCTGCTCCTCTCTCCGTGTCGTTCTGGCTCAGTTGTTGACGAGACGTCCCAGTTCTCGCTCCAGTGCTCCGCGCGGCGCCGCCCCGATCTTGCGGCTCGCTCCCTCCTTGCGGAGGGCGCGCGTGAGGATCGTCTCCAACTGCGTGTCCGTTGCTTTCACCTGGAACTGGAACCTGCACTTCTCCGTGGCGCCCCCTTCCTTGCCCTTGTTCCTGCGCGCGCGGAAGATCGGGGTGCCGTCTGCTACCTTCTCCGCGCTGCCACTCAAGATGACGTCCTTGTAGTACTTCTCGAGGTGGTCGCGCTCCGCTCCTGCGTCGTACGTGCGCCCCATGTAGTTCGCCACTTCGGTCCGCGCGCGGATGTGGGGGCTGCCGAGCGAGGCCGTGTCCACTTGTTCTCCATCTGCTGCTCTGCGTCGTAGGTCCTGCGCGTCGTCGTTGTGCGTCTGGCCCGCCTGTAAGCCCGCCTGCGCGATGCCGCTCTGCGTGCTGATCTCCCACGTCTGGATGATGGCCGACGCCAGCTCTGCCTGCTCGCGCGCCAGCGTGAGGGTGAGGCGCGCCGTGAGGTCCACTATGTGCGGGTTGGCCACCGCTGCTCCTCCTCCCGCTGGTGTTCCTCCTGCGGCGGCTCGTCGTGGTTGTCGACTGCGGTCTGGTCGCTGAGGTCCCCCTGCCGCCGCCGCTGGCGCCCAGGCTGGGCGCTGGTCGAAGAGCGCCATCCTGTGCCTGAGGTCGTAGTAGTGGTCTGGGTAGATGCGTGCACAGGTGCGCGAAGAAGGCGCCCTTGTCTAAGAAGAGATGGCTGCAGAGAGGACATTTCGTGCTCGATTTAGTCAGCTGGCTCTGGTTTCGTGTCCTATCTGGGTTACAGCTGCCCGTGATCAAACTCCTGGTCAGGTGTTTTCCAGGCTGTTCCACGGCTCGTGCAGCACTGGTAGCCATTGATGCACTCGTTGTTCGTAGTTAATAGAGCGGCTAAATTGTGAACGTTATGATTCCGAATGACATGACGGTGTAGCGCTTTTTTGCTTGCGAACACTAGTCCGCATTCCCCAGAATCGTCCCCGAGCGAGCACTTCCAAGGCTGGAGGTCCTGAAGGGCTAAGTCTTCTCGGAGTTCGTCGTTGGGAGTATAGCCTGGAGGAGGAACTGCTACCGTCAATTTAGCTGCTCTGACCTCGCGTGCGTCTAGTAGGTGCAGTTGTTCTCTAATCACTAGCGTGAACATCTTACCTATCTTGACCTGCTCTTCCCCGAAGATGTTTCTGAAACTCTCCGAGACATGGCGGGCCTTCGTGACGTCCTCCTCGGTTCGTCGGGCCCAGGGGTTCGCGTGCGTCGTCAGCTCATCTGTCGCGCCGTCATCGTTGGTCTCGAATTCGAGGCGTCCGAACAAGGCGACGATGCGTTGGCGGTGATTATTCGGGAATCTCAATATATTTTTTTGTCCAGCCAAGTCTGCGGACCTGCGCCTCCTCCGCTGGAGGAAGGGTCTGCCAGTAGCGGAAGACCTCCATCGTTGTCAAACTACGTACCGAGCCGTCCTCGTTGTGCGTGCTAGCTCGGCCTGCCATCGCCCGTCTCAGGAGGGCGCCCATCGCGCCCTGGAGCATCTGGTACTCGTTAGGCGTGGGCAGGTAGCACTCGATGCACGAAAGCCCCGTGTTGATGACCCCGCATATGAGGACTGCGCGCTTCCACTTGTAGGGTATCTCTCGCTTGGTCCAGAACCTGCCGCACTCGTAGCAGCTCTTCTTCATGGCCTGGATGCGCTTCTGCAGCTCTGGGTAATAGCTCTGCGTCGATGTTACTGGAGGGCCCAGGTGCCGAGCCACCGCCACCACTTTGCCTGGCAGTTTGCATTGCGGGTCCTTCTTGATTCGTTGGTGCGCCTGGCTGGCGCCTTCTCCCTGCAAGTGTACTATCGCCTCCTGCTTATCTTGGTTTTGCTTCAGGCCGATCTCGCTCAAGCGTCTGTTCAGCGTGTCGTCTATCTTGTGAGCCTGGTCGGCGAGCAGCGTGGGATTAGCCTGTTTCCCGTTCAAGATGATCTTGCGTATGTCGTCCGCGTACTTCGTTAGCCCCACGTATACTGGATGTTGGAACAGTTCACTTCTTCCATACAGTAACTCGTCGTACTCGATCTCGTCGTTGCAGTCCTTGGTCCACCTCTGGATGCAAGGGGCGAAGCTGGCCACGAAGTTGCGCGCCATGTAGGGGTCGCCGATGAGGCCGCCGCAGTGGGGCTTGATGCATATTCCCTGCGTGTCGTCTCTGCAATCAATGTTGAACGTCGCCCTGCGGTATCGTTGTTCTCCGAGGTCCCAGAGGTCCTGCGGCGTGATGTTGCTGTTGGCCGCGTCCATGGTATGCCACTTGCAGCTGGCGAACGCGTTGGGCATGTCCTTCATGGTGGACGCGTAATTGTAGCCTGCGTTGCGAGCCCTGTACTCATTGACTGACATGGTGAGGATGGCTCCTTCTCGTCGTCGTCCCCTGATGAACCCGTAGTCCTGGTCCGTGTGGGTTTGTTGTCGGTGCCCCCTGAGTCCCGCAGCGTAGTCTGCCTTGCCGATGGGGTCCATGATGTGGTAGATTCGCTTGCCTGCTGGTCCTTTCTTCGTGTTCTTCTTAACCGCCGTCGCCGTACTTTGATGCCATCGAACTGGTGCCGCGTTGCTGATGCGTATCGCCGCCAAGGCCGCCTTCAATAATGCTTGAAACTGTTCGGGTTCTCCGTCTCCCTCTTGATGTCCGAGGCCGTGTCGTTGGCGTGGTTGGTGTTCCGCCTTCGGTGGGCATAGTAGTAGTCGCCATACCTCCGCTGGTGCCGCCGTTGGTGGTGCTGCCCGTCGTAGGCGTGCTCGTTTGAGGCTTTTGGCAATCTCGTTGTAGTCTTCCTCTATCTTTTCCTCCAAGTCGTCCTCGTCGTAGTCCTTCTCCTCGGCGTTGTGCGGGATGGCCTCCAGGTGCTGCGTGTCCTGCTCGGTGCCTTCCATGCCGCCTGAGCCTCCTGGTAGTTGCCAAAAATCAAGCCTGTCCTGCTCCGCGGGGTTCGCCGTAGTAGCCGTCCAGAAGTCCCTCCTGCGTGGTCCGTATCTTCCTCCCGCGACCAACCGTGATAGTCTTCCAACTCTTGCCAGGTCCCTTTCCTCCTACGCCTCGTATAGCTCTTCGACTCGTTGCTCTGTGCGTAATTGTTGTGCGTGTCGTCGTTGTCGCTGGCAGGTCTTCGTGATGTCGTGCAGCTTTTTCTCTATCTCGCGCATGCGCTGCTCGATCTCCGTGATCGGCTGTTCGTCTGTGGCGTATGGGTTGCCTTCCAGCTCTGTCTCTTCCTGGGTCCTGGGTGGGTCAGCGACCGTCCCTGGAGGGTCCCTGGATTCGAGCACGTCCGCGCAAAACGGGGGAGGCGACGATTCGGGCGCTGGCGTGCGGTTAGCCTCATGATGAGCGGCGTGTAATTCGTGAAGTACTGATCGGGCTGCTCTGCGTTGTCTTAGTAGCTGCATGCACTCGTTGCGGAGCCTCTCGTAGTCGTCGGTCGGTTTCGGCGCCTGGCTGTAGTACTGCTGGGCTGTCTCTACGAAGATGGTGTTGATGTCCGTGAAGAGCTGATCGACTCCCTTTCCTGCTGGGTCGTAGTCCTCAATCCGCTGCTCTACCTTCTTGATGTATTCTCCTCTGTGCAGTCCGTGTCGTACTGCGAGCGCGAGGCTGTCCTTGTCCCATCTCGGTAGCTGAGGTCGCTGCCGTACTTGTTGTCGTAGGGGAAGCCGAAAAGTCACCTGCACTGGAACGCGGTCTCGTCTAGATCGGCAGCGTATGTGTTGTAAGCGCGTTCCCATCCTGAGCAGGGGTCCTTGAGATATCAGCGTCTCGGTCATGCTCCTCGGTATCATGATGTAGTCGATGCAGCTCGCGTTCTTCTCTCCGAAATACGTGGGGCGCCATTGTCCGAGCGTGTTCACCACGCTGCGGTCGTAGCGGTCGGCGTAGGTACCAGCCTTCTGTCCAGCGCCGCCTGGCAGTCGTTCGGGCGATCTGCCTTCTCCGAGTGCTGGTGTATCTGGTCGTCCTCCTTTCTGTGTGATGCCGATGCAGTCGTTGAGGTCGCCCGCCACAATGAGTATCGTGTGTCTATGTTTCCGTTTGCTGGTCTCTTCTATCCAATTGAGCAATCTGCTCGTCGTAGCGTAATACTCTTTTCTGGTCGTCTTGCCCTTGTTGGGTTGCGGTGGACTGTAGTATCCTATGATCAGCAGCGTCTGGTCGTGATGCTGCAGGGTGATCGCGAGACCTCTTCCACTGAGCTCGGGCGTCGGTTCCTGGATGTCGATCACCTTAGCCCCTCGCAGCCGTCCCTGCAGCGCGATGATGATGCCCGTGCTGCGGTTGGTCAGTTCTCCTGGTTGCCAACCCGCGTCGTAGTAGCGTGTGTTGTCGCAGCGGTGCTGCGTGATGACGGGGTCGCGTCGTCTGCGTGATGTCCCCACTAGCACGATGATGTCAAAATTGTTGGCCTCCTCGTATATTTCCGCGAGCCTGTCGGGCTTTGCCGAGAGTGGGTTGAAGAGGAGCACAGCGAGAGAAACTGCAAGTGCCGCCATCATGCGGGCCGCCGCCCCTTCTGTCTGCTCGATCCGAGGAACAGCATGGTGGCGGTCTGGGCTGCCCCGACGATATCTTAGGCCCAGATGGCAGCTGAGGAGGAGGAGGAGGAGGAGGAGGAGGAGGAGGAGGAGGAGGAGGAGAGGAGCAGGAGGAGGAGGAGGAGGAGGAGGAGGAGGAGGAGGAGCAGGAGGAGGAGGAGGAGGAGGAGGAGGAGGAGGAGGAGGAGGAGGAGGAGGAGGAGCAGCTCTCCCGTCCGGCCCGCGGCGCGCGAAGCGCGGCTCCCTTCGCGCCTGCTCGGGCGGCCTATAGATCTCCTGGGTCGGCGCTGGACCCCCCCTGGTGGAGTCTCCCCCTTGGTATGACGGGGGGGAAGGGAGGATGGGAAGGTCCTCCTCCTCCTCCTCCTCCCTCTCCTCCTCCTCCACACAATGACTCAATATGAATACTACTCTCCTCCTTCCCCTGATGACGGGTTGGGAGTGTTCGCCCCCCCCCCCCCCCCCCCGCGTACTTTTTTTTTTTTACACGCAGGATTCCCTGGAGTTGGGTTTTCGCGTGCATTTTTTTCAAAATGCTGCTCTCGCTGAGGCGCCGGCCTCATTTTCGGGCCCCGCTCGTTCCGAATCGTGCTCCCGCTGCAGCGCTGGCCTCATTTCCGTGCTTCCGCTCGTTCCGAATCGTGCTCCCGCTGCAGCGCTGGCCTCATTTCCGCGCTTCCGCTCGTTCCGAATCGTGCTCCCGCTGCAGCGCTGGCGTCATTTCCCGTGCCATGCCACGGCATGCAATGCAATGCTAGGTTGCGTTCCGCTGCGCGATGCCATGCCTTCAGCTGAAGCTGTGATATGCAATGCTTAAGTGCCACGTCGTGCTATGCCATGCTACGCTTTGATCTTCAACGCCATGCTATGCAATGTTATGTTCGGGGCCGCTGTGCGATGCCATGCTTTGCGTTGCAAAGCTTTGTGATGCAATTCTTCACTACGCCACGCCACGCCATGCTGTGACATACTACGCTTTGCGGTGCTCTTCTACGCCATGCCATGCCGTGCTCTACAATGCATCGCGTACCCTTTCGGGATCATTGCCCTGCTCGACATCCGACTGTGCGAGTAGAGAGGGGATCTACGCTATGGTAAGGGATGGGAGGGAGGGGTAGGATGTCAGATATCACGCGAACGCACCTAGCTTGTCCTCCTCCCCCTCCCCCTCCCCCTCCCCCTCCTCCTCCTCCTCCTCCTCCTCCTCCTCCTCCTCCTCCTCCTCCTGCTCCTCCCCCTCCTCCTCCTCCTCCTTCTCCTCCTCCCTCCTACCTGTGGTAGTGGTGGTGGAAATGCAGCCCACCACTCCTCCCCTGGCTGGCGCGAGAAGCGCGCCAAGGGCGGCGCTGGAGGCGCTGGTAAGGGGAGCCCAACGCCGACGCAAGACGTCCGCGCGAGCCCCCGGAAATTTGTGCTCTCTGCCGCTTTCTCTGCTTCGAGTCCTTCCCCTCGATGCTCTCGCAGGCTCTGTCGATGGCGAGATGAAGGTACCGCACAATGATCGGCTTCCACGCGACATCCTGGGGACCGCTCGGCAGCCGGTGCTCTGGGGTGGGCAGCATCCAGCCCTGGCCGTCCTGAGGCAATCTCTCCAACAACCTCTTCGCGGCCAGCGACTCGCCGGTCATCCCGCCGCTGCCTACATGCGCCACCACCTCTGGAATCTCACAAACGGCACAATGGTTTTACTTCGGGCAGTCCCCACCAGGGGGCTGCTGCAAATGATATCAACATCAGTGGCGTGTTACTCTACCCTGTGCCATACAGTATTTCAAACAAAATTGTGTACGATCGCTACGAGTATTGTTTATGTTTGGCACGTGAACGTTTTCTGATTCGGCGCTTCGACATTGGGCGAAAGGAGGGGGGGATCTGGCTCCAGACCTCCGCTTAGTGCGACTATTTGAAACAGGGCTTAGTGGGAGCTCTATGCGGGGGTCCTGTGCGAGTCCTATGGAGAAATCTTATGGGGGAATCCTGTGGGGAATCTCGTGGGGAAATCCCATTACGAATCCCATGGGGAAATTTCATGGGGGAGACTTCTGGGGGATGCTACGGGGGACTTCGAATCCAATTTGAACCCATTTGGGATCCGATTGGAATCTTCAGGAATTGCATTCAAGAAGATCCCACAACAACTGGCTACCCCCGGGTGTGCCATTTTACAGCGCATCCGGCGCCCTGGCAGCCCTTTCTTATTTCCCCGAGGGCCTCTCCGAAAACACAGCGCACAATTGAGCGCAATAGAGATTCGCGTGTCCTGCAGGGGGGGGAGAGGCGGGGCCTTCGTGTTCACTCCACCTGCTCGAAGCGTGCACCAGAAACAACCAAGATCTACTCCATGGGGGGGCGGGGGGCGAGGGCCCGCGCCGATCGGCAAAACAACGCATACGAAAACATTCACAATTCACGAGTGATGCTTGTTTGCTGTACTATGATTTTGATGTATGCGAGCTGCATGCTTTGTTGGGCTGTTCGTGTGTGATGGCATGCGCCGTACACACATCTGTATGTTCCCCAAACAATGCTTGCACTTCGAGGTTCTTACTTCTGTTCTGCGGACCTGGGCTGGTGTGGCAATCTGGCGGCTATGTTGTCGCGGTCGCCGCCCCGTCGCCACCTCGTCGCCGCCCGTCGTTTGGGCCGGTGTGACGGTCTGGCGGCTATGTTGTCGCCATCGTCGCCTCGTCGCCGTTCGTCGTGTGCGCCGGTATGGAAGTGTGGCGTCTATGTTGTCGCCGTCGCCGCCGCCCCGTCGCAGCTCCACCCATTAGATAGACTGCGCCACGTTGATTCTCCTCTTTACGAATCATTCGGATCCCCCCCCCTCGGAACTAACGCGCGGTAGTTTCGTAGTGCAATTTGCATATGATTCCGCCCCGTCGTCCATCCTGAATATGAATTCGTACCATGCTTGGCAAGCCGTGATCGCCCCCCCTTCTCTGCAAAGCAACTGCAATGCGAGCGCAATCGTGTATCACAAATCAGCAGTTTTCAACAATCGCTTGGAACAACTGGGGTGAAATGCGCGCGCGCGTCATCGCGCGCGCATGCCGAAATCATTCCAAACACCAGGCATCTCAAATTTCGTCGGGCTTTCCATAGCGAGTGTCCCGCAAGCTTTCAAAACCAATGGCTTCGCAACAAGAGTTCCCAAACAAGAGAAAACACGCACGCTTGCCCTTGCGAGCTCAAGAAAGCCATCGTCTTCTCAATATTTTCACCAGATTCGGTCACATGGGCCTCTCGCGCGCGAGTATGTCGAAATCATTCGAATGCGCGTGCGCGCCGTGTCAAATAATACCATGCGGGCCATTCGCGCGCGTTGGCCGCGCGTGCATGTCGAACTCCTTCTAAAACCTCCATCACCGACGCGAAGACGTCGTCATCACCACCGGCGTGATCAGCATCGGCGCCGTCATTGGCCTTGCCGTTGTCATCGTCACCATCGTCACAATCATCGCTACTATCATCATCGCGTTTGCCTTGTCGACGTCGCCATGATAGCGCGCCCGCCCAAGTCACCGACTCGCATTGGACTGACCGCCGGGACCCCCGGCAGTCAGCGCCAACGCGGCCGCGTCGGTCGTGCCAAACTAGCTGGCCGCTGCGCGCGCGAGCATGCGCGGGCTAGCGCGTCCGCAGAGATGCACCCGCCAACGCCAAGCACGCATCGCAATCGCCGCTGCATGGGTTTTGGAAACCAGCGTGCGGGTGGGTGGGTGGGATGATTGTGTGAGCAGTGGAATTGGCAACTCAATGCGAACAGTTCTCTTTCTTAAAAGACAAAAAACTCGACGCCCCATGGATGATCCGTACCCCTTTTCGTACTGCAATTTACGTATGAATCTGCTTTACCGTCCATCCTAAATATGAATTCGCACCATCCCATCCGAGCCGGCATCCGCCCCCCCCCCCCCCCCGCCCACCATCCCACGCAACAAATAATGTGCGCGAGCGCTCGGTTATCACAAACCATAAATTTTCGCGAGGCCCTTGCAAAACAATGAAACGAAGTGCGCGCGCGCGTCGTCGCACGCGCATGCAGAATTTCTTCCACAACCTGCGGTCTCGCAAAGATAAACAAACCGAGTGTCTAAACAACATATGAAACACAAGGTCTCGCAACGCGGATTTTCAAAACAAGAAAAAAGCTTGAGCGCACTCTTGCGCATTCTTAATGCACCCATGGCATGTTCACCATTTCCATAAACTTCTACCAGAAGAGCTTCGCGCGCGCATGTCGAAATCGCGGGGGCGCCCATGCGCGCGTGCGGTCGTGAGAATCCCCAGGAAAAGCGTGCGCGAACTGCATGCGCGCGCATGGTCGCGGGCGCGTGCTGAAATCCTTAAAGAACCTTCGGTTTCGTGGAGATTCCCAAACCGAGTGCCCCAAACACATATAACCACATACGGTTTCGCAACGTCAGTTTTCAAGAAAACGGCGCCCGCGCTTTTGCGAATTCTCGCGGAAACCACAAACTGATGAACCTGTTCACTGACTTCTGCCAAACGAGCCACTCGCGCAACGTGTCGAAATCATTCGAACGCCCTTGCGCGCGTGCGTGCTGGGGGGGGGCAACCCGCGTCGAATCATGCCATGCGGGCCACTCTCGCGCGTCGGCCGCGCGCGCGTCGAACTCATTCCAGAACCTTCATCGCCGACGCGAGGGCGCCGTCATCGTCGTCGGCGTGATCAGCATCGGCGTCGTCGCTGGCCGCGCCGCCGCCGCTGACATCATCGCCGGCAACGCCGCAACGATCATCATCGTGTCTACCGTTGTCGACGTTCCCAAGATGCCGCAATGCAGTGCGCGCTTGGTTATGCCCAGCGGTCAGCGCCACTGCGGCTGCGTCGGTCGCGCCAAACTAGAAGGCCGCTGCGCGCGCGAGCATGCGCCAGCTTGCGCGGCCGCAGAGATGCACCGGCCAACGCCGAGCACTCATGGCAATCGCCGCCGCGCGGGCTATGCAAACCAAGTTGCTGGTGGGTGGGTGGGATTTTTGTGCGAGGAGTGGAGTTGACAACTTCAAGTGCGGCAAGGCGAATGCGCCGCATAGATTCCATGGCATCTGACGCGCGCCGAACATGCGCGCCATACGTTCTCCTTATCATAGATTCTACCCCCGCCGGATCATGGGTCACCCTTTCCCATTGCCATTTATAAATGGTCCTGCCCCATCGCCCATCCCAAACGTGGGTTCACGCCACCCCGAGGGGGCCCGTATCGACCGCCCCCCGCCATCCTCTGGAAAAAATGCTATGCGCGCGCGCTCGGTTATCCAAAACCATTAAACTCCAAGAATCCTTGGTAACGAATGAGACGAAGTGCACACGCGCGCGTCGTCGCGCGCGCATGCCGAAATCCCTCCGAAACCTTGGGTTTCGCAAGGATCTCAAAACCGAGTGTCCAAAACACAAAGAAAACCACATGGTTTCGCAACGAGGATAAAAAAGCTTGTGCTCGCGCACTTGCTAATTTTTCAAAAACCATACGATCTGTTCTACATGTAGAAAAGTGTAGAAGACGCGCCGCCAATCGGGCTTCGCGCGCGCGCGCGTCGAAACCCTTCGAGCGCCCTTGCGCGCGTGGCGTCGCGCGAATCCACTGCAACAAATGAGGCGCAGTGTGCGCTTGCGCCCTCGCGCGCGCATGCCGAAATCCATCCGGATTGTTGGGTTTCGCGAGGCTTTCAAGACATAACGTCCAACATAAATTGAAACGCATGGTTTCGAAACGCGGATGTTCAAAAACAGCTCGCGCTCGCGCTCTATCGAAATCGTGGGCAACCCTTTTTTCTCAGCTCATTTTCTATATGTTTATTTACGTGAATATATATATATATATATATATATATATGTATATTCATACATATCTACATATACATATGTTCCAAACGGGCTTCTCGCGCCGCGTGCCGGGATCATTCGCGCGCCCTCGCGCGCGTGCTGGGGGGGGCGCGATCCGCGTCGAACGATGCCGCGCGGGCCAGTCTGGCGGGCCGGCCGCGCGCGCGTCGAACTCCTTCCGAAACCTTCATCGCCGACGCGAGGGCGCCGTCATCGTCTTCGGCGGTATCAGCATCGCCGCCGTCTCTGGCCGCGACGTCGTCGTTGCCAACGTCGTCGCCAGCGTCGCTACTATCGTCGCCGTGTCTACTGTTGTCGACGTTGCCATGGTAGCGCGCCCGCCAAAATCGCCGACTCGCACTGAAGTGCCCGCTGGGATGCGCCCCGCGGTCAGCGCCGCCGCGGCCGCGTCGGTCGCGCCAAACTAGCTGGCCGCTGCGCGCGCGCATGGCTTGGCGCGGCCGCGAAGATGCACCGGCCAACGCCGAGCACTCATCGCAATCGCGGCCGCGTTGGTCTTGTAAACCAAGTTGCGGGTGGGTGGGCGGGGCGTTTGCAAGGGCGTTCGAAAAGATAATCGGACCCCTCCCCCCCGACATTCGCGGCCCCCTTCCCATGTTGCAACTTAAATGTAATTCTGCGCCACCGCCCATGCTAGAAATGAGTCCGCGCCGGCCCCGCGCCCTCTGCAAGCGAAAACTACGCGCGCGCACTCGCTTACCCAAATCCTCTGGGTTCAAGAATCCCCTAGAACATGGGGCGATGTGCGCGCGCGCGTCGTCGCGCGCTCGTGCCGATATCGTGAAAAACCGTTTGTTTCGTGGAGGTTTCATCACCGAGTGCCCGAAAACATAGGGGTCCATGGTTTTGCAACATCAATTTTCAGAAACAGCTTGCGCGCGCTTGAAAGTCCGGAGGGGCGCCATAGCTTGTCCAACATGTTCACTAAATTCGGCCATGCGGGCCTCCCGCGCCGCATGTCGAAATCATTCGAACGCCCTTGCGCGCTGGGTTTTGCAAGGCAAGTTGCGGGCGGGTGGGCGGGTGGGGCGATTGCGCGAGCTGTGAAGTTGACAACTTTAAGTTCGGCAGGGCGAATCGCGCCACGTCGGTTCTCCTTCTCAAGATAATATTCGCCCCCCGGGAGATGTGCAATTTGTGACTCTGCCCCATCGACCGCCCTGAATGTGAATTGACGTCGGCCCAGCTAAACAGGTGCCCCCCACCCCCCCGCCCCATCCTCTGCAAAAGCAAGTGCGCGCGCGCTCGTCGATCCCAAATCTCGTGTTTTCAAGCATTCATTGCAAAAGACGGGGCGGAGTGAGCGCGCGCGCGTCGTCGCGCGCGCTGGAATCCGTCGAAGATCTCAGGTTCGCAAGGTTTGCCGAACCGAGCGCCCCGAACACATGTACAGCGCGCGGTTTCGCGACGAGAATGTGAAAACGCAGCCCGCGCCCGCGCTCGTGCGAATTTGACTGGGAACTATTGTCCTTTTCAACGTTTTCATGGCGTGCCCCCAAGCGGGCGTCTCGCGTGCGCACGTCGGAATCGCGAGGGCGCGTTCGCGGGCGCATTATCGCAATAACCCTTTGCGGCCTCAAGAACGGGGCGACGTGCGCGCGCGCCGAAATCCTCCAAGCGCCGTGGGTTGCGTGCAGATTTCAAACTCGGGTGCCCCGAACACATATACAAAACGCATGGCTTCGCAAAATCAATTTCAAAAAGAGCCTGCGCTCGCGCTCCCGCGAATTCTTATGGCGACCACGCGTCTTTCAATATCTTTATTACCTTCGGCCGAACGGGCCTCTCGCGCCGCGTGTCGAAACCAATCGAACGCCCTCGCGCGCGCGCCGGGGGTGGGGGTGGGGCGCGAACCGCGTCGAATATAGCCATGCGGGCCACTCTCGCGCGTCGGCCGCGCGCGCGTGTCACGCTCCTTCCGCGGCCGTCATCGCCGACGCGAAAACGCCGTCATTTTCGTCGGCTTGGTCGGCATCGGTGCCGTCGCTGATCGCGCCGTCGTCGTTGTCATCATCGTCGCCGACATCGCTGCTATCGTCGTCGTAGCAAGCGTCGTCGACGTTGCCGCGATGCCGCGCCCGCCAAAGTAGCCGACTCGCACTGGGGTGCCCGCTGGGAAGTTCCCGGCGGTCAGCGCCGCCGCAACCGCGTCGGTCGCGTCGAAATGGCTGGCCGCCGCGCGCGCGTGCATGCGCCGGCTTGCGCGGGCGCAGGGGTGCGCCGGCCAACGCACCGCGTCCAGCGCAATCGCCGCTGCGTGGGCTCGACATGCCAAGTTGCCGGTGGGTGGGTGGGATGATTGCGCGAGCAATGGAGTTGACTACTCACTGCGCACAGAAGAAGATCACTGCAACACATTTACTGCACATCGTATGTTGTGTACCATAATCTGCGCCACGTCTGTTGCCCCACGTATATTGCATGACATATTTTGCACCTCGTAGATCGCACCGCACATGTTGTGCAACATACAGTGCCCAATCAGGAGTGTACCACATAGATGGCTCCCCATAGGTTTCACCGTACATATATATATATAGATGTCTCACCCCATATATTTCACAACATGTATTGCACCACGTAGTTTACATCACATGGATTGCTCACGAAACATGTCTCCGCATATATTGCTCAATACCGGCGAATTTCTCATAGGGTGGAGTGCTTAGGGTGAATTCCATATGGGCTCTTGCGCCCCGAAAATCAATCCGTCTTGTGGTTGCGTGGCTTTAGGGATTGAGATTGTGTTGTGCGTCGCCTGGCTTCTGCTACGACGTCGCGATTGCGCCCGCGCGTGATCAGGCACCGCTGATGGCTCGCTCCCGGCAATCCTTCAAACATGGCTTTGCCGCCCCGCCGATGTAACTCGCGGGTTGTTCGTGCCTCGACGAATCCACGCTCGGCGCAGCTGCGGATGGCAGGCGGGCGCGAACTCTCTTGATATTGTCTTAGCTGTTTTTCCATATGTTGCCGGCGCCCCGTCCCTGATTGCCGGGGTGGTTCGCCATTGGTTGGTTGGCTCGCTGGTTAGTTGACTGGCGGATTGAATGTTGGGCTCGATGGTTGGATGGATGGTTGGCTGGGTGGCTGGCTGACTCTCTAGGCCCCCGAGCACGCGACTGGCGCCAGACAGGTGAACGGGCGCGCGACTGGCGCGCGGCAGGTGCACGAGCACGCGACTGGCACCCAACGGGCGAAACAGCGCCGACTTGCGCCCAAAAGGTCAGACCATAATTCTAGATTTTTTCCGTTCTAGAATTCACTTCGTCGTTCTAGACGTTGTTTTGGCCATTCTAGAACTTGTTGTTGCTTGCGCGTTATACGATTCGAAAGTACGGAAGTTGGCTTCGCGTCGTGGAAGTATGTTTGCGGTTCTGGGCTTCGCTCTGCGGCTCTGGAATGTCGTTCTGCGTTCTAGAATTCGCCTTGCTTGTATAAAACAGCCTCCGGCCGTCTGGCCAGAAACTCTTGGGAAAGACGGCGGGGGGGTCGGGACTCGGGGGCCCATCGCAGGGCGGCGTGGGTGGCCCCGAGGTGGGGCACCGAGCAGGGCCCTCAGAAAGAAGGTCTGCGCACGCTTGAGGGGGGCCATCGTGCTCCAGCTTGGCGGCATGGGGGACACGGGCCTGGCTCGAGGGAGGGCGATTCTGATTGAGGTGCTGGCGACGGCGTGGGCGCGGTCAAGGGACGATTGCACGTGGACCCCAGAAAGGTGATGCGTCACCCGGTCGCTGCAATTGGCGATTCACGCGGGCGGGCGGATGATGATGATGACGATGACGATGACGATGACGATGACGATGACGATGATGATGATGATGATGATGATGATGATGATGATGATGATGATGATGATGATGATGATGATGATGATGATGATGATGATGATGATGATGCGGGGGTTGGAGGGGGTCGGGGGGGAGAGGGAGGCAGAGGAGGGAAAATTTCAGCCTTGGAGGAAGAAGTGCAGGCGGAGGAAAACGCACTGATGGGGGTGGAGGCGGAAACGGGGGTGCAGGAGGCGGAGAAGGAAAGGACGGGGGAGAGGGAGAGGGAAATTGACGGGTGGCGATGTTTTGGGAGAAGCGGCATTTCAGATTTCACCCTTTGCCCTCCACCCAAAGGAAATGCTCGGGAAACACCCTTTTGGGGGTCTGCGCTGGGTAACCTGTATATGTCGGTCCTTTGTGTACGCTCGAAATGTCAAGTATGTAGTCTCTTGGCGTGTGCTATTATTGTGTGCTGTTTCTCTCGGGATGTCCTGTATGTATGTGTTCTGGTCTCTTGGTAACGCGTGCGGTTGATGCATGTTCCTGGTGCGTGCTCTGGATGTGGTATTGCAAATTCCTGGCTATGGCATGGCGCCACTTCTTGATGTATACCCGTGGTGTATTGGACTAGTGTATGCTAGTTATGTTTGTCCTTGATACAAGTTCTTGGAGCCTTTTGTTGCTGCCTGTTCTGGGCGCGCGTTCTTGACATCCGCACGCCACCCCCTGTGGGGCGCCAGGCTGCGTGAGGGTGTTTTGCTGCACGGTTGTCCTGCTGCCATTGTGCTGTCCTGTATATTTTCCCTCGTCCCCCCAGTTCGTAACAAAAGATGCCCCCAGGAAGCCCCAAAGAGGCCCCCGAGAGGCTCCCGAGAAGCCCTCCACAGGCTGCCGAAAGGCCCCAGAGCAGCCCCCCCCGAGTCCCCCCAAAAGCGCTCCCAACAAGAGACCCCACGAGGCATCCCTGAGGACCCTGACCGACCACCCAGGCACGGTGGCGAGATGGGCCGAAGGCCGGTCGATCCGCCGCCCCCCGTTGGCTTGCCACAAGGGTGCCTGGCGTGCTCGATCCTTTCCATTTGTTGTGGTTCTTTTCCAAAAGAATTTCCCCTGGGGCTTCGGCCGATCCCGCCGGAGTCCCCGAGAGGCCCCGCAACCACCTCAACGACCGCAACACATTCTCTAAGACGGCTCAAGATGGCCTTTAAGATGGTCACGTTGGCCCAAGATGGCCTCCAAGATGGCCTCCAAGTCGCCAAATATAGTCCAAGATGGCTGCTAAGACGGCCCGAGAGAGTCCAAGACGCCTTCAAGTTCGTCCAAGAAGCCTCCAAGACGGCCCAAGATGGCTCCAAGATGGCCCAAGACTGGCCAAGAGGCCCCCCAGAGGCCTCCAAGACGTCCTCCAGGAAGGCCCGAAAGGGCAAGCATCATTGATTTTCCTTAGGTTTTTGAAGGGCACTTTTTTCTTATCAGCTCTCCGACGGCCCAAGACGGCCAAAGAGGCCCCCAACATCGTCCCAACAGCGCCCAATAGGCCTCCAAGATGGCCCCATGACAGCCCAAGAGGCCCCCAAGAGGGCCCCAAGCGGAGCCCAAGACGACCCAAGATGGCCCCGAAGACGCCGAAGATGTCCTCCAGGAGGCCCGAAAGCCTGGAAACCACCTGGTCTGATTTCTCGCCCGACTCCGTGTTCCCCGAAGGCTTTCGAAACCCACTCGGGGAACGCATGGCCCGATAGGTTGGCTACGCTCAAACCCAACTTTCGACCACGCAGGCGCTTCCAAAAAGGCAGGGGGCGGCGGTGATTCGCCGTAAGCGTCTTCGATATTTTGTCTTGTCCCACCAGTCCGTGCAAGATTCGGGGAGACGTAAGACTCGGGTTAGGGGGAGTTGGGTTGGCCCGACGGGGCCATCATAAAAATGAGGCGACCCAATCTGAAATTTGACGCGGGCTCCCGCTGCAAGCATCCCCACGAAAACTGGACCGTCAAAATCCAAGACGCGCTCGTCGAACAACTTTCGCAAACCCGAGTTCCGGCTTACTCGAGTCTTACGTTTCCCCGAAAGATCTGTACGCTCTGAAGTGCTCCTGCCTCTCCCGCGCGCTTCTTCTCCCCTCCGCGGGCTGTGCCCAGTTCGGCCCCGCTGCGTCCCACGGCTGCCCCCGAGCGCGGTGATGACCCCCGCCGCTGCGACAAAAGACAGCTTTCCAGCCCAGGCTCCTCTTCACTGCCTGCCAGGGGGCCCGCGGCGCTCAGAGAAGCTACCTGGGGAGGGGGGCCCCCGAACTCCTGGCCGCCCTGGGCTGCCCCAGAATAACTCCCATGGGGATGCAACCGCGCGGCCGAGGGGGGGCCCCGCAGACGGCCCCAGAAGGCCCCAAATAGGACTTCGAAAGCCCAGGACAGCCTCATAGAGCCCCAAAGCGCCCCAACATGGCCTCAAGGCGGTCAAAGAAGCCCCCTAAACCCCTCCAATGGGACCTCCAACAGGGCATCCGAAGGCCAACATTGTAACATTCAGTGATTTCCAATAGATGCTTACATTATTTTTGAGTTCTCGCCTCTTTCAATTTTTAAGAACCCAAGATTGCCCAGTGTGCCCTCAAAAACACCTCATGGTGGCTCAAGAGGCTCCCAAGAGAACCTCAAAGAGGTCCCAAGATGGCCGACGAAGCTCTCAGGACGGCCCCAATAATGCCAAAGGAGGTCCCAAGAGAGCTCCAATATGGTATCCAAGGACCCTCCAGGCGGCTAGCAAGGTCCTAGGCCGGATGTGGGCCCAAGACGGCCCAACAAGGTCCCCACAGTCCAGGAGGCCTGCTAGAGGCGCCCGAGAAACGTCAAAAAGGCCCCCTTTAGAGGCGCCCGAGAAACTCCCAAGAACTCCCAAGACGGCTCGCCCTGGGGAGCCCTCCTCCTCCTCCTCCTCCTCCTCCTCCTCCTCCTCCTCGTTCTCCTCCTCCTCCTCCTACCTTCTCCCTCCTCCCACTTCGTCCACCTCCTACCTCCGCCTCGCTCCTCATGATTGGGATCATCCCTTATGCTATGTTCTCCCCGTGTCCTCCTCCCCCCACGGCCTGAACTTTGATTTGCGTATAAGCCCTCGCTGCTGCTCTTGATGTATGTCTCCGTTGTATGTTCATACTGTACGTACCTGATGTTTGCGTTCGGTGACTTGCATTGCTGTCTCATCTTGGCGTATCAGGTTGATGCCTGTTCCTGGCGCGTGCTATGTGTGTACGTTGTGTGGCGCTTCGTCAAGTCTAACCCTCCGAACCTGACGGGTGGGAATGTCTGCTAGTCCGACTTATCAGCTGCCTGTCGTCTTATGTTTGCTGCTATCCCGTCCGCCCCCTATATTAAACATAGTTGGTCGCAATTACGGGGCAGGTGTGACGTCGTGACGTACTCCACGTCCGAACATTCGTGGAATGCGGATGCCGCGTGGTAAGTTGCGTGCTTGTTTGTGCGTGCTCGTTGTGCACTGTATTTTCGTATGGCATGTACGCACACGGTTTCATGTTTGTCAGTCGTGCTCATACATAGGCTGCTCATGTCTGTCAGTCCGAATTTTATCGGTGTAGTGTGTGCGCGCACGTTATGTCGGCCATGCCAGCTCTTGATGTGTGGTCTGGATGTTAGTGGTTTCCCTGGTGTTTTTTTTTGGGGGGGGGGGGGGGCGAACTGCGACTATCCCTTCTCGACTCAACGACGCGGCAGCATCGAGGCGGATCGAAAGGTCGCCTGCGAACCAGGAAAGCATCCAGTTGAGGCCAGTCCACAAGAAACCTTTCACTGGAAACCCAGCCCTTCATTTTTGGCGTGGGAACGTCACGCTTTCCACAGCAAAACCATCGAAACCCAAGAAACCCAGGGCCCCCTGGAGGCAAGCAGGGTGTTTCTTGGCATGGGTCTCCTCAGTACACCGACCTGCGATTGGCAAGCTCATGCAACATGCGTGGTCGATGAGACAACGAGTCCGCAGCCGGCGCGTCCGTGGCCAGCAATCACGTTTCGCACCCCTCAGGGCCAAGAACATCCAACGATGACGCACTCAGGGCGCGCTAGGAGGACGAGGGGGAGAAGAAGGAAGCGACGGAGAATGAAGAGTACCCAGTGCGACCGCATGCCCAATTCCCTAGTCATGTACTTCGTATCTGTTCTAGATATATGTTATGGATGAATGCTAGGGATATGTGCTCTTGGTGCTGTCTCAAATTGGTGCGACGTCTTGATGTGGAGTCAATGTTCCAATTCTCGGTGTGTGTTCTTCATGCCTGTCGCTGATGTCTGCTAGTGGTGTACATCATGGTTGTTTGTCCTTGTTGTGTGCGCTTGGTTCCGGCCCGTGGTGCCTTTTGTCGAAATGTATGCTTGGCTTCGGTGTCTATTTCGACGCCCGTTTTTGTCATGTGTTCTCGCTGCAGGTTCCTGGTGTATGTGCGTGCTGTACTTTACGGATGTCTGCTTCTGGCGCCTGTTCTTGTTGTCTGCTCGTCGCCTGCTCTAGATGTCTGCGGACGGCGTGACGCCGTGACGCACGTTATATCTGATTGGTCGTGGATTTTGCGTTTCTTCCAACGCGGATTGCCCGACGAGCAAGTCCGCCGTGCCCTACGTGGGGCGTCTGCACCCGACCTGAAAGACCGATCCGCCACCGCCACTTCGGACAAACGCAATGTGTGCGCAACCCTGACGGCTCTTCTGGGCGTGGAATGCTTCTATCTTTAGGTCGGGCATGTCCCCCTACAGGCGGTTTTTGGACGAGACACAAGACGTGCAAGGAAAAGACCACACACACTTGCCAAACAATTGCTCAACACATCGTCCCCTGGCAATTTTTGGTTGAACCATTTTGTGAGTCCTCCCCCTGCAGAGGGCCAGGCCCGAATTACTTCTGCCTCTTCGGTGCTCGGGGCCCCGCGGGCCGGGATCCTCGGACTCGCTGGGCCTGGCGGCCGCGGCCCGCACGCGGGCGAGGCGAGGCGGGGCCCTCGGGATTCCCGGGGGGCCCGGCGGCCGCAGTGGCGCGCGCTGGCGCGTCGGGCTCTGGAGATCGGCACAGGGGGCGTGGCAGGGCGGGGTGTGGTGCCAATCGTGGACACCGAGATGCTATCTTTGCGGGTGCCAGGACAAGGGGCACTCTAACACTCCTATCATTGAATCAAAGATGTGTTTAACACGTTTGAAACATGGACTAAGCATGTTCCACACATGTTTTGAACACTTAACATGCTTGAACCATGTTTTAGACATCTGGAAATTATTTCGCAGCATGCTTCCTCTCCATTGATCGACTTCCACAATGCTATCTACGATAGATGGACAATCCCTCTTTAGTAAAACGTGGTTTAGTGAAAGCGACCTCGGGCCCAAACCTGGCGGGCACAAGCCTGGAAAATAACGGCCGCGGCGCCCTCTCGAGATCCGAAAACGGGCAACTCACTAATCGACGTGTCAGGTTGGGGCTTCTGTCCCCCTGATATCTACGATAGATGGCATCGCCAGACTCAATATTGGCACCACACCCCTTTATGCCACGCCCCCTCCCTACCTCTGGACGGGCGGGATGCTCGGGACCCTCGGGACTACCGGGGCGTGGCTGCCGCGGGATACAGGGCTGGCCTGCGGGCCCTCTGCTTAAACTTAGGTCGGGCGTGTCCTCCTACAGGCGGATTTTCGGCGGAAAAAATAACCAAACAAAAACTCAAACATAGTCAAAAATGATCAAAATATCGTCCCGAGACTATTTCTGACTATTTTTGAATACTCCTCCTGCAGAGGGACAGGCCCGACTGAAGCTTCAACCTGACGGCCCACAACCTGTCGGGCGGGGAGAAGGCATGCTCTTCTTCGGCGGTCCGTGCGGATTGCTGGGGCCGGCGCATGACATCCTCCCCCCCCCCCACACCCCTTCCCCCGCGAGCTCTGCGCGCTGGGGGCGGCGCGGGAGGCGCCGCCAGGGGTCCTGGGATGTGCGGGGCGTCCAGCGCCGAGCCAGGCAGGCCTCCGGACTCTGACGCTCGTGCCGCTTTTGCCGCTCGCGCCTCGCCCTCCGGCGACGACGCCGGCCTCCCCCTGCTCGGGGCCGCGCCCCCTCTGATCGCGGCCGCCGCCAGGGCCGCAGTCGGCGATGACGACCTGCCGCTCTGCCTCTGAAGGGGGTCGACAGCCGGAGACTGGCACGGGGGGAGGCGGACAAGGACCTGGAATGGGCGATACAGTAGGGGCTCGACCACAAGAACCCTTCCCCCAAAAAAACCCAACCCTGAGACCCCAGGACGTCCATTGATCTCTGGTGCGAGAACGTCGCGCCTTCCAAGGCAAAACCATCGAAGCCCAAGAAGCAAGAAACCCCGGGCACCTTGGAGGCAAGCAGGGTGTTTCTTGGCATGGACCTCCACTGTACATCGCCGGCAGATCGGCGATGTGCCCCGGGTAGCGAAACCGCAGCCCGGGGCGGGCGACGCTCCCCTCCCTGGGCCAGCCCCCCCCTGTCGGTTCCACTCGCTGCCTTTTCTGCGGGACTGGAGTGAGGAGGGAGGAGGGACAGAGGAGGGGGAAGCGAAGGATAATCGGGTGACGAACTCTAAGAATATCATATCCACTGCTCCTGGCCAGGCCCACCCTGGGCCCAGGAGCTGTGTACATGCCTCCCTGGCCAAGCCAGGGGCAGTGGATCTGCACAAATCTCGGAGGGGTCGGAGGAACGATCCCGAAACGACACTCTCTGACTGCACTGGCAGAATCACACGCCGCACAGAGTCGGGAAAACAACCCGAGTCGGAGTGTGCGCTGGCTCGGCCCGCGTACCTCCTCTCCTTGAGGGCGGACGAAGTTTTGCGCGTCACTCACGGGGGGCCGCCGCGATTTACAGGCGGGGGGGAATGCACATGCGGACTATGCGCGTCAGAGGAAGGGGGGAAGGGGGGGGGAGGGGGGGAGGAGAGGAGGGGGACGAGAAGGAGGAGGAAGAGGAGGAAGAGGAGGAGGAGGAGGAGGAGGAGGAGGAGGAGGAGAGGAGGAGGAGGAGGAGGAAGGAGGAGGAGGAGGGAGGAGAGGAGGGAGAGGAGGAGAGGAGGACGAGGTGGAGGAAAAGGAGGAGGAGGAGGAGGAGGAGGAGGAGGAGGAGAAGAAAAAAGGAGGAGCAGGAGGGGGAGGGGAAGGAGGAGGTGGAGGAGGAGGAGGAGGAGGAAAAGGAGGAAAAGGACGAGGACGAGGACGAGGAGGAGGAGGAGGACCAGCGCCAGACCATGTCGTGCAACCGAGGGACGGGAGCACGGGCCTTACTTAAGAAAGTTAGACGGGTCTTAAAGACATGCCCGTCTTAGGGTGGCGACCAGCCTTGATGGCAGAAACAGCATATGTCTGCCGATATCTAGTCGGCCCGTGCTCCGACGCTCCGAGACATTCCACTTGCAGCTTACAGTGAGCTACTTTGCCACGAGAAGTTTGGTAGGAGCCACAAATCGTGCAGACCATCGCCCACGGCAGCACCAAAACCTGGTGCCCCTGGAGCTCAACGATAACTTCATCGGCGGAAAGCTGAGGCCCCGACGATCCAGAATCACCCAGGACATCCTGTGGCAAGCCTGCACTCTCCAAACCCGCAGCCCCTTGCAGGGCAATATTCACAGCGTGAGACCTTATGAGCGGAGCTCGCTGGAGCTGCTGGTCCGCACGCGCCTTCAGCCTCTCTTGGGCCGTCGGCTTACATTCAGTACCCAAGAGCTTCCCAAGACTGGCCTGCGTTCGGGCGACCGCAAGACACTCTCTACACTGGAAGACCTGGGGAGACCTAACTACCATATTATGTCCAGTCAGAGCAACAAAGGGCACATTGTACAGAGGGGCCCTCAGGAGTTGCTCAGGACGACCACTCAGTTGATCTCGTGCAGCCATCTTGGCCGCTGCCCAAGACAAGAACTTCGCCTGCATCTTTGCATCGTGAAGCCGAACCTCGAAGTATTTGACCACCGTGCCAGGTTGAGCATGTTCAAGGGCACCTCGCTTCGCAAAGTAATATGCCCAACGATTGCCCATGACAACCTCCCATGGCAGCTTCTTTTCCTCAGCACAGTCGACATATTCGTCATCTGTGAGGTGCGCTGGGCACCACAAAAAAGAAGGTCGGCCTTTTCCTCCAGGATACCTTGCCAGGATGGATCGCCAAATATCTGCATGGGCCGCTTGAGCATCAGCAAGTTCAGGTGACCAGCTGTCTGCTTCTCGAACGAGACCCAGGAGGTCTGACACAAGCAAATTGACGCGCGGCAAGTGACGGAGGGCTTGAAGGACAGCAAACCTTTCAGCTCTTCCTGCAGTCTGTATAGGCCCCCCATAGTGGTCCAAACAAGGCTCTTATGGGCATCCCAGTGTCCCCAAGTTGAACAACATACCAACCGCATCTCCTTAGCTCTGGCCAACTGGGGGCCATCTCAGAACCATCAATATAGCATACCCCACTCCAAGAACTCCGATCAGATTCCCAATCTCCCCAGAACGAGAGCTCCAGCTTATCTTCCACATACGGAGGAACGAGAGGGCTGATGGGCATCCCAACCGAGGTCTCAAAGTAATCGTAATTTTGCTGTCCTCCACCTGGTTGCCCTTTTTCACGAAGATAAGAGCGCGCATAATCAAGATCTGGATCCCAATCGAGAGCGGGATCCTCATAAACATCATGGTACAAATCAGGACACTCAAATAACTCATGCCCAATGGTGGCCTTGTCGGCCGAGCGCCAGCAACAGGCAGGATATATTCTATAGCCAGCACGTGCAAGACGGTCACGACACCATAACTCTCCGGACCACAGCGAACGAAGTGCACCAGCGAATCTCTCAATCTTAATCGCCGCCTTTCTTCCCCCAATGCACATCCTGAGCGCCCTCGTCCAAATGATCTCTCCTCCTACACATGCATCCTTGTGATGTGCAAGAATCTGTTGAGATTGCCATCGCTTGGTTCCTTGGCGCTCAAGCTCCACAACTGAGCGCGGGGGGAGAAGGAGAATATCAAAATGGTGGCCAAGATCACTGACCAACGCCGCACTGGAAAACATATCCCAGCCTATCCTTGCCAGCGTTAGAATAAGCACTGCTATTGGACCTTTGGCTGATGCGCAGGAAGGCCGTGACGAATAGGTTTCGCGAACTTTTTGCCACGCCCTGTGAAGCCTCCCAACACTAACCCTCTGGTCCCAGATGAACGACGCATAAGCCCGCACTGGATCCGATGTCGCATCATATATGGGGTCGTACTTGGCGTCAGCCTGTGTGGCAAGGAAAAGCGTGAGGGAAAAAAGACTTACTAGACCGTCCTGCCAACATTGCTGCCGTCTGCCGAAGCTTGGCCAACTCACTGTCGTTGACACCGGAAACAGTGGCTCCATGAGCAGCAGCTGGCATGAGACCTGTCCTCCATAAAGCCGTAACTCGATTACTAGCTCCACGTCTCAACATCTTGAGTCTGGGTAGCCTATCTGCTAGCTGCTTCAACCTGGCTTTGGCTTGCTTTCTGAGACCAGCTTGGGCCCACTGAGCTCATGCCCCAGATTCCTCACCCAAGGCTTCGCCTTCAAGTGGATGTTCTGAGCAAACTTTCCAAAACCATGCCTAGCCGACGCAGCCGTAGCCACCCGCCCAGACTTCTTGACCTGGAGCAAGAGACCGAGCCTGGACGTGTCCTTCACGAAGCACTGGAACCCCCTGAACAACTCATGAGCGGTGTCCTCCTTGGGCCCCGTCCACTGAAGTGTGGTGTCATCAACCAAGGCCCTGGGGTACACGTTGGGGCTCACTTGGGTGACTTTATGGACAGCCCTATATGTCAAGATAGACAGCAGAGTAGTAGCATGAGTACATCCCGCAAGTATACCCTGCAGAGCCCGAAACGATTTGCTCCAGCACCCAAACGCCCGTATTACTCTAGGTTGGGAGTACGAGTCCAAGAGCATCCAGAGGAGCCTCATGGGGAACCGCATGGACCTAGCCTCTACGATGAGGGCGTCATGCATAACCGTCTCAAAACACTTCCACATATCTAAGAATACAGTGATTGAGCATTCACCTAGTCGATGAGCTTTTGTAGCCTGTAAATTATGCTCATACGCCGAAAAGCTGGATGAGTAGCCGCGTCGGTTGCCCCAAATACACAGACTACCATGATCTTGAATCCACCTTCTGGACATCGGCCGACGAGCACGAGACCAAAGACGGACTAGCGACCCGACCAAGGTGATAATACGTGTTCCCCCATCCGGTTTTGCTAGTCCAACCATCTCATTGACTATTCTGTTCGACGGCCACATCAACATCTGCTCGCACATCGTAAAGAGAACTGCAAGAGCAACAGAGCCTGGCTGCGAAAGATACCACAAGGCACGAGGATGCAGTCGCGTAGGACCTACCGACGTTTCCCAAGGAAAGGTGAGCGCCGCTTCCTGAATGTCTTCAGGCCGCAGCTTCGGTAGCAGATCCCAGCTCTGATAATCGGCAGGCATCTTGTTACTCACCACTTCATGACAACTCCATACCTCGCTCCAGCACTCAAGCTCCCTGTCGGCAAGTTGATGCGGCTGAGAGTTATCCGTGTGAGAGATCGCAGCTACCAATGCCTTCGCCTTCGACGCGCGATGTGCAGCGCCAGCTCCTTTCTCAAATGCAGACCTGACCCGTGATTGCCAAGATCCGTCCGCTACCTTCTGACGCGCCGTCGTCATATCATCAGCTACCTCCACAACCTTGAAAGCCAATGTCAGAAAACCAGGTCTGACCATCCTAGCATAATCTCCAGAAAACAAATCAACTGCCCAATCATCACGATACTGCAGCGTGTCCTGCGCATTGTGCACCTTCTTCAAGGAATGGGCCACATCAGCGAGTGATCTCGCCAATCTTGCAGCAGGTTTGAGCAGCTTATGAGATCTGAGATCTTCTTCATAACCAGCCCGTGGTTGTGCTTGCTGTTGTGCACCTTTCAAATGTACTGGCCGCGTTTTATCGGGCTTCACCCCCGCGCGCCGAGACTTGGGTCGCACATGTGGTCTTTTGGCTTTGACCTTCTGCCAAGCCCTCCATTTCTTCATTCGTAGTATCCAATGCCACAACCTTGTCAGAGTGCGGACTCTTGTAGCCAGGAAGGTAATACATGCCAGCACTTCTGCCCTCAAACTTGAACGCCCCAGCCACCTTGCACCAAAAGGCCCGCACTTTCATAAGATGCTTAGCCCACCGCGCAGCCTGAAGCCAGGCTCGTAGTCGCGGCCCATGCTGTAGTCGCACCTGTCGCGGATTCCATTGCGCCTTGACGTGCTTAGTCTGCGCTGGCCCTCCTCGTCCAAGGGGGCTCTCATAACCAGCTCCTACCTTGTCATGCCGTGCACGCAACTCATGCTCAACTGCCATCAAAGTCATAGCCCATGCGTGCTGTAATGCGTCCTGCCCGTCAACATCCTCTATCGCCTTCATAACTGGCATCCAATCAACAGGATGCCTGGAACCGCCAACATTTGGTCCTTTCGGAAGCTGACGACGTTCAACGGGCAGGCGCAACCATATATCATTATCTGTCTTTTCAAACGGAATGGCCACAGGCGAATGCGTGGGTAGAATCTTATCATCCAAGATCATGGGGGCACCAGCTCGCGAAACCAGCGCCTGACTAAGGAGAAACCAATCATGCGTACGACCTTCAGCCTCTTTGTGAACTCTGCGCGTAGCACCAACATGTACCAAAAACATCGCCTGAATCTGCTCAAGCCATTGCTGCCCACGAAGCTGATGCGACTCAATATCCCAATCGCCTCCAACCACCCATGGTCTCGACAGAGAGTTAAGCCTGCCAAGATACCTTGCAACTTATACAATATGGACTGGTTGTGGGCATCAATTCCAACCGAGTCTTTGAGGTAGAGCGATACAAGAACAACTCCGCCTTTACAGCCCCAATTGACCTGTGCAGCCACCGCTCTTGCTGGCCATAACGTTGGCGGCGATAAAAGTGGCGGCGCCGTGATCATCGCAAAAGTCGGCACCAGCCCCGCCACGCCCGAGCTGAGGCCGCCTGCTTCAGTGCGCTCAGCTGCTGCATACACACCATGACAACCGATGTCCTGGATCTGCTGCTGGAGCTTAGGAAGCATCTGGTGATCAGCCTTGTGCTCTTGAACCAATGTGGCAGCACCCCGCGCTTGTTCAAGATATTGCAGCAAGGGCCAATAATCATCAGTGTTGACGGTGGTAATACGTCCATTCACAGTGTCCCCGCCGGCTTCCTTTCTGGCCTGATTCGCATCACTGTCCTCTCCAGTTGCAGCGCAAGAACCACCCAACGGCGCAGCCGAACTCGAACTTCCACCGACGCCATCATAAACCATTGGCGGCCTGGAAGAAGAGACTGCGTCGCTCTTCAAATCCAAACCAGCGCCTCCAATATTATACGCCATGATCAAAACAAAACAATACCATAATACGATGCACGTATGGACTGCATCTCCTAATACGCCTGGAAGCTGCCAAAATTGGTCAGCTGCCTGAACTGCAAGAGCTTCTTCGCCGCCTCCCTGAGGTTGGGCTTCTCATCAGGCACCTCCACGCCAGCAGCTTCCAACATCGTAGCGAGCGCCTCATCGCGGGCCTCCTCGAATGCCTTTTCTCTGGCCTCCTGCTCCTCAGCAGCCCGTTTTGCAGCGGCCTCTGCAGCAGCTTCAGCATCACGCTTGGCTTGTAGCTCACGTGCTGCACGAGCTGCGGGATCATCAGCTGGGGCAGTCGCAGGAAGACCAGCCCTGCCCACCACGGTGACCTGGGCATTCGCAATGATGGCAGGCAGCTGGTGGGCAATTCCTTCGACCAACTTATCAGCGTGCTTACCTGCCCCGAGATCGCGTAGCACTTGTCCAAGCTTTGTGGCGTCGAGCCCAATAGCTGCCACCTGCCCGTCACCTTCCTCGCTGGGTGCCCCAGGACGCTTGACCGAGGCTTGTGCAACCTCCATGGCCTGCGCACGCATCTCATCAAGCTTGACCTTCTTTTCGGCCACCACCTTCTCTGACTCATCAATCTAATTTAGCAACTCTTGTAGCTGCACCCGCTTGTTCTCAATGTTTTTCTCGTGCTTTGCAATCTGAACGCCCATAGCCTCAATCTTGCGAGTGAGATTGAGCATCCTCGCTGCTGCAGGCTTCCGCTTGTTGATATCAGCCTGGATCGCATCGCGTTCCGCACCCAAGCTGGCCTTGAGCGTGACCCAAGCGAGGCCCTCGCACTTGCTGGCCATGTCCAACTGCTTCTCCAGTTCTGGCAGTCGTGCACGAGCCCTTCCTTCATTGAATTGACCATCATTGTCCGTAGATGTGCCAGCGTCGTCGCCAGCGTCCACGTCCATGGCCTCGTCTGTAAATCGTACCTTCTTGACGCCAGGCTTGTCACGCTGCTCACGCAACTGTGCCTCCAGCTTCTTGACGGTGTCCTGCGCTGCCACGAGCTGCAGCTTAGTCAAGTTCCACGGGGCCACCTTGTCGGCAGAAGGACCAGCGCGGACACTGGGTCACTTGTGCTCCTTGTAGCTGTGGAAGCACGCCCCTTTTGACCTTCTGCACTGGTAGCAGACGTCGCGTTCTGGTTTATTGAAGAACTTCTCTCCAATGCGCTGGTGAATGCAGAACCTGCAGAACCACGTGCGCTGGTCAGCAGCTGCCAGACCACCAGCGCGGCCAGGCGCCATGGCCGGGCCCAGCTGAACAGCACTCTGCGCGCCGTCCTGGGCCACCTTCGCAGCCGGGCTCGCGAACCCCCAGCCCTTCTGAAGTGTCGGGATCCGCAAGCACAGAATTCTTGTGCCAGAAGGGCTGAGGAGGAGGAGGAGGACGAGGGCGAGGAGGAGGAGGAGGAAGAAGAGGAGGAGGAGGAAGAGGAGAAGGAGGAGGAGGAGGAGGAGGAGGGGAAGGAGGAGGGGAAGGGAGGGAGGAGGGGGGGGGGGAGGGAGGGAGGGAGGGGGGGGGAGGGAGGGAGGGGGGAGGGGGAGGGAGGGAGGGAGGGAGGGAGGGAGGGAGGGAGGAGGAGGAGGGAGGGAGGGAGGAGGGAGGGAGGGAGGAGGGAGGGAGGAGGAGGAGGAGGAGGAGGAGGAGGAGAGGGAGGAGGAGGAGGGGGAGAAGGAGGAGGAGGAGGAGGAGGAGGCGGAGGAGAAGGAGGAGGAGGAAAAGGAGGAGGAGGAGCAGGAGCAGGAGGCGGAGGCGGAGGAGCAGGAGGAGGAGAAGGGGGAAGAGGAGGAGGCGGATGAGGAGGAGGAGGAGGAGGAGGAGGAGGAGGAGGAGGAGGGGGAGGCGGAGGAGGGGGAGGAGGAGGAGGAGTAGGAAAAGGAGGAGGAGGAGGAGGAGGAGGAGGAGGAGGAGGAGGAGAAAAAGGAGGAAGAGGAACCGGATGAGGAAATGGGGGGGGGGGGGGGGGGAGGATGCAGAGGAGGAGGAGGCGGGGGAGAAGGAGGAGGAGGAGGAGGGAGATGGAGGAGGAGGAGAAGGCGGAGGAGGAGGAAGAGCGGGAGGAAGAAAAGGAGGATGAGGAGGAGGAGGAGGACGCGGAGGAGGAGGGGGACGCGGAGGAGGAGAGGGAGGAGGAGGAGGAGGAGGAGGAGGAGGAGGAGGAGGAGGAGGAGGAGAAGCTCCGGGCTTAGGCCATTTTGGCGTAGTGAGCCCAGGAGCTCAGGCGCCGCGCCTCTGGCTGGGTCAAATTTCCCCAGTGACTGAGGCGCGCGCGACGGCGCGCCTTTCAGTCAAGGAGCCTAGTTGGCACAAGCGGCATCGTGCACGGCGTGCGCGCGCGCCTGCTCCTTTCTGTTCTTCGAGCTCAGGAGCTGCTGCGCACGCATCATTCTGCCCCAGGCGGCGGGATGGCGAATGCTGCGGAGCGTGGCACCTGGGACTGCCCGTGCGGGAGGTACGTGAAGGGCCACGCCACCTGCCGCTGCGGCAAGGCATACGCCCAGCGAGTGCAGCGGCCTGCATCTCGTGGGCGTGGTGGTTGGGTGCAACAGCCGTCGGCTTGGCCCGACGTCGACCGCGCGCTCGCGGCCTCCGCCCAGCAGCAGGAGATGCGGCGTCAGGCGCAGCAGCGGTCTCGTGGCTCGAGGGGGGGCAGTCAGTCTCGCCATCCGCGTGCGCCCAGCCAGCCGCGGCGCGAGGTGGACCCGCACGCCAAGGCATGCCGTGGGATTGTGTCTCGAGTGGTGCCTTGCATGATGAGCGAGGCGCAGCAGTACGAGGATTTCGTGGAGCCGCCGCCCGACAGGAACCAGCACAAGGAGTATCGGCGCCAGGGGCAGGCGCGGATGCTGGAGCTGACGGCCATGGCGCTTGCAGCTCGACATGCGGGAGAGCAGGCGCAGGCGAGCAGTTGCGAGTTTCGGATCAGTGTCATCAAAGCAGCGCTTGGTCAAACGTTGCCGACTGGGAAGCAGATCGCGGAGTATCGCAGCAGACGCGGCGGGATCGCCCGGAAGCTTGCCAACACTCGTGCCAGGATCGAGCAGCTCGGCGAGCCGGAGGCCGATTTCGTTTCGGAGCTTGGCCGCATGCAAGAGCTCATCGGCGAACTGGAGGAGGCCTTCCAGGAGGAGATGGGGGACGTGTCCATGGCGGGCCCTGCGCCTTGCGGCGCGCCCGCGCAGGCTGGTTGTGCGCCTGTGCGGCAGCCGCCAGGTGCGGCGTGTGCAGAGGGCCTGCAGGCGGGTATCCCACCGCCGCCGCCGTCTTTCCCCGGCGGTGGTGGGCTCCCCATGCCGCAGCGACCGCCGCCGCAGGCTGCGCAGTCGGCGCCCATCGATCGCCTGGCTCAGATGATGGAGGGTATGATGTATACGGTGAAGCAGCAGGGCGAGCAGGTCAGCTGCTTGATGGCGATGCAGGGCTTGCAGCCTGGTGCCCCCCATGATGGCGCAGCCCCCCCCCGCCGCCGCCTGCCCAAGGCCTACAGCAGGCTGTGCCCCCTGCTGCGGCTATGGGCGGGCCGCCGCCGCGCCGCGCCGCGGCGGCTGGGGGCCAGGCGATGGCCGCAGGCGTGCCGCTTCCGCCTGCGCCGCCTTTCGCTGCCGCCGCGGCCGCGGCGTCGCCTACAGGAGTGCTGCCCCCGCCGCCGCCACCCCCGCAGCAGCTGCCTCTCGGTGCGCCTGGCGGTGCCATGACGCCCACGCCCGCGGCGCCCACGCCAGTGGGGGGCGCGGCAACCCCAGTGCAGGCAGGCGGTCGTGGGTCGAGGTCGCGCTCGCCCATCCCGACCGAGCAGGTGACGCCAGCGACGCCGCCTGCCAAGCCTGCGCCGTCCACGCCTGTAAGCACAGCCGTGCCTTGCGACGGCGTGGAGGATGCGACACTCCAGCCGATCGACCCCGCGCTGCTCGCCGAGACCCAAGGTGCGCAGGAGCCCGAGGAGATGATGCCAGGCCCCATCGAGTCAGTCGACGCTCAGGCGTATGGCATGGCGCAGGTGGATTCCTCCAGTCCGCGTGGCGAATCGCCGCCGCGGAAGGAGGCGCGGGCAGCTTCTGCAGCGCATGTGCGCTCGATGAAGTGACATGGGGCGGTGAGGAGGTGTGTTTCTTGAAGCCCGACGAGCCGCTGGGGGCGCGTGCTCGACGGACCCGCTGACGCGCCTGCTGCCGCCGAGTCCAGCACGCGCAGTAGCTAGTGACGCCGCATGTCAGGCCTCCTGGCCTGTGCATTTTGGCTAGTCGCCGTCATGGGATGGGAATTGTGGGTCTTGTGGGGAGGGTGGGGATGGATCTCTCGCCACTTTTAGCCGTGCTCTTGTTGACCAGTCCGAGTCAGCCGCTTGTCCCCTTGGCCAGGACCCTGGGGGCCCTCTCGCGCCCTCGCTCGAATTCGCCTGGCCAGGATCGAGTGTTCCCGCTTTCTGTTCTAGTTTGCCAGGGCCAGGGATCGATCGCCCTGCAATAGCTGATACTTTTAACGACCATGGTGTACATGGTCCTGCCACGTATGCTCAGTGCGACGCGCGCCCGACCGCGTTCTGGCCTGACTTGCGGAGGCCGCCGCCTCCTGATGATTACTCGGGCGGGGTGGGTGGTGGGAGTCGGGACGGTACTCTTGCTACGCATCATAGTGATTGCTCGCAGTGGGTACTGCAGAGCATGGCAGGCGCGTCGAACGCTTGCTATTCAATCGGCCCGTCGCCTGTTGAAATCAATCGCCGTAGCAGTGATGATCTAGTTTCAATAGCCGCTCAGAGCGCTAGTATGTATAGCTATGCAACGGGTGATAGCATGCATGCGTATGGCTCTAGCAAGGCAGCACGTGTTATACTTGAGTTAGACCCCCTGCTATTCCCCGAAGGCGAGCAAAACACCTGCAATTTTGGCCAGGGGTTCCGGGTCCGCGATGCGCTGGCTAACCCAGCTAATACCATTTCGTTGGCTTCTGATCTCCAGGGGATTGTGTTCAAGAGTGCAGCGCGTGCAGTGTGTGATGCGGTGTGCCTTCATGTCCAGTTGTGCGAGCATCTTCACATCTTTACTGACGGTTCTGTCCCTAGTGATCATTGGAAGGCAGGTTGGGCCTTCGCTGTCACGTTCGGGACTGATGTGCATAGTGTGTGGGGCGGATATTGCGCTGGGCGTCTTGTTCCCTCGTTAGGCTTTGCCTTGGGCGCCGTCCCTTCCAGCGCAACTGCCGAGCTCGGGGGCGTCTTGTGGGCCCTCTGTTGGATCGTCAGTCAGCAGCAAGTAAGCGTCGTGTCTGATGAGGGTGTTGGGAGTGTTGTGCAGCTCCGTGTCACTATCCATTGTGATCCCACCTTTGCAGTTGACTTAGCATTGGGAAATGCAGTCGCTACTGCTAACAAGCGGCTTGGCTGGCTCGTCAGACATGTTTTGTTTCTCGCTCGTCGGTCTTGTTCGGTTGATATCCAGCATGTGAAGGGTCACAGTGGGTGTTTCTGGAACGAGGTAGCAGACGACCTCGCTAATTCCACGCTTGGTTTGCAGCATCAGTGTTGTCCCTTAGGGCTCGTGGACCAGCTCTATTTTGATCCCGACCTGTCTTGGGCCTGGTTGCTGGATCTGAGTGAGGTGGGACGGGCTGCTTACCCCCTAGTCGCATGCGATCAGTTTGCTCTGGCGGACCGACCGCAACAGTGCTCTGTGCATTCTCTCTCGCAAACTCTTGATCTAGAGAAGTCTAGGTGCTCGAGCCGTGTTGCTCGAGACTTTCTTGTTGCTTCGTACACTGCTCAGACGGCTCTCGATGAGAAAAGTGACGGCAGCAGGCCCTTGAAGGGCCAATGGGTGAGACAGCAGCTTCGTGACGCAGGAGTGCTGCTTGCGGGCATCCAGGAGGCCCGTGCCGTCGAGGGGTCTCGTTCGGCCGACGTTTTTTTCGTCATGGCCTCAGGTTCCGTCAAAGGCAATTGGGGGTGCGAGTTGCTTGCTAACCTGGGGCTCCCCTATGCTTCCCGTGACGGGCGTGACCTTCTATTGTCCCCCCAACACTTTGTCGTGGTTGAGAAAAGCCCCCGTGTGCTAGTGGCGAAGATAAATGCGCCCTTTTGGCGACGGGCGTCTGTGTGGCCCACGCTCCCCATGACGGCGTGGCGCTCTCGGAACGGCAGAAATGGTGGCGGTCCCCCGGTGAGACCTTGACCAAGTTTGGGGTGCAACTTTTGTTCATAGATGCAAATGGGCGCATCGGCGAAGTTCGCGCGGCTGCGACCGGCACATGTGCCGCTGATGCGCCGGAGGACTCCAATGGCTCGCTCTTTCGTGCTACCATGTGTGAGAGTCGCATGGTTGCCTCCACCACCTTCTCTCCTCCTGCTTCCCCTGCCTATGCCTATACCAGCACCGACGGTGAGAGGCGCCGCATTGATTTTGTGGTTCCTCATGGTGATTGGCAAACCTTTGTAGAGTCGCACTGGGTGTGGCACGATTTTGACGGGGACAAACCTAATGAAGACCATTACCCCGTAATGGTTAAGTTTTCGTGGTCCGAAGAGGCTGTCTCTCGCTCCTCCAAGCCACGGCTGGACGTAGCTAAAACTCTTGACCAGGATGAGATCGACGCGTTTGTTGCTGACTTGCAGTCTGCCCCCGTCGTTCATTGGCCTGTGGATGTAAATCGGCACGTCCAGGAAGTCTCTCAGCTGATTTGGAACACTGCCAAGAAACACTGTGGCACGGTCCCGCGCAAAGCGTTCAAGTCGCACGTTCAGGACTGTACCCTGGCTGACAACCGCATTCGTCGCAGGTTTCGGTCAGTCTTGCGAACGCTTCGTGAGCACAATTCCATGCCTCTATGTGACGTGGCCAGGGAGTTTAGTCAATGGGTAGGGACTGGGAGCGACCCTGATGCCCCCTTAGTTCAGTCGTTCCCCGCTCTAATCGAGGCCGTTCAACCCATTGGACTTGCAGCGGTCATGTGGCTCGCTGGCGACATCCCCTTGGTGCAGGTGCACGAGTGTCTTGTCGTGTGCATGCGTCGCGCGCGCGCGTGTGCGCGAGGGAAGCTGCGTCAGGATCGTACGGCTGCCCTTGAAAGTATGGCCTTGGATATTTGTGATGCTGTAAGTAATCATGAGTCCAAGGCGGGGTGGCGTCAGCTGAAGTTGCTGATGACCTTTAGCGGTTGGAAGCGGAGCGCGGGCCAGGGCGCCCTCCCCCATAGAGTTGGAGCGGGCGGGTAAGTTTTGGAATCTGCCGAGGCTATCGCTGATGCTCTTTTGGCTAAGTTTGCTGCCTCTGAGAAGGCTAAGGTCCTTGGTTTAGAAGAGCTCGTCGGTAAGTACAACCAGCAACACATGGGGTTCAAAAGCTTTGGGAACCGCTCAATTGAGCGCCTGCTTTCCTGGGGCGCTTTCGTGGCCAGCGTGGTGAATGCGCCCAAAAGGCGCGCTGCTGGGGGGATGGTCTCTCGAATAACCTGTTTAAACATGCCCCCGCTGCCGTTACTCGACTCGTTCTGCCAGTGTTTGTGAAGATCGGGCCGCTGGCCCGTGAGCCGCAAGCGTGGAAGGGTGGTATTGCTCATGACTTGTGCAAATCAGGTGCTCTTCAGTTGATCTCTAACTGTGCGGAGATCTTGCTCGGTTCCCACTTGTCTAAGCATCGCCATACATTCTTAAGGGGTATGCTCGTTGATGTGACCAAGTCCCTCTTGTATGACACACAGTGTGGGGGGCGTGCTGGGTGCGGCACGGACCTAGCTAGCCACATGGTGCGTACTTTGCAGTCGCGTGCTCGTGGGCGTGGGCTCACTTGTGTGCTGTTCTTCACAGACCTCAAAGCCGCGTTGCACTCCGTCATCCGCGAGTTCCTCGTTGCCCTTCCCGCGTCTGTCGATGATCTCGAGGAAGCTGTTCGGGACTTAGAACTCCACCCTTGCTTGGCAGCTGCCATGCGTAGGTCGTTGAGTGAGCCGCCGCTTCTGGACCAGGTTGTCGGTCACGTTCTGGGCCTCACTGCAGACGCCATGAGCGCTACCTGGTTTAATGTTCGCAGCGCTAAGAAAGTAGCCTATGCAGTCACTGGCACGCGGCCAGGGCTCCCACCTGCAGATGTCCTCGTCTCTTTGGCGTTTAGTCCGATACACCAGCGACTGCAGGCCCGCCTGGAGGATGCTGACCTCTCATGGGATCTGCTCGCCTCGCCCGCTCCCTCTCAGAATGTGTTTCGTCGTCTCTCTGGGGATCCCCCTGCGCGTGTCCTCGTCGACCATCCCTCTTATGTTGATGACTTGCTGCTTGCTTGCGTGTGCCGGGGAGCTTGGGGCTGGCGCCGTGTCGCCAGCTTGCTTGCAGACATCGCGACACTAGAGATGGCTATGTCTGGGTTCCGCGTGAACTTTGGCAAAGGTAAGTCGGCTATCATGGTCTCTCCCCGAGGTCGAGGCGAGGTCGAGGCCAGGCGTGAGATTACACAATGCCAAGGGATTCTAGCGGTGTCTAGTGTGATCCAGGTCGAGCTTGCCAGCCAGATGACGAATGTGGGCTCCATGGTTGAGGCCCAGGGGTCCATGAAGCCCGAGCTCACTTACCGTGCCAGCACGCAAGCTGGTGTTCTCGGGTGTTTGCGTCGGGCTGTGTTCAAGGGGTCCGGTGTCTCGATTGAGGTCAGAGCTGAATATGCTGGCGCCTTTTGTTCCTCTCGGTTACTGTTCCACGCTGGGACTTGGGCCCCCCTCAATGCCACGTGTCAGCGTCAGCTCGAGTCGTCCTATCTTGCTCCCTTGCATGCTATTGTCGGGAACTTGTCTGCCCCCTTTGGTATTCGGCGTCGGCCCCAGCATGAAGTTCTGTCTCGCACGCAGCGCTTGCCTGTATCGGTCGTGGTCGTCCTCCGCCGTCTCCGCTATCTTCCGAAGTTCCTCAGGAGAGGGCCTGCCTTCTTTTTGCATGCTCTCGATTGCCTTGTTGGTGTGAGGGGATCGTGGGTGGAGCAGCTGAGACTTGATCTCGAATGCTTCGCGGGGCATGCGGGCTTGCCACAGGAAGAGAGGCCTTTCGAAGACTTTCGCTGGTGGGCGAGGCTCGCTGAACGGGCAGAGTGGCGGGTCTGGTGTAAGAGTGCCCAACGTGCTGCCTTGCGTGTGTGCATGAGCCAGTGCTAAATCCAGGCCTGGCATGGTGTGTTACGTGAGGTCTGTGATCGCGGGGGGCTGCCCACCCCCCTGTGCTTGCGCACTTCAGATCCCGACCTCCTTTATCCGTGCAGGGACCGTGGCGCCGTTTTCAAAACCCATCGCGCCTGGTCTAGACATAGAACGCTCGAGCATCCGCAATTCGATTTGGCAGGGCATTATGCCAAGGGTACCCAGTGCCACGCGCGTGGATTAGAATGGTTCGCTCGCCCTCGGCTGTTGCGCCACTTGAGGTTTGGGTCCAGGCGTTGTCTCAGTCTGCTGGCCCGTCACTTGGCACCCATGAGCCTTGAGGAAGTCTTAGCCCAGCGGTCGGAGGATGCTTGTGTGGCTAAGGACCTCAAGAGTCGTGGCAAGCGCCATACTTGTGCCGAGCGACCCTCCACCCGTTTCATCGGTCCCACTTTAGGGGGACCCTGTCTTCAGGCTGTTAACCGTGCCAGCGCTGTAGGAGTTGCGCCACCCGTCTTCGCCGCTTTCCGGGGGCGATCTGAGTTGCCAATTGTACGTTGTCGACTGACGTCGCTAATGGTAGAATTTACGGGTATTTAACTAGCCGCCCTGCCATCGAAACGTTTGTTTCCATGTTGCGGTCGGGGGGGGGGGGGGGGGGGGGCTCTTGGGGTCCTGGGAGGTCCGCCGTGCGAGACTTGGACTGCGGCTCGGCGGTTAGCCCCCCCCTCCCCCCCCCCCCCCCCTAGCGACCGCAGTGTCCCGCGCGTCGTGCGCAGTGCTGCTCAGCCGTGGGGGCTCCCGCATTGCACGCCTAAAGAATGGCGACACATCCTCCTTGGTTCTCGATGGTTACAGACCATGATCGAGGCTGCCTATGTGTGCGCAGCAGCAGGAAGGTTCTTCGTGATGGAGCACCCTCGTAAACACGAGCTCGCACACCTGCCATCCGTGTGGGGGTTAGGGGAGGTGCGTGCCATCCTTGGTTTTGCAGGTAAGGGCGGGTGCAGGTCTGGACGCTTGCGCAATGTGGGTCAGCGCGCGTGTGGCGCGCCGTCTCGGAAGCCAACCACTCTGCTTTTGATAAATGCCGAGCCTGTGTATGATCGTCTCCTTGTGTTGCCTAATAGGGGGTGCTGTAATCATCGCTCGCATCGTAATAATTTAGCAGGTGTGCATGGCAATGGGCAATTTGTAACCTCTGCGGCTAAGCAGTATCCCGCGGAGTTGTGTAAGTTGCTTGCTAATGCTATGGCGACTGATGCTTGCCGCTACCAGCTTCAACGTGTGCCCGTCTTTCCCGTGCTGTCCGGAGCGATGGCCCCGTTCTGGATGCCACTGGACCCTTTTTATGAGCAACATGTGTGGGATAACTTTGCCCCATATGCCGCGCGTTGATTGGATCGTCCTTTCATGCATGTCCGTCAGTGCGACCGCGCGTCCCCGTCGGCGGTTAATAATAGGAGGAGGAGGAGGAGGAGGCGGAGGAGGAGGAGGAGGAGGAAGGGGAAGAGGCGGATGATGATGAGGAGGAGGAGGAGGAAGCGGAGGAGGAGAGGGAGGAGGAGGAGGAGGAGGAGGAGGAGGAGGAGGAGGAGGAGGAGGAGGAGGAGGAGGAGGGGGAGCAGGAGGAGGAGGAGGAGGAGGAGTAGGAATTACAGGAATCACAGCCCCCGCGCAGCGAAAGCTCACATAAAAAAAGCGCACAACAGCAGGGGGCGCCCGAGTGCGCGGCCATATCATTCACCCATGACTGAGAGCGGTCGGGCGCGGTGACAGCCCCAAAGTTCCTCCGAGCGGCCAGACAAGTGCGCCGCTGTATGGATGCTGAGCTGAAATCAAGGGAGTTCAACGAGACACTAGCGCACAACGGCCAACGTACAACCCGACAGCAAAGCGGATCGCCCACTCCACAGACAGCCTCGCTCCATAACGGCAATAAAAGGCTGAACGTTCACCCTAGAACAACGCAAAGCCGCAAGCGAGTCCCTCCGCACGGCTCACTCAGATAACGACACCCACCCCCCAGGTGCCGACCCACGCCTCCGCCTACCTCTGCAGGTCGGGACCATGGAATTCCCTCGGCCACACAGGCGGGCCACCTGGCGCGCGACTTAGTGGAGCCCAGAGACACCCCCGCAAGTCCCCTTGCCCAAAGGGGACCAGGTGGCACGCATCCGTGAGCCTCCCCCGAACACTCTGTGGCGCGAGGTGACCCGAGTGCTGAGACTGACCCTGGGGCGGACAGGACCCCAAGCGTTTAGCGAACAGCACTCACTACCCTCCGCCAGTGGGTGTTTTTTTTCGCGGCAGCTGAGGCCGTGCCCTGAGGGTCACGCTGCCCCCCCTGGCCCGAGCGGCCAAACGGGACAGCCCGACACCCCAGGACCCGACCCTACCCGCCGCGGCGCGAGGAGGAGGAGGAGGAGGAGGAGGAGGAGGAGGAGGAGGAGGAGGAGGAGGAGGAGGAGGAGGAGGAGAAGGAGGTCCGAGGATCGATGCTCGCGGAGCGCGGCTCTTGTGGGCTCGGCTGCGCCAGGATGCACGGCGGCGCCGTGCGCGCACTCAGCCTCACAGGGCCGTCGGAGTAGAACGCAAAACGCAGAACGCAGGTGTCAACGCCCAAGAGGGCGGCCCGAACATAGGCGACAAGCATGCCTAGCAGGCTGGCCCTTCGAAAAGCACCCGTGAAACTGCTGTGAAGAATTGCGTGCGAGAAGCCAGCGAAGCAGCCAAACGCTGCAGCGAGATGCAGCCAAGCGCTGCTTCGAAAACACCCAACGCTTCACCGCAAGAGAACGAAGATTGATGGATACCGACGACAGATGGCGATGAACAGATCAAACATGCGAATGCTTTTTTTTTCTCGTGCTACCCCCAGCAGTCGGGGTACTGGAGCCGAAATCGGATCGAGCTGGCCAGAGTTAGGTCGGGCATGCCCTCCTGCAGACGGATTTTGGAAGCTAACTGAAACGTAGCCAACAAACTACGCAACAGGAGCCCAAACATAGTGGACACATCGCCGCCCGACTATTTTGACTGTTTCTGTATATTTATCATGAGGCTATGCCTCCTCTCGGCCTCGCTCTGAGGCTCTGCCGCTTCCTCCCTCCTCTTCTTTGCCTAAGTCAAGCTTCGCGCGGCCCGCTTAGCTTCGACCGGAAGAGGTGCGCTCTCGACCC
>CAUYUJ010018577.1:62500-87360 GCA_963575745.1 Prorocentrum cordatum
TGCGGGTCCTCCACGTCGCTGCTCCAGACCTGCGACCTCCCCACAGACGAGGCCAGGCCGACAGACTCCTCGGCGCACGTGGCTTCGGCCCCCTCGGAGAAGTTCCCGCCCTCCTGCTCGCAGCCGATGTTCTGGGCAACATCCGAGGCCTTGAGCTTGGGCGCGGCTACTCCCTGCAGCCAGGCGCGCGCCTCCGCGAGGACCGCCTCCCCTGCGCCAGGGTGGCGCAAGAGGGCCCCCGCCGCATCGAGCGCACGGCAGCCGCGCTCGATGTCGGAAGGAAGCCGCCTCCCCTGCCGCCGAAGGCGGGACAGGCCCGCCGCCAAAGTGGCGCCCCCGAAGATGGCCACGACCTCCGCCGCCGCTCCCAACAACTGCTGCGCGCGGCCGCCCAAGTCGGGCCGGGCCGCAGCCTGCGCCACAGCCGCAGCCTCCGCCACGCCGGCTGCTGCCGCCCCCGCGCAGGCTCTGGGCGCCGCCTGGGCGCGGGCGCCGAGCGCCGAGCGGCAAGGAGCAGCCGCCGTCGCCGCCCCTGCCACGCCGTCCGCTGGCGCCGCCGCCGCCTCTGAGCCCCCCGCCTGCACGAGCAGCAGGAGCTCGGCGGCCTCGCCGACCGATGCGCCCGTGACGAGCGCGGCGCCATGGCGGACCGAGAGGCCGCCGCGCCCGCCGCGCCCCATCGCACCGTCGGGTGATGACCGCGCGCGCACGCGGGGCACGGCGCAGCCGCAGCGCTCCCAGGAGCGCCTCCGCTTGAGCCCAATGGCTACGGAGAGAGGGGGAGGAGGAGGAGGAGGAGGAGGAGGAGGAGGGGAGGAGGAGGAGGAGGAGGAGGAGGAGGAGGAGGAGGAATAAGAGGAGCAGGGGGAGGAATCTGATGAGGAGGAGGAGGAGGAAGAGAAGGAGGAGGAGGAGGAAAACAGAAAAGAAGGAAGAGGAGGAGCAGGAGGAGGCTGGATGGATGGAGGGAGGGAGGTAGGGGGGAAGGGAGGGAGGGAGGGACGAAGAGGAGGAGGAGGAGGAGGGGGAGGAGGAGGAGGAGGAGGAGGAGGAGGAGGAGGAGGAGGAGGAGGAGGAGGAGAGAGGGAGGGAGGAAGAGACTGACTGACTGACTGAAGCTGCATCGATGCCGGGTTTTATCTGACGTCCGCCCACGCACCGCAGAGCCTGGTGTGAACAACCGCACATTCACCGAGGATGTTGTGCCAACGGACCGTGTGACACGCAACTGGGGGCGCCAGGCCAATGCCAGCCCTGCGCCATGCACCGACTTGGCGCTGGCAAGGCTGACTGGGCACGGGGGTGCTTTGACCCTTACATGGGGCCCCTGGTCACCTTGTCCAGAATTCTCAGATGAAGTACTTTCAAGCGTTGTTCCCACGGCAGAGTCACATTCTGAGAGCGAAGGGAGGAGGGAGGCCCAGGAGGGGGCGAAGGAGGAAGAATGGGTCCCCTGCTGGCCCTGCTACGCTGCCTGTTCCTACCTCGCGCCTCTGCGTGCCCGGAACCGAAACTGTGTAGTGGGCTCGGGCCTCGCTCTCCGCTACCTACCCGACGCTCTGACATGCCGGGCCTACTCACGTCTGGGTCGTTTCTTGCTGCAGCTTGCCTCGTTGCGCTCGCTTGCTCGTTTCTTGCTGCTCTTTGCTCCGTTGCGCCTGTTTGCCCCGAAGAGAGTGCGCCAGACCGCCCGCGGGCGCTTTGCCTGGCATCTTGGCCATGCCAGCGGCCCCCATGGCCAGCGGGAGGGGCCTGGCCACGGCCATGAGCACACACTTGTAATTGCAATCGAACTCCTGAGGATGAGACTCGATCATGTCCAGCTCGTCCTCCTGCGCGATCGTCTGCCCCGCTGGCCAATGCCCCTCGACCGAGAAGTTGATCCTGCTCATGGGCTGCGCGCCCTTCTTCGCATGGTAGTCGTTGACCCGACAGCTGTGCACGGAACCCTCTAGTTCCGATGGTCTGCTCTCGTCCACGCGTTGCTTGGAAAAGGCGCTTGACGGCCCTGAACAACATGGCGATATATTCTGGCTTGCCTTCCACGTTGGTTTGGGCCAAGGGCTCGAGAAGAATGGCGAAGGCGCGCAAGTGGGGGCTGCCGGGTTCGTGCCCGCTGCCTTGCTGTTTGACCTCTGTGTCGTAGCGACCGGCTGCCTCTTTCATGCTCAAAACAACAGGGTGGCACGCGGGGGGCCTGAAGTGCACTTCCTTGGATGTTTTTCTTTCTTTCTTTTTTTTTTTTGTTTCTCTCTCTCTCTCTCTCTCTCTCTCTCTCTCTCTCTCTCTCTCTCCCACTCTCTCTCTCCCTCTCTCTCTCTCTCTCCTCCGCGCTCCGCGCTCCGAGCTGCAGCAATAGCTTCCTTCTCGTGCCCCTCCGTCTCCGATTTCTTCTCGCTGCCCTCCTTGCGATTCTGCTCTCCCGCGCCTGCCGCCGTCTCCTCTATCTGCGGGGCGCTGCTCAGCCACTGAGACATCCAGCGAGAGAGCGTGGTCTGCCAGATGCGGTAGCAAGTGAATCCTGAAGTTATCGTCCAGCTGCTCAAGCGAACTGGCAACATAGCTACATAGCGAGCATTGCGTGCATTTGTGCTCGACGCGTTTCGGATGGCGTGCACTAAAACCTATCGTGCATCGTTTGTGCCTGATCGCAGCTGACAAATGACCCTGCGCCGTTGCTCCGTCTGCGAAGCTCTGGCACATGAGACAGTAATTCGACGAGGTAACTGCACGTGGCATTCTATCAGTGGTGCACGCAGGGGCAAACAGGGACCTCGTTCTGCGCCTACTTTCGCACGCGCCCTATTCATGCGTGCAGTTAAAGCCTTGTCACTGTGGAAACTGGCGCCGCGCGCCGAGCAACCGCGGCGCGCGCGCCCGCCCGCCTGGGGGGCCCCTGGCATTTCAGCCTCGAACTCCGCGGTGGGGGCAGGGGGCGGGATCGCGACAGACAGCTCCCTGGCGCAAAGCTGTGCGACGTCGGTTCGCAGGAAAACATCTCGAACTTGGCCCGAAACACACTCTGGACATTTGCCCTCGAGTTCAGTCTCTAGCTCTCCCCCCTGCTTCTAGCTCAAACAATGCTTGCGCGTCCAGCCAGAACTGTTTGGCCCATGCCAGAGCCGTCGGAAAAAACCTCGCCTGTACTCGACGCCTCTAGAACGGTGGCCTCACATTGCGCCTGTCCAATCAGAGCAGCAATGACCTGTCGATGATCGCGTTGGTGGGTTACGACGTCCCGTGGCCACTTCAGTCGACGGATCCGGAGCTCGACGAAAGGACTGCCGATTCAACAACCTCTGGACCTCAATGTTACAGGATGCGCTTCATTTATCTCCCCCCTCTCCGTTTTGTGTTGCCCTCGCAAGACGACGCGCGCGAATTTAAACGCAATCTGCTGCAGTGGCGCCCAATTCTGCCGGGGGTCGGGTTTGTCATGGCGAGGGCGTGCGACGCCAGGCCCGACATGGCCGCGTCCCAGGAAGACGATGCCCTTGAACCTGAGAGAAGCCTGCGACGTCGTCCAAAACTCCCCCATCTTGCGCCGTGCAGTTTTCACAGCGTGAAGGCGGGCCTGTTTCTCAGCCGAAAACCCACTGTTGAAATGATGTCGCCCCCTGGGGTACCTGGCAGCAGACGCCGTTGCTCCCTCCAGCCTGAGTCGCCCTTGATGAGAATCAAGAATCACGATTGAACTTCGCGGCCTGGGCGCCTGCTCCCTGAGCCAGATTAAATTGTGCATCTCGATTTTGTGCTCCCCCCATCTCCTCCCGCCCGTCGTCGGACGCTCTGTTCTCCCATTCTGCTACGCGCTGCGCGTGATTCTGGTCTGCGCCAATGTTTTTTCCGACTGACATCATCAACGAACGCGGGCGCTGCCAAGTCAACGATGCCCGTGTCATCTGGGGCCCGGGCAGTGGCGGGCATCGACGTTTGTCGCGCCCTCTGCCGCGGATCCTTAATGAAAATCTCATGCGCGTGTCGCTGCCATCCTCGTGCGTTTCGACGCGCGATTTAGTGGCAGCATGATCCCCTGGGAGCACTCCTGACCCATTGGCCATGCGGGCACTCCCCTGTCCACCTGTCACGCTAAATGTACTGTTGTAAACTCTCTGCAGAAAAAGATCCTCCTTGCCCTCCTGCGCCAGTTCTGCAATCGCATGTTCAACCATATCCTTATGCACGCAATGAAGGGCATTGCTGGCCTCATGATAGCGCGTGCTGTGTGCCACTCCTGCCCGTCGTAGTCGTGCCGGTCCATTATGTTGGACAAGCGTGGCATCCTCCCTCCGTCGATGAGGAATGCCCCCATGAGCCCAGTCAGGGAATTCTAGATTAGGAAGCGCATCTTTGTATAAAGACCTGCCCAAGCCACAGAGCGCCATGATGGGTCGTTCACCTGCTGTGCCTCCAATTTGTCATTGTTCTTCTCGGGTCGCCTGGTGCCAAGCGGCTGGCGCCCTCCCAACCGCGCATATCGCTCGACGCAGCAAGTAGATCGCCCTTTCAAGCTCGGGCGCCTGAACCTCCTGATCCTGATCGCCACGGTGTAGTTCCAGGCCTCCTCCCCGTTGCGGTCGATAGTGCCAGGTCGGCATAACAGAGATCCTCGGTGCATCGCCTGGTGCTGACCTTTGCGGCTGTGGCCGCCACGAAGGAAGCTTCTTCAAGCTCTTCTTCAGTCGAGCAACCACCATCAGCGCGTCAACATGTACAGCAGAAAAGTCCATATTATCAGTGTGCACCTGATTAGTCCATTCCAAATGAGATGGTGCGTGTAGCTGACTGCGCTCCACATCATCTGGTGATGCAAAGGGTAGTCTCCAGAAGCCTGTTGTCTCACGTGGTGCCTCGCTCTGCGCCGACAGCTGCGCCTGGGCGCCTCCTTCCACCCCGGGATATTGAAATCGTGATATTCAGTCAGCCGCCGACGCCCTCGTGGTCGCCACCCGATTGTGCAATCTAGCCCGTGACCCCCTGCAAGTACCCGCCAGCAGCCTCGCAATCTTGTGGGCATCGTAACCGACGAGACCGCCACGCATCCCAGAACCCTTCAATACGAGCCTCGTTCAGCTGCTTGAAAAAATAGGTTTGTACTTCTTGAGACGTCTACTTAGTCTGCAAGCCTCCAGCTGCTGCTCCTCGGTGAACTCCACCTCCACTTCCGTCGCCTGCATCCTTGCTACAAGTAGCACCTGAAGCTGCTGGCTCTGCGCGAAGGTGTGCTCGCGCTTCTCCACGTGGCCTGGGGCCTCGCACAGGCACTCCGCTGCTGTCTCCCGGAACACTTGCGTCAGCCTTGCATTGATCAGATCCACATGACCATCATACTCCCGAGTTGTGAATTGGTCCCTGCATTGTGCCAGACGCTCCTCCACCGCTGCCACAAACCGTTCCCGTCCCGCCCCATATAGCAATACTGCATTGCAGGCCTCCTTGTTATAATGCAGCAGTTGGTGGCGTTGGTGATACTCGAAGGTCTGCCAGAAGGCGGCGTAGAGCGGAACACGATCTTTCGGAACATAACTTCTGATGTGCTGTAGCGTGCGTCCTTTATACATGGAGACAAAGCATTCACGAGCATGTTCAAGTAACCCCCGTGGGCAAGCCACATAGTCTATTCGCTTCACCACCTGAGAAGAAATCCCATAGTACGTCGCACCTGCATCAACGTATGTACCCGCCAATACCAGATAGTGTGCTTGCAGAATAAGCTTCACGTTGCGGAAGCTCGGTCCTTCTACATCAGCACTGTAGTGGCCAGTAACTTGTGTACCGTTCGCATCCATGCCACAAGTTGAATTGAGATCCATCCCAACCAGTGGAAGACACCTAGCTCGTAATGAACTGAGTTGTTCATGCAACCATGTTGTGAGCCCTGAGACAATGGACTCCTGCTCTGCTACCGCTCCTCTTCCCATTGCCTATCGTCAGATAGTAAAGAGAAGCAATGGCCAATTCCCGTCGTCCCCTTTTGTAGCGGACCAGAAGAGCTCTGCCCTGGAGCCTGTTCTTGCCCTCGGCTACCCTGACGATGTGCTGCTCTGTATATATGTGTCGATGAAGTGCCACTGCCACTCCACAGGCATGGTTACTGCCTTTGCCAAAGAGTGAATACATAACGATATGATCCTTGGTTGTCAGCCTGATCGGCGGGCCGCGACTCCTGACCGTGGTGCCCTGGAGCATGAGGAATTCTACGCCCTGGTGCTCCGAGGGCACGTCGAAAACCCTGGCGGGGGCGGAGAGGATGAACGTGTTGTAAATCACCGCCCGCAGACATCGCCAACCGCCGCCGCTCCCATGGCTGGACCCGCTCATGCCATCAACATGAGAAGTGACATGAGGGGTGCTTTTGGGGTGTCGACCGTTTCAGCTGCCTGGGATCTCTCGATGGAAGGGGCAGCTAGGGAGGAGGAGGAGGAGGAGGAGGAGGAGGAGGAGGAGGAGGAGGAGGAGGAACAGGAACAGGAGCAGGAGGAGGAGGAGGAGAGGGAGGAGGTGGAGGAGGAGGAGGCGGAAGAGGAGGACCAATGTAAACCCAAGAGTCGCCAACGATGTCGGAGTAAACCCTCCCTCCAAACTCCATTTTCATAGGCTCCTACAACGGTTCATGTCCATTGAAAGAACTGCCTCGTTGGAAGACATCCGTTTGAAAACCCTGGAGCATTCCAGACAAATATGCCCGGGATTCCAACGCCACGGATCAATGTCAACCTGACTGTTGCGTCTTGACAATCCCGACTCGTGCCAGAACGCCACCCCAGGGACTTCAACACGGAGAACCAACGTAACTGTTGCGCCCGCATAATCCTGAACCCTTTCAACACACCATTTCTGGTACGTTGACGAGGGGAACCCGTGAATCTCTTGTAACATGTTAAAAAGAATGTGCGCCGCGTTGGGGCAAGAACAACATTTTGAAAACGACCAGCCCTCAATCCGTGGAACTCTTGAACATGTTCAAAACGAACGTGCGCCGCGCTAAAGCGAGAACCACATTTTGAAAACGACCCGCCCTCAATCCATGAAGCTTTTGAATATGTTCAATTCGAATGTGCGCCGCGCTGAGGCGAGAACCACATTCTGAACACAACCCGCCCTCAATCCGCGAAAATTCTGTAAATATCTAATTCGCATGTGCGCCGCGCTAAAGCGAGAACTACATGTTGGAAACGACCCACCCTCAATCCGTGAAGCTCTTGTTATTTGTTCAAAACGAATGTGCGCCGCGCTAAAGCGAGAGCCACATGTTGAAAACCAGCCGCCCTGTGCCTGTGAAGCTGCTGTCAATTTGTAAGTTTCAGAATCATAAGTGGTGAGGGAGTCTCAGATGAAACGCCCTGCCCGCCCTAAAACTGGCCTCGGGGTGCGACATGAAGCAACTAGGTATAACGAAAAGGAACGGAGGATGATGATGATGAGGAGGAGGAGGAGGAGGAGGAGGAGGAAGAGGAGGAGGAGGAGGAGGAGAGGGAAGAGGAGGAGGAGGAGGAGGAGGAGGAGGGGGAGGAGGAGGTGGTGGAGGAGGAGGAGGAGGAAGATAAAGAGGACGAGAAAGAGGGAGGAGGAGAAGGAGGAGGATGGGGAGGAGGAGGAGGAGGAGGAATTCGCTGGTATCCACGACGTGGTAGCGAAGTAGCCAACGAGGGCCCCAGGCGGCAGCCCACGCAGGACGGCCTCCCGCCTGACAGTGCCCAGCTCTCTGGCCCGAGGCGCCTTGGGCAGACCCTGGCGGCTGGGGAAAGCCCCGCCTGCATTCCCTGCAGGCTCTCAAAGGCCCTTCTGGGCGCGGGTCGCGCACTGAGGTGGCGCAGGTCCTCCGTTGCAACTTTGCCACACGCCAAACCAACACGCAGCCCAAACTTGGGCCCCACATGCACATTATGAGACGCGTGACGCTCCTTACCGTCAGCCGTCACCGCCCCGCAGGAGGAGGAGGAGGAGGAGGAGGACGCAAGGGAGGAGGAGCAGGAGCAGGAGGAGGAGGAAGAGGAAGGAGGAGAGGGAGGAGGAGGCAGATGAGGAGGACGAGGAGACAGATGAAGAGGAATGCGCATGAAGTATAACGATGGTGATGGTGATGGTGATGATGATGGTTCTGGTGCTGGTGTTGTTGGTGGTGGTGATGATGGTGATTCTTATTTGTGATGGTAATGCTGCTATTGATGTTGATGCTGCTGGTGATGCGGATGATGATACAGATCCTGGGTGCGATGACGGCGACGGCGTCGACGACGATGGTGAGGATGAAAGTGATGATGGTGACGATGGTGGTGATGACGATGCTGATGCTGGTGATAATGATCATGTGAGGAGGAGGAAGAGAAGGAGGAGGAGGAGGAGGAGGAGGAGGAGGAGGAGCAGGAAGAGGAGGGGAATGCAGGGCGAATGCGGCGGAACGCCGCCAGTCAGCAGCGATGCCGTAGCCAGCAAGAAACAGCACTCCCGCTGTGCAGGGCGGCTCGCGATAGTAATGCGCCTGTGAGGCTCGTAGGTCAAACACAGCCGGATTGCAGCAGGGCCTGCTTCCGTTCGGAGGCGCTCCCCGCCTCGACCCGAGCCGCCTCCCGACGAGGGAATCGGCAGCTCGGTGCCGGGAGGGAGGGCGAGGAGGGGGACGAGGAGGGAGGTGAAGAGGAGGGAGAAGGAGGGGGCATCCATCGAGGAAAAAAAAAACCCATCGGTCGGAAGAAGTGGGTAGAAAAATAAAGGAGGACGGCGGATAGAGTAGATTGGGTCCGGGCCCGCGCAGAGAGCAACACAACGCAGCAAACGCATATCTATTCTTGAAATAGGAAGGCGCTTGAAGTAGATTGGGCTCTGGGAATCCAAAGAAACCTACTTTCAACGACCGATGGGTACACAAACATCGCATCTGGAAATATTCCATTCAGCTGCGCCTCGCCTGGGGCGTTCCGGGCGCGTCCGACTCGTCCCGAACGGCTGCCGGAAGCAAACATTACGGCGACGGCTTCTGGAAGATCGAGGCGTCTCCCATCGAGGAACGAGCAAACACATCATCTTACGCCTTCGGAGGTCCGCGCGGATGTTTTGGATCGGCGGTGGGTCCCCCTGGCGACGCCTCTGGCGCCGTCCCTTGGCGCGATCCGTGCGCCAGAAGGGGGGTCCACCGCAAATCCACCAAATCTCCGAAAATTTACGCTTACTACGCCGTTGTACAAATTCGTCACGTTTTATGGGGGCGTCAAGCTGATGCAAGTTTCGCCCGTTGCTTCCGCGCGAGCGGGCGGACGAAGGCTGACGCGCCAATGTGCCCTCCCTTTCCCCCTTAGAACCCTAGCGGGCTGGGTCAAGAGCCGTCGGATCACAGATCTGGGATTTCTAAACCAGGATTCCCTCCACTCATATGATAAATCATATTTTAATGGGGGTATGTTTAAATCCCAACTTGCGAAACAAAAAACCGATTTTAGAAATCCCATCGGGCGGAATCCTGCCCTGCCAACGCAAGTGGGCTAAATCTCAGTTCGTGACGAAACTTTTGTAAAGCCGATAAGGGATCCACGATGGCGACGGATTATCATTCATCGTTCCATGTCATCGCACTCACCCCACGCATCATCCGTCATTGCCGCCATGGCCGCGGGCTCGCCTGCCGCGCTGGATGAACAAACGCTTTGCCTGCCTTGCTGGATACAGAAGGCTTCGCCTGCCAGGCTGGATTACCAAGCGCTCGATGCTCGCCGCGCGGCGCCTGAAGTACCGCTACGCCGTTGCAGAAAATCGTCACGTTTTATGGGGGCATCGAGATGATGCAGGTTTCGTCCGCTACTTCCGCGCGAGCGGGCGGAGGCTGACCCGTCCGACCGAGCCAAGCTGCCCTCCCCTTCCCCCCGATAGTCCCAGCGGGCTGGGTCAAGAGCGGCGGGATCAAAGATCTCGGATTCCAGAATCTAGGATTTTCTCTCATTATATGAAAGTATACATTTTAAACGGGGTATGTTTGAACCCCGACGTAAACACACACACACAAGTTAAACAAATCCCACTGGGCGGGATCCTGCCCTGCCAACGCAAGTTGATACAATTTCAACTCGTTGCACAACTTTTGTAACGCCGATGTATGCACTTCTCTTGTTCGGTCACAGGAGGAGGAGAAGGAGGAGGAGGAAGAGGATGACGAGAATGAGGAGGGGAGGTCTCGAAAATGAGGAGGCTTGCGGGCTCCAGGAGAAGAGGAGGAGGGGAAGACGTCTCGAAGAGACCCCGGTATCCTTGGAGAACATCCGGAGGGCGCCCTTCACCTTCCTCGCGTGGCTCCAGTTGCTGCCGATGGACGACTTGCTGGCGCTCGCGCTCGCCCTGCCGTCGGGGCTCACCGAGGGAGGTCTGCTCTGCTCCTGCCGGGTCGCACGAAGGGGGGCAGGCAAGGAAAGGGGCCTAGCGAGACACACACACACACACACGCACGCGCGCCCGCGCGCGCGCACGCACGCACGCACGCACGCGCGCGCACACACAAACACACACAGACACAGACAGAGACACACACACAGACATACACAGACAGACACACACACACAGACACACACACACAGACACACACAGAGACACACACAGAGACACACACAGAGACACACACAGAGACACACACACAGACACACACAGACACACACAGACAGAGACATACGCAGAGACACACACAGAGACACACACACAGAGACACACACAGAGACTCACACACAGACACACACATACATACAGACACACACACAGACACACACACACACTCACACACTCACGCACTCACACACTCACACACACACACACACCACGCACGCACACACAAACACACACACACAACACGCACACACAAACACTGAATACACACAAACACCAAACACACACACACACCACCACGCACGCGCGCACACACACACACACGCACGCACGCACACACACACACACAAAGACACGCAAACACACACAAAGACACACAAACACACAAACACATAAATCGACACACTTTCCAAGATCATTGTCTTTTGCTTGCTTTTCTTGATTTTCGTAGCTTCCCCCCCGAAGCCAACGTTATATTTGTATCTGTGTCTACTCTCCCCTCCTGAGAGAGGCGGGGCCAACGAATCACCTTGCCCAGCTGGCTTTCCCGGTGCCTCCCAGCGCCGCAGGCGCGTGTGCCGAACGCGCCTGGCAGCGGGGCCGAAGCCAGCTGCTTGTGGCAGGTGTCGCAACCTGGGCGGTCCTTGTCGTCTGGGCCTCGGGTCAAAGCTCGGATCCGAGGCGGCCGTTTGGGACGATTCGGGCACCCCTGGAACGCTCTCGGCGAGGTGCATCTGATGGAAAGCACCCCGAGGCTGACGACCGCAGAGCAGCGACGAAAACGTCCGACCCGGTCCTGGTCGCTGGCGGAGGCGGCGGAGCGGTGGCTTGCCGAGCGGGACGTTGAGCCCCCGCGCGAGACGGCCAGCGGGGCGCGCAGGGCCGACCTGATCCTGACGGGGAGCGCCGAGCTCGAGGACGCGGGCCGCTGCTGCTGCATGCCTGGGGATGCCGAGGCCGGTGGAGCGCGGAAAGGGGGCGGGGCGAGGGGGGGGCGGCCTTCTGCAGAAGAGCCCAGAAGTGCGCACGCGGGCGGGAACGTTTGAGCAGCGTGTCGCGGCGGCGGCCCCGGCGGCACGTTTCTTTGCCCTGCGAGCGGGTGGCGTGTCGCTCCGCTCCGCGGGGCGGGAGGCCTTGCAAGTGCCGGGGCGTTGACGCTTAGGAACGGGGACGTAGATACCGTGTCGCGCCGAAACTTCGGTGACAACTCATGGGAGCCTCCCATACCGCCTTGTCGGCTCTCGCGAACCCGCGGGGGGGGGAGGGGAGGTGCGCGAGGCAAGATGCCTCTCTGGGAAAGGATCGCCCCCCTCCCGGAAGCCAAGAAGCGGGGGATGAGGAGGAAAAAGTAAAGGAGGAGGAGGAGGAGGAGGAGGAGGAGGAAGAGGAGGAGGAGGAGGAGGAGGAGGAGGAGGAGGAGAAGGCGGGGCTTCTCTGAGCAGGCCGCCCCCCCTCGCGCCGCGCCCTTCTGCGAGCCGCTGGGGCGTCGGCTGCTTCGGCAGCGCCCTCGTCCTGCCACCCCGCCCCGTGTCTGAGCCGCCTGGGCCGACGTGCCGGCGGCCGGCCTCGCGTGCGCTCCTGGGCCAGCGGGGGGCCACGGGGCGCACGCGGAGCCAGAGGGGAAGAGGCATGAAGAGGGGGGGGGGGGGAGGGGCAGCAGCAGATGGCATGCGGGAGGAGGAGGAGGAGGGGGGGAGGGGGAGGGGAGGGGGGGGAGGCGGAGGCGGAGGCGGAGGAGGAGGAGGAGGAGGAGGAGGTCGAGCGTGCCCAAAGGGGTTCTCCGATGAAGCCCACGCCTCACCTGAGGGCCCAACATCGTACAGTGGGACCCTTGAGGGGCAAACGAATGGCGGCTCGGATCGTCGAGGCCCGCACTCTCGCAGTCCCGAACTAAGAGGCAAGACGGTGAGCGTAAAGAAAGCTACCACAACGCTGACATTGAACCTATACTTAACTCGGTCAGAGTCATCGAGCACAGTTTCCACTGGGCGCAGGCCAAGGCGAGCTAACGTATCAGCAGGGACGTCCCGCGAGAGCACCTCACGAACCAAGGCCTCCAGGGGCCTCCAGGGGGAGGAAGAGGAGGAGGAGAAGGAGGCGGAAGGGAAGGAGGAGGAGGAGGAAGGGAAGGAGGAGGTGGATCAGATCAGACACCTGTAAGGGCACGCGGCATGGGTCCACTTCGAACATGAATACGAACACCCTAGGACCGACTTGCCAACTGCGACTTTCGGACCATCTGTACGCCATCAGAACCCCAAATATAAACCACTGAACATCTCAGCCGTGAAATCCTAACCAGCGATCAATGAACCCTGCGAGACTGTCCACAAGTCAAGAGTCCGTGAAGCTCGGTGCTACCGATGTCTTCGCACGCTTGACAGGAGGAGGAGGAGGAGGAGGAGGAGGAGGAGGAGGCACAAGCAGAAGAGGAGGAGGACGAGGAGGAGGAGCATGCCAAGGAGTAGGAGTAGGAGTATGAGACGAGGACGCTACAGAGGAGTCATCCAGTTCGCCCTGGGCCCTCGGGGGGGTCATCGGGCGAACAGAAGGAGGACAGGTAAAGGATGATGATGCTGATGATGATGGTGATGATGATGGTGCTGATTGATGGTGGTAATGCTGATAATGATGAGTATGACTACGATAATGACGCTGGTGATGCCTATGCTGTTGTTGATGATGAAGATGGCGGTGCCGATGATGCTACTGATCATAATCATCACAATGATGGTGCTTATAATAACGATGCTGATGCTACTGAGGCTGCTGGTGATGATGCTGATGCTGGTGATGATGCTGCTGCTGATGACGAGAGTACAGGTGATGATGTTGATGAAGATGAGGATGGTGACGCCGATTATGATCATGCTGATGATGCTGATGATGCTGGTGGTGGTGACGATGCTGATGATGATGACGATGATGATGGTGGTGGTGGTGGCGGTGAGGATGAGGCTAATGATGATGCTGATACTGATGATGCTGATGATGCTGATGATGATGATGGTGATGATGGTGATGATGCTGCTGCTGCTGCTGATGGGGACGCCGCTGATGATGATTATGATGATGATGACGCTGATCATGATACTGGTGATGATGAGTATGAGGATGAGGGTGGTGATGGTGATGATGATGGTGATGATGACGTTGACGACGATGATGATGCTGATGATGATGCTGGTGATGATGATGATGCTGATGCTGACTATGATCGTGATGATGCTGATTACGATTGTGATGCTACTGCTGCTGAAGATGAATATGGGGATGCTGATGATGATGAGGACGACGACGACGACGAGATGGTGATGCTGATGCTGATGATGCTGAGGACGATGATGATAATGAGGATTATACAGATGATGGTAATGATGATATTGATGGTGATGGTGATACGGATGATGATGACGACGATGCTATGATGATGCTGATGATGCTGATGATGGTGATGATGATGACGACGATGACAACGAAGCTGATGATGATGCTGATGCTGATGGTAATGGTGATGATGTTGATGATGATGCTAATGATGATGATGACGATGATTAAGATACGGTGGAGGTTGTAGATAAGGATAACTTCGATAAGGAACCCAGGGTCTCGCGACCGATGGGCGGCTAAACGTGAGCCATCCACCTCGCCTTGAAACAATAAGGAATGCGCCTAGGCCTGGGCCCCAGGAATACGTTCCTTATCCAATGCCGCCGCCGTAATGATGATAATGATGATGATGATGATGATGATGATGATGCTGATGCTGATGATGGTGATGGTGATGGTGACGGTGATGGTGATGGTGATGATGCTGCTGCTGATGATGATGATGATGATGATGATGATGATGATGATGATGCTGATGACAATCATGATTCATGATGATACGGAGGAGGAGGAGGCGGAGGAGGAGGAGGTGGAGCGTAGCCGAAGGAGAGGAGGAGGAGGAGGAGGAGGAGGAGGCGGAGGAGGAGGAGGAGGTGGAGCGTAGCCGAAGGAGAGGAGGAGGAGGAGGAGGGGGAGGAGGAGAAGGAGAAGGAAGAGGAGAGAGGCAGCAAAGGAACCCAAAGGATGAGGACATTCAAGGAATGATTCTGAGCCTGTGTCAGATCGCTCTGCCGGGCGCGGACTCGAGGTATGGGCAAGCTGCCCGAGGCGCCTGGAGCGCCAAGACGTCTGCCGCGCGCGGTGCAGGATTAGAGGGACAAGCTGCGCAAGCAGAAGCCTACGGAGGCCCGCGTGGATCTCGTGGGTCGGCGCTGCGCCCCTCTCCCGATTGCGCGCAGAGCGCGCCGGGAGCGGCGCCGGGGCCGTCGGGTGGCGCCCGGCGCGGACCCAAGAGATCCGCGCGGACCTCCGACGATGCAGGATCGTTCGGGCTTCTCTCAGGTCGGGTATGTCCTCCTGCAGGCGGATTTTGGAAGAGAAACGCAAGATAGTCAAAGATATCCCGAAATTGTGCAACTCGGCAGTGGACAAATCTCCCTCTAGTAAACCCCCCCCGAGTGAAAACGGCCTAGGACCGAAACCGACGGACCTGGACCCGCAAAAATGACGGCCGCGACGCCCTCTCGCGAACCGAAAACGGCCAATTCGCTGATCGACGTGTCGGGGTAGGAGGCCTGTCCACCTCCGAAAAACAAGAGACCAGGAAAGGGTCCCCCGACTATTTTTTTTCGGACTCTTTGTGAGCATTCCCGACTCGAGACTTCTCTTCTTCTGCTCGAGCCTCGCTGGCGTCTGGACCACGCCTCGGGCCTCGGGCGGCCGCTCCGGGGACGAGCCCGGCGCCCCCGGGGAGCGCCCCCCCAACGGGGGGCAGGATGCCGGAGACCATCCCGGGGCGAGAACGCCGCCAGGAGCCAGCGAGAACTATAGGTCGAAGGGGGAGAAGCTGCGCAAGCATGGACTTCTGGCGCTCCGCGCTGACTTCTCGGATCCGCGCTGGGCCCCCCCCCGGCGGCGCCTCTGGCGGCGCCCCTGGCGCGCTCCGCGCGCCAGGGAGAGGGGTCCAGCGCGGGTCCAAGAAATCCGCGCGGAGCGCCACAAGTTTATGTTTATGACGTTTTTTCTTCTTCTTCTTCTTCTTCTTCTTCTACTGGAGCACGTCCAAAAACCTGCCTCTTTTTTCTTCTACTGGAGCACGTCCAAAAGCCTGCCTCCTCGAGCCCCGATCCTCCAGGACCCCGTGCCTTCGAAGCGCAACCGAGGCGAGAACGCCGTCAGGAACCAGCGAACACTCTAAGAGCACGTCCAAAAGCCTGCCTCCTCGAGCCCCGATCATCCAGGACCCTATGCCTTCGAAGCGTAACCGAGGCGAGAACGCCGTCAGGAACCAGCGAACACTCAAGGAGCACGTCCAAAAGCCTGCCTCCTCGAGCCCAGATCCTTCAGGACACCGTGCCTTCGAAGCGCAACCGAGGCGAGAACGCCGTCAGGAACCAGCGAACACTCTAAGAACACGTCCAGAAGCGCGCCTCCTTGAGCCCCGATCCTCCAGGACCCTGTGCCTTCGAAGCGCATCCCGAGGCGAGAACACCGTCAGGAACCAGCGAACACTCTAGGAGCACGTCCGAAATCCTGCCTCCTCGAGCCCCGATCCTCCAGGACCCTGTGCCTTCGAAGCGCATCCCGAGGTGAGAACGCCGTCAGGAACCAGCGAAAACTCTAGGAGCGCATCCGAGAGCCCGCCTCCGAGATATGCCGCCCGTTTGCCAGCGCTGGCCTCAACACAATGTGCTCATATGCACCGTGCCGGTGCGCAAACCGCGTGGTGCATACCATACAGTGGAGGCCAGTCCAGAAGAAACCTTCCACAAGAAACCCAACCCTGAGAACCCAGGACGTCCATTGATTTTCGTGTGGGAACGTCACGCTCTCCATGGCATAACCATTGACACCCAAGAAACCCAGGGCACCCTGGAGGCAAGCAGGGTGTTTCTTGGCATGGGCCCCCACTGTATGGTGGACGCGGTGTGGTGCTGCACTCTGGCTGGTGCCCTGGGCGCGTCCGAAGCGGACATGCCAGTCGGGCGTTGCTAAGGGTTCCCCTGGCCCAAGGTGCCCCCCAGCTTTTCACGCGCCGTTCTGGAGCCCCTGGGGCCCTCTGGGCCTCGTGGGGGGGCTCTGTGGAAGCCGCGGGGGCCTCCTTGGAAATCCTGGGGGCACCTTGGGCCAAGGACACTTCTAGCATCTGGGGAAACCAAGAAGTACCGATACCGCCACCCCCCGGACCTCTCCCGGGGTGCGTTCTGACCAGGATTTCGAGGCGAATCCAGCGGTGGCGACGCGGGCCTCCCAGGAGGCCCAGAAAGGGGAACACGGGCGAGGGGGTAGAGGTATGGGTACCTTCTCCTCCTCCGAGCCGCACCCGAGCCAAGGGACGCGCCAAGGAGCATGCCACTGGACCTCCTGCCCTCGTGGCGGACCTCGGCGGGACCTCGCTGCAAGGGCCCCCTCTCCGCGCACGGGGGGGCGAAAGGGGGGGGGGGGGCGCCGCCTCTCCATGGCGAGCCCGTGCGGCGGGTAGAGGTGCCTGCCCCAGCGATGGGGAGAGCGAGGGAGTGGGCGTCGGGGGAAGGGAAAGGGGGGGAGGGAAGGTGAGGCGGGCGGATTCAGCATTCAGCGTGCAATCAACCCGTATCGTAAGGATGCGCGGTGAGGATGCAGGGGCCTTGGAGGCCCATGTTGACGTTTTTCAAATGAGGATGGCCAGCGAAAGCCGCTAAGGATGGGCCGAAGGGGCAAGGATGCAAGGGTACCCCTGGGAAGGTTGCCCATGCTTACAATGCGGGCTGACTTTAGATTGAGGCACCTAAATGTTAGCCTGACCGCGGGAACATAATCACTCACGTCGGGAAGACATTCCCGACTTTGGCGGGAGGTCCCGACCCCCCCATCCGCTCAGACCGGTTTACGGCCAATAGCAGTGGGACCACGAGGGGGTCACAAAGCCTTGAGATCACGAGCGCCCTGGTCCGCAAAACTCCCACATTTCGTGCAAAGCAAAAAGAGGACAGAGGGAGGCTGAAGAGAAGGAGGAGGAGGAGGAGGAGGAGGAGGAGGAGGAGGAGGAGGAGGAGGAGGAAGAGCATGAGGTTCACTGCCCACAAACGGAGCGGACGGAGGGGGGGGGAGACAGTAAAAGGGGGGCGTGCGCCTCTCAGGATGGGAGCTACCTGCTCCCTGACGAGGGCGACGAGCCCTGCCAGGGACCCCCGACGAGGCGCCCCCCCCCCCCCACCCCAAAAAAAAAACGCCCCAACGCAACAAACTCACCCTGCTCTGCCTCGGCCGACTGTCAACTGGCGAAGAACGGTACAACATAAACTTTTCCGCCGCCGGGGGCGCCTGCCCCTCGGCGGCTGGAAAGTCTGTACCCCTACGGTGCCACCGTAAGGGTATAAACTTTCCAGCCGCCCTGGGACAGGCGCCCCCGACGGCGGAAAAGTCTATGTTATACCGTCCTTCGCCCGTTAATGAAGGGGCCCAGGACACACAAATAAATACACACAAATAAAACTATCTCCCATATTTTCCTACATTTTCTGGGTTTTTGTCTTCCCCCCCACTTCCCATATTTTCCCCTATTTTCTGGGGGATCGAGGATTCATTGTGTCTGTGCGTTTCTTTTCCTCCTGAGTTAAGACTGGGCCGATCGCCCGGCTTGGGCCTCGGGACCTGCCGGGGGGCCCGCCCGCCGAGGGCTACCCGCCTCCCGCGCGAGAGCGCGGCCAAGGGCGGGCAGCTCGACCTCGAGCCCGAACCGAGGGGCCACGGCCTGCTTCGAGGAGGGGGCCACGCCGTCTCTGGCTGGGGCACACATGAAGGGGCCCCAGGACACACAGATAAATACACACAAATCAAGCCATTCCTTATATTTTATGATATGTTCTGGGTTTTTGTCTTCCCCCCCCCACTTCCCATATTTTCCCCTGTTTTCTGGGGAACCGCCGATTAATTGTGTCTGTGTGTTTTTTCCCTCCTGGACAAAGGCCACCGCCGCCCCGACGTGCGTCCAAACGCGGGAGCGGGCGGCCTCCGAGGGGGGCCGGCGGGGCCCCAGATGCGCAGGCGGAGAACACAGAGCGGGATGCGCTTGTGCGCACGCGACGAGGGGCCTCCCGAGTGGGGTCAGGGTGGATGGGCTCTGAGGATCGCGCCGGATCGCCGATGCATCGGCGATGCACCGTCGACGGGTCGGCAACGCATCGGCGACGTCGGCGCGGAGAACATCGGGCTCCGCATCGAGCCGCATCGCCGATGCATCGGCGTTGCGGCGCGACCCCCCGACTCCATCTACTCGGACCCCACCTGGGAGGCCTAGAGTCAGGTCGGGCCCAGAGGCGGATTTCTTGGACGAAAATAACGAAAAAATAGTCAACACAAATTCAAACATAGCCAGAAATAGAAGAGAAGTCGCCCCCAGGTTACTTGTTTACAATTCTCGAAATTCTCCTTCTGTAGGAGGACATGCCCGACTTAAGCCTGGAGCGACCTCCCACGCACCGTGAAGCCCACGCCTCCTCTGAGACCCTGTGGGCCTCTGCAGACCCCTGCGGGCCATGCTGAAGGGGCCCCAGGACACACAAAGACGTAGACACAAGTACCAGGATTCCCCATATGTTCCCATGTTCTCTGGGACTTTTCGTTGTTCCCCCCCCACTTCCCACACTTTCCCACATTTTCTGCGGAATCGATGATTGATTGATTGTGTGTTTTCCCCTCCCGAGAAGCCCACGCCTCCTCTGAGACCCTGTGGGCCTCTGCAGACCCCTGCGGGCCATGTTGAAGGGGCCCCGGGACACCCAAAGACACAGACACGAGCACCAGGATTCCCCATAGTTTTTTTCCCATGGTTTCTGGGACTCTTCGTCGTTCCCCCCCACACTTCCCACACTTTCCCACGTTTTCTGCGGAATCGATGATTGATTGATTGTGTGTGTTTTCCCCTCCCGAGAAGCCCGCGCCTCCTCGGAGACTCCGTGGGCCTCTGCGGACCCCTGCGGGCCACGCGGGCAGCACGCGGCACGGGGCGGGGAAGCCCTGCGGGCACCGCCCGCTCTCCCCCGGGCAGTGCTGCTCTACGTTCTGGGGCCAGCGCAGGGCCGGGCCCAGACAGCGTTTTTCGCTTTTCGCTGCGTTTTCGTTTCCCCTTCGTTTTCCCTTCGTTTTCCTTGCGTTTTTCGCTTTTCGCTGCGTTTTCGTTTTTCGCTTTTCGCTGCGTTTTTCGCTTTGTCTCGACTTCGCCTTTGCTGCAAAACGACATCGAAAGGCCCACGGACTCGCCAGAACACCGTTGAGGTCCACCCCTGGGGGCCAGCACCCGAGGCTTGCCGTAAGTCGGGCGTGTCCCTCTACACAGGAGGAATGTTCGTGAACAGCCACAAAGTAATGTGGTGACGATTTTTCTGGCATTTTCGAATATTGTTGCTCCTCTTCGGACATGCTGCTTTCCTTCCCAAGATCCGCCTGGAGGCGGACACGTCCGACCTGCGGCTTGCCATCGCTCGGACGTCCATTCCCCGTGCAAGGCTTGGTTTCGTGCGTGCCTGTTCTTGGGGGGCCAGACGATCCAGGGTGCTTCTCGACGGCCCCCGCCAGGAAAGCACTGCACACGCCCGGGCGATGCCAGGGAGGGCGGTCGCCGGCGCATTCGGCAAGCTGGCGGGCCGCGCCGTGACAGGGGCACACCAGGCAATCATAGCAGAAGGAACACCGCCAGAAACGTAAACTTTTGGCGCTCCACGCGGATTTCATTGATCCGCGCTGGCCCCCCCTGCGGCGCCTCTGGCGGCGCCCCTGGCGCGCTCCGCGCGCCAGGGAGGGGGGCCCAACGCGGATCCAAGAAATCCGCGCGGAGCGCCAACAGTTTTTTTTGTTTTTTGTTTTTTGTTCCCAACCATCCTGTGGTGTTGGGTCCTCGTTATGAAGAGACGGTCCCCGCGTTCTCCTCCTCTCGTGCCCCCCCCCCTTCCTCCCTACTGTCCGCATGCGTCTCGCACACCCAATACAGCGTTTCGTAGCCCCATAGGGAGCCCCACCGAAGGTCCCAGTGCTACCGTCCGCATGCGTCCCGCACACCCAGTACAGCGTTTCGTGGCCCCATAGGGAGCCCCACCGAAGGTCCCAATGTTACCGTCCGCATGCGTCCCGCACACGCAGTACAGCGCTTCGTGGCCCCATAGGGAGCTCCACCGAAGGTCCCAGTGCTACCGTCCGCATGCGTCCCGCACTCACAGTGCAGCGTTTCGTGGCCCTCCTCCTCCTCCTCCTCCTCCCTGCGTTTCACCAACCCAATACAACGTTTCGTGGCCCCATAGGGAGCCCCACCGAAGGCCCCAATGCTACCGTCCGCATGCGTCCCGCACACCCAGTACAGCGTTTCGTGGCCCCATAGGGAGCCCCACCGAATGTCCCAATGTTACCGTCCGCATGCGTCCCGCACACCCAGTACAGCGTTTCGTGGCCCTTCTCCCCCACCTCCCTGCGTTTCGCCCACTCAGTACAGCGTTTCGTGGCCCCATAGGGAGCTCCACCGAAGGCCCCAGTGCCCCCGTCCGCATGCGTCTCGGAAACCCACTTTGGCATTTTCACCCACCCAGTGCAACGTTTCGTGGCCCCATAAAGGGGGCTCCACCCAAGGCCCCAATGCCACCGTCCGTATGCGTCCGGGAAATGTAATTTGGCATTTTCACCCGCGCAGTGCAGCGTTTCGTGGCCCCATAGGGGGCTCCACCGAAGCCCCCAGTGGGACCGTCCGCATGCGTCCCGGTAACCCAATTTGGCATTTTCACTCACTCAGTAGAGCGCTTCGTGGCCCCATAGGGAGCTCCACCGAAGCCCTCAGTGGGACCGTCCGCATGCGTCCCGGAAACCCAATTCGGCACACCACCCACAGAGTAAAGCGTTCCCCCCCGCCCAGTGCAGCGCTTCGTGGCCCCATAGGGAGCTTCACCGAAGCAGATATTCACAATTACGGTACCCACAACTGCATATGGTTGGGACCTTCGCCCGGATATTTTTTTTGTTTGTTGCTTTGTTTTTTTGTGTTGACATTCAAGAACAAGGAGGGCGGCCGCGGAGGAGGAACGCGGAGGAGGGGCCTCGAGCGCAGAGGATCTTCGCTACGAGGACAACGCGCAGGCGGGCTCAGGCACCAAATGCGCCGGTGTACTTGGAGGTGCGCGGTCCCAGTGCGAGCTGCCGGAGGGGGGGCAGCGTATAGGTCCCAGTGCTGCTTGACGCGCCAGAGTTGAACGCTCTTGCCTCCTCCACTCCTCTTCCTCCTCCTCCTCCTCCTCCTCCTCCTCCTCCTCCTCCTCCTCCTCCTCCTTCTCCTTCTCACCCTGTTCCAGCAGCCCCTCAGGGTCCGTAGGCGGGGGGTCCGAGGGGAGCGACGCATCATCGGCAGGAGGCGCAGGAGGAGCAGCAGGCGGCAGGAGGAGGAGGGAGGGAAGAGGACGGCGCAGCGGTGCAGCGGAAGCGGAAGCCGATGCAACCGATGAGGCACGCCTGCGCACGATCGTCAACCAATTTTCTGATCCTCCCCCACCGCCTCCCTTCGTCACTCCACCCCCCTCCCTCGACGGCCTTGCCGCGCAGAGTGCGCAGCAGCGCATGCTCAGCTTGGTTGGGGGCGGATGGCAGTGAAGAGATGGGGAGGCGACGGACCGCATCACGACTGTGAAGCCTAATATTAGGAGAGCATCGCGACTAGGACACGGAGAATGGAGCACCTCAGGACTGCGAAGCAGAACACGTTGCACAGAGAGTAAGACCAGTCCTTACACCAGATTCCCGCATGCACATCTCATACTTCCTCCCCCCTCCCCTCATTCTTCCTCCTCCTCCCCTATTGCTCCACTTCTTCCTACCGCTTCCTCACCCTCCTCCCTCTTCCCTCCTCCTCAGTCTCACCTGCGCACGCACGCACGTGCAACGCAGCTCAGTCGTCCCTCCTCCTCGACTTCCCTGCTCTCTCTATACGCTCCTCCCTCCCTCGCTTTCCTCCTCGTCCCCCCTCTCTTCCTGCCTCCCTCCTCCTCCCTTATCACGCCTCCATCTTCCCCCCTCCCCTCCCCGCCCACGCCTCTCCGTCCCTCGCCCCCGACCTCTCGGCCCTTGCCCCTCGTCCCTTGTTCCTCTTCCCTCCTAGCTCGTCGACACGACCTGAACGCAAACGGAACGTCTGCGCCGCCGCACAGCGGTGGGTGGCGCTGCCTTTCTATGGGGCCCTGCCACCTTCGTCCCCATGAGTGCCAACCTGGAGAAACACTGACTAGTTACAGTCTCTGCCCGCTGGATGCCTCGCCAGAACGAGTGACCTCCGCAGTGCGGAGTGGCCGCACCAAGATATTTCCTCCTGCCTCCCTGCCGCCTCTCTCCTCAAATCGTCCGCTCTGCCTCCCTGCTTCCCTGCCTCCCTGCCTTCCTCCCTCCGCCCTTCCTCCCTCCCTCCGCCCCTGCTTCCGCGATGGGCTGGCGGGGATGCGCGACGCGTCAAGAGTTTCCTCCTGCCTCCCGCCTCCTCTCTCCTCATAGCCTCCTCCCTGCCTCCCTGCCTCGGTGCCCTCCCTGCCTCTCTCTGGCTTCCCTCCCTCCGCCCCTGCTTCTGCCTCCGCGCCCCGCTGCGGCGCCCTCGCCTGAGCACGTGGAGCGTGCTCAGCGGCCACCCGGACGCCTCGGCGGCGCCGGCAGCAGAGTTCCCGAGGGGATCGCGAGCCGTGCGGCGGCCGAGCCGAAGGGGGGTCGGGTAGGAGGACATCGCTGGAAAGGCATGCGCGCTCGCTGCAGCCATGCTGGAGTACGGTCGGACCTGGGCCAGAAGACCATCCCTCAAGAACGTGGGGCCCTCCGTCGGCCCAAACAAATAGAGCATCCAAGGGTACCCTCCCCAGGATGCACAAGAACATCCAGCAAGCACGATGAACATTAGGGTACCCTCCCCGAACCGACCTCGATCTGATACCCCGGTCCGACTGCAGTTGCATCAGAGCCACGCGCGCGCTCTGCGTGCGCGCTCAGGTTCTGGCGCAGTCCATGGCGCTATGATGAAGCGCAGGCGAGGCAGTCCTGGGCTTCATCGGAGGAGGGAGGAGGAGGCAGGAGGGAGGAGGGAGGACGGAGGGAGGAGGGAGGAGGGATGTGGATGAGGATGAGGATGCGGATAATAATGATGCTGCTGCTGCTGCTGATGATATTTATGAAAATGATGATGATGATGATGATGATGATGATGATGCTGGCTGCCGCTGATGATGATGATGATGATGATGACGCTACTGTGATGATGCTGCTGGTGATGATGAGGAGGAGGGGAGGAGAGGAAAGATGAGGGAACAGGGAGAAAAGAAGGAGGAGGAGGAGGAGGAGGAGGAGGAGGAGGAGGAGAGGAGGGAGGAGGAGGAGGAGGAGGGGGGGGGGAGGAGGAGGAGGAGGAGGAGGAGAGGAGGAGGAGGAGGAGGAGGAGGAGGAGAGGGACGAGCGGAGGAGGAGGAGGAGGAGAAGGAGGAGAGGAGGAGGAGAGGAGGAGGAAAGGGAGGAGGAGGAGGAGGAGGAGGAGGAGGAGGAGGAGAGGAGGAGGAGGAGGAGGAGGAGGAGGAGGAGGAGGAGGAGGAGGAGGAAGGAGGAGGAGGAGGAGAAGGAGGAGGAGGAGGAGGAGGAGAGGAGGAGGAGGAGGAGGAGGCGGAGGAGGAGGAGGAGGAGGAGGAGGAGGAGAGGAGGAGGAGGAGGACGAGGAAGGAGGAGGAGAGGAGGAGGAGGAGGAGGAGTAGGAGAAGGAGAGGAGGAGGAGTAGAAGGAGGAGGAGGAGGAGGAGGAGGAGGCAGGAGAGGAGAGGCAGGAGGAGGAGGCATGAGGAGAGGAGGAGGGAGGAGGAGGGAGAAGGCGGGAGGGAGTGGGGAGGAAAGGAGGAGGAGCAGGAGGGAGGAGCGAGGAGGATGATGCTTAGGATGAAGATGATGTTGACCATGATGCTGCTGCTGATGCTGCTGCTGATGATGATGGTACTGCTGATGATGCTGCTGATGGTGATGAATGTGATGATGCTGCTGATGATGATGATGCTGATGATGATGATGCTGATGGTGATGATGCCGGGAATGCTGATGTCGATGCTGATGCTGCTGATGATGATGACGACGATGATGATGCTGCTGATGATGATGACCATGATGATGATGACGATAATGATGATGATGTTGCTGCTGATGATGACGATGGGGAGCAGAGGAGGAGGGGGGAGGAGAAATCAGAGAAGGAAGAGGAGACAG
>CAUYUJ010018577.1:87460-200664 GCA_963575745.1 Prorocentrum cordatum
CCAGTTGAGAGTGCGAAGTGCCACCAATACAGCTCCTGCAGGGCCTGCCACTTCTGAACGCTTCGGGGTAGATCCTAAGATCTGGCGCTGCTGCAGGAAAGCCTTCTCCAGCACATGGTTGGGCACCTTGCTGTCTTGAACGAGCATGGCCCACGTGTAGAGGGGGCCCGCGATCGCCATCATCTCAGGGTGGTCAAAGAAACGCGGCTCGAGCTGAGCCGCCAACCAAACTGAGGTGCCTGGAGGAGTGCGCAGCCAACCCACTCGAACCATGCTAACCATCGACTTGATCAGCGCCTTGGTGGCGCCTACGATCTGGATGCCGTACTGCATGGCGGGGGCAATGCTTGGCTGCGCCACCGCTCGGCCGATCTTGGCAAGACCACTGAGCCTCTTGAAGCGCGGGATTCTTTTCTTCATCTTGCGCACCCTCTTGCGAATCGTTTCGAAGCTCAGTCTGTGCCCGCCTTTAGCCTCCATGCCCAGTACCTCCAGAGTTCTGTAAGGTCGAAAACCGTGCCGATGGACCTGCTGCGTAACCTGCTGTGCAATAACAAAATCTGATGCCAACACTTTCGCCTTGTCCTGAGCAATAGGAAGATCAAGGGCCTTGAGAACTGCTGCAAGCCTCTGCAGGATGCGCACCGCCTGGTAGACAATGTCCTGCGACGTGCTCACCACCTGGATCGTGATGTCATCAGCGTAGATGTCCAGCGAGTGGTGTACCTCGTCTGTGTTGGCAACGGATTTCTCGAACACGTCGAAAGACAGCATCATTACCAGCTGCAGCAGGAACATGGCTATCGAGCATCCTGGGAGCACTCCCCTGCTGACTTGGCACGAGTAGGAGAAGGAAGTGGTCCACTTAATTCTCCTCGGAGCGTAGTACATCGCCAGACACAGCTGCAGGATTTGCGTTGGAAACCTGTAGTGTTCAGCAGCCTGCAGCACTCGGCGCCAACAAACTCGGTCGAAGCACTTGCTGATGTCCACCAGCGTCGTGGTGGTGGCCCTTTGCTTATCCCGAGCGTAGGCCTCAGCATAAATCATGGTGCGCGCTCCCACGTCAAGTGTACATTTGTGGGTGTCCAACGCGAAATAAGGTCTGGTGTTCCGTGAGATCCAAATCCGAACTTGAGCAAGTCTGAGCTTCGATTAGATGCGATACGTCGCTGATAGTAGAGCAATTGGGCGAAACCCTCCTTGTGGTTTGGCTAGGAGCATGATGTGGACGTTGAGCATGACCGTCGGCCAGCGCATCCAAGCTTCCGCAGCCCAGTATATGTAGATCAACATGGCTAAGGCATCGTCCGATACCAGGGAGAGTGCACGGGGTGGAAGTGCGTCAGCTCCCAGTCCAGTGCGCCACCTGAATGTTGATGCTGCCCTTCTCGTCTGTGCAATCGTCGGAACGGGCAGGACCGCAGGAGGGAGGTGGCGAATCGCTGCCACGAGGTCTAGATCTTCATGATCAGCGAGCGATCGCGGAAGGTCTGCATCATCACGGCGCACCCCCTCCCAAATCTTTCTCCAGCTGTCCATTGATTGTCTGCGATCGCCTGCGGGTGCGACGTCGTGGTCTTCCCCTGCTTGATCTGCGCATGTGCCCACGGCTGCACTCTGGTGATCGAGTATACCTGCGCAGGGCCAGTGACCATCGCATCTCGTGCCGAGGACTTGAACTTGCGAGCTCTATGCCAGCCTTCCTGCCTGTCGAGCTGGTCGACGTGCTGCATGATGATGTCGCCGAAGGCCTGGAGGCACAGGAGGCACTGCAGGGGAGGCTGCTTGCAGGCAAGGTGGATGATGTCCCAGGCACCATCGAAATACTGGATGCCCTCGGCGGTGTGTACGTCCTGCCTATGTCCTGGGCGAAGCAGTCTGGCGAGATGAGTCCAGCGTGCTCGGCGCCGTGGTGTCGAGACAGTGCGGGCCGATATGTTGCGCGCATTCTTCGCCAGATTATTCTGTCCTCCGAACGGGCCCTGGGGGCCCCTGGAACCCAAGAGCTCGACACCACCAGTAGGACCTTGTGGTGGCGTCGTGGCCAGGCCAGGACCAGACGTTTGAGAGGGGCTGGGATCCTGGGAGACCTTCTGGCGCACTCTCCTGGTAAAGGTGGCGACATCAGAGGAAGGCAATGCCTGACTCCTATGAGAGTGATGCTGTCCCTCGTAGGCGCTCTGCTGGTCATCGTAGTAGGGCAGGAGGTCGGGCAACGGCCTGTCGCCCAGGAGTCTCCTCATCTCACTCCTGATTTCCTCGAGCTCGTCCCAGTGCTGGCTGATCATGTGTCGCACAAGTGGTATGTCGTGTATGGCCAGCCAGTCCATGTAGGAGATGATGGCAGCTCGGTTCTCGGAGGAGCGGCCCCAAGCGTCGTTGCAGATGTCCTCGGCGAGCTCGCGCATCGAGTTGAAATTGCCGTCCGCGAGGGCGGCTGCTACCCGCGCAGTATGTTGAGGTAGGCGCAAACACTCCATCACGTAGGGGATGCACCATCCTCGCCATGAGCGTCCCCCCGAGTCCGCGTCCGACAGGTCAGGCACCTATCGGGTGGCACCAGCTGCAACTGCCTCCCTGAACTCCTCCTCGGCGTCGTCCTGATCCTCGTCACCAGGGGGTGGCGGCCTTCCCATAGCGCCAGGGACGGCCAGGCGCTTCCAAACGCCCAGATCCACCTGTGGAACCGAGCTCGCCGCGGTCGTCGTCGATGGCGAAGGTGAAGGCCGAGGATCATGATGTAGACCGTCATCTGCAGAGGTTTGCCCTGTAGTGGTAGGGCAGGGGTGGGTATCCGCCAGCTGCTGCAGCGAGGTGACGCCGAAGTCGACGAGGAAGTCGGCGACCAGGTCATGGACCGCCTGACCCACCGCGCGGAGAAATCGCGGCTCACTGCCTCCAGCTGGGTGTGGACCAGTCTTGGGACCTCCAATCGGGCGCCAGGTGTATTGGGCCCCATCTGCGCGTCCCCGATAGGAATCTGGATCGTCCACCTGGTAGATGCCGATGAGCTCGTTCTCGACATGCGAAATAAACTGGCCGTATAAGGCATCCATGCGGCCGATTGCCTCCTCCTTGGAAGCTGGGGGACCTCTCTCTGCATCCTTGTCCACAATGTCCAGGTCGTCTGGCGTGGGGATCGGCCCATGTAGAGGATGGCAGCCCTCCGTGGCAGGGGGTCCTTTGGGCAGAGCCCTTGGGGCTCTGATGCTGAGAATCTGCATGACCTTCGGCTTGGCCTTGACATAGGTGATGACTGGCTTGTGAGGTCGTGCTGGCCACGTCGCCATCGTTGTAGGCGGTCTGCATGCCGTCTCGAGGCCAGGGGACGTGATGAAGTAGTCAATGTTGTGGTAGTCGCCCTTCGAGGTGCGGCATGTGCCCTCCTCCTTGGTGTAGAGCAGAGCGGCAGGAAGTACTTCAGGCAAGCCCATCTGCTGATAGTCCTGGGGGCTGATGTTCCAGTCCCCCGCAATGATGAAGGGCTTGTTCATGTATCTGAGAAACTGTGCCACGTTTAAATAGCGCCCGTAGTTGGCTGTGAGGTAGGCGGTCGTGTGCGCATTCTCCATGTAGACAGATCCCACCAGCAACCCTCCAGTAAGTCCCACATCAACGTGTATGACCACTGCCCAGGCTGGCGTAATGTCACGGGTTGCTTTGCCATCGGGTCCCTCGACGACGGTGGCTGGTAAGTGAGAGCGCACAAAGGCCCCTGCGCCAGCACTGGGCATGCCTGTACGTAATCTGCGGCAGGGCGTGACGAAGGCCTGCCAGCCGTTGCGTCGAGCCCAAGATTGCGCCTGCGCCAGACGCTCCCCGTCGAGTCTCAACTCCTGAGCGCACACAATATTGACCCCTGTCGTACCTTCTGCCAAAAATGTCCTGCAAGTGTCCCAACAAGAACCATTGAAGGTAGCAGCTGCAATATCTTTGCGCTTTGAGCCTCGTGGGGCCCTCCTAGCTGTCGACGCCCGCGTTCTCCCATGCTGCAGCTTCGACGGCCATCTGGGTGCCAGGTCCTGCTGGTGGAGCTGGAAATGGGGAGCGAAAAGCGGCTGACTGCGGAGGCGACTGAGCCGATGCCCTCGGTGGTGGGGCTCCTGTCGCCAGGGAGCCGATGTTGGAGACCTGCTGTTCGATGGTGCTGAGGAGCTTGGCGCCGTCCATGTTCGACGTGCCTGCGCGCGCCGATAGCAGAACAGCCTGAAGCTGCTGGATGGCCACGGAGACGTTAGCCATTGCGGGGGTCTCGTCAGCTGCCGCGGCCGCCACTGCAGACTGGGCATGGGCGACCTCCACACTGAGGCTGGTCGTCTCGGCCTCGAGCCTGGTGAGCTGCTGCTGAGCGTCGGCGAGCTCGTTGGACATCTGCTCGAACTGAGCGGCCTTGGCCGCACGCTCAGACTCCTTGACAGCCCATCTGTCTTTGGCGCTCCTGAGCAGGTCGGAGGGGTCCATCTGAGCCCGCAGGGCGGACTCCTCCTTGTCATTGGCGGCCTTGGCGGCGATGACCAGGTCGTGCTCGTCACCGTAGATCCGACGTAAGGCCAGCCACGCACGCTTGGACTTGACTGCTGGAGACTGCTGTGCCGCTGCGTCGCCAGCAGCCTGAGGAGCAGCATGAGCCAGATCATCACAGTCACGCCAGGGCGCCTCGGCGCCGCGCGGAGGAGGTCTCCTGCTGCGGCTTGGCGCTCGCTGTGGGGCGGTCGAGGGCCTGCCATCCCTGCCCCTGCCGCATGCCCAGCACGTCGTCCTGCTCGAGTAGTTGTTGCGGAAACCGCAGGCCTTGGACGCTTTGCGTGGCCATGCCTCGCCATGCATCTGCACCTGCTGCGGCTCCTCGGGCGGCGCACTGCCGTGGTGTGCCTGCAGGAGCCGCCTGGCGGCGGCCTCACGCAGTGTCTGTCGCGCACTGGCGTGGCGCCTGCGAAGGCGGCGATGCCAGTCTGGCGGCGGGGCCCGCCCTCAGGGGCCGCTCGCCGCCACAGCTGCGCCTGCGCCCGCCGTCGGGCAGCAGGCTGGGGCCAGATGGATGCGCCCGCCGCGCGCCCCCGCGCGCGTGGGCCCAAATGGCAGCCTGGAGGAGGAGGAGGAGGAGGAGGAGGAGGAGGAGGAGCATGAGGAGCATGAGGAGGAGGAGGAGGATGAGGAGGAGGAGGAGGAGGAGGAGGAGGAGGAGGAGGAGGAGGAGGAGGAGGAGGAGGAGGAGGAGGGGGAGGAGGAGGAGGAAGGGGAGGAGGGGGAGGGGACGGAGGAGGGAGGAGGGAGGGTTGGGGGGCAGGGAGGAGGGGGGGGGGGGAGGGGGGAGGGGGGAGGGGCAAGCTAGGTGCGCTCGCGTCATATCTGACGTCCTACCCCTCCCTCCCATCCCTTACCATGGCGCTGATTTTCTCTATCCGCGGACGCGTGTCGTAGCGGACCTGTGGCTCCGCGCGCGCGTGCGTAGTGGGTGGTGGTGCACGTGCGTGCGTGCGAGCGTGCGTGTGTGCGTGGTTGTGGTGGTGGTGGTGGTGGTGGTGGTGGTGGTGGTGGTGGTGGTGCTGGTTGGTGGTGTTGGGTGGTAGTGGTGGTGGTGGTTGGGTGCGTGGTGGTGGTGGGTGGTGGTGGTGCTGGTGGTGGGGTGTGCTGGTGGTGGTGGTGTTGGTACTGGTGCTGGTCTGGTGGTGTTGTGGTGGTGGTGGTGGTGGTGATTCGGTGGTGGTGGGTGGTGGTGCTGGTGGGTGGTGTGGTTGTTGGTATGTTGCTTGGTGGTGGTGGTGGTGGTGGTGGTGGTGGTGGTGGTGGTGGTGGTGGTGGTGGTGGTGGTGGTGGTGGTGGTGGTGGTGGTGGTGGTGGTGGTGGTGGTGGTGTGGCGGTGCGGCGCGGTGGTGGCGGGCGGATGGGCGCGCGAGAAAAAGGCCCGCGCTGGGGCGAGAACGCCATCCTGAACGACGGAAGCCAAACACCGATCCGAAAATGAGGCCCACGCTGCAGCGGGAGCACGATTCGGAACGAGCGGGAGCAGAAATGAGGCCGGCGCCTCAACGAGAGCAGCATTTTGGGAAAAAATGACGCCGGCGCCTCAGCGAGAGTCGTTTCCCGGGATTTCCCCGGCATCCTGTGTGTAAAAAACAGTACGCGGAGGGTGCGCGGCTATCACCCGGACGCCATCAGGGGAAGGATTCGGGAGCAGAAATGAAGCCGGCGCCTCAACGAGAGCAGCACTTTGGGACAAAATGACGCCGGCGCGAGAGCAGCATTTTGGGAAAAAGTGACGCCGGCGCCTCAGCGAGTCGTTTCCCGGGATTTCCCGGGCATCCTGTGTAAAAAAACAGTACGCGGAAGGTGCGCGGCTATCACCCGGACGCCATCAGGGGAAGAGGGGGAGTATATTCATATTGAGTAATTGTGGAGGGAGGAGGGAGGAGGAGGAGGAGGGAAGAGGAACGAGGGAGCAGGGAGGGGGGGAGGGAGGAGGGGAGAGGGGGGGGGGGGGAGGGAGGAGGAGGAGGAGGAGGGAGGGAGGGAGGAGGGAGGAGGGAGGAGGGAGGAGGGGAGGAGGGAGAGGGAGGAGGGAGGAGGGAGGAGGGAGGGAGGGAGGAGGGAGAGGGAGGAGGGGGGAGGGAGGAGGGAGGAGGGGGGAGGAGGAGGAGGAGGAGGAGAGGAGGAGGATGGAGGAGGAGGAGGAGGAGGAGGAGGAGGAGGGGAGGAGGAGGAGGAGGAGGAGGGGGAGGAGGAGGCGGAGGAGGAGAGGAGGAGGAGGAGGAGGAGGAGGAGGAGGAGGAGGCGGAGGAGGAGGAGGAGGAGGGAGGAGGAGGAGGCGGAGGAGGCGGAGGAGGAAGGAGGAGGAGGAGGAGGAGGAGAGGAGGAAGGAGGAGAGAGGAGGAGGAGGAGGAGGAGGAGGAGGCGGAGGAGGGCGAGAGAGGAGGAGGAGCAGGAGGAGGGGAGGAGGAGGAGGAGGAGGGGAGGAGGAGGAGGAGGAGGAGGAGGAGGAGGACGAGGAGGAGGAGGAACGCACAGGCATAGCGACGAGAAGAGGGCAGGCGGCCAAGAGAAAAAACGAGAAGAGGGCAAATGGGTTCAGTCCTCGGCGGCGGCAGCGGCAGAGGCGGGCGCGGGCTGGGGCAGGTCCTCGCGTGCTGGGCCTCGAGCGGCAGGAGGCTGAGCGCGTTGCGATTGCATCGAGCTTCTAACTGCCGCGCGACGTCGAGCGAGAACTCTCGCACGGGCGCGGAACAGAGAGAGGAGGCACTCGGGTCCGTATCGATCCTGGGTGCGAAGCGTGTTGTATGATGTGAGTAATATACCATGCACAAGGAGAGCAGACATCAGGCCTTGACTGGTCAGGGGGGTCCAAAAGCACAAAACATATGCTAAAATCTAGTTCGCGCACTGTAATCTGGAGGCAACTTGTGCAACGCACTAGGAAGGACACTCAGAGTAGCGGGACAATGAAGGTAGTGATCAACAGCATCTCCGAAAAAAAAAAGCCTTGCACCCAAGCCGACGCGTCAGGGTCCCTTGGCGGAACCTCCTTGTAATAGGCCACGCGTTATACATAGTCTTGATGAAGAAGACGGCCGCATATGGGCCAGCACGGGAAACAATAATGTGAATGTAGCGAACAACAGCATCAGGAACCTCAGGGGGAACATCGGGCCAGAAGTGCTGGAAGCGGCGCCCCAGGAGATGAGTGACGAGCGGGGAGGAAGGGCTTCTCTTGGCCTGGGCCCTCAGGGCCCCGTGCATTTCTTCATGAACCTCAGAAACATCTTCGTCAGCAAGATGGGGGGCTACGGCGGTCAGCCTGTGATAATTCTCGAGCCAAGTGAAAGTAATGGAATTCTTCCTCCATTCAGACATACGAGGGATAGCCAGAACGTCAACATCGCAATGTTCAATACAGTGAAAACGTACAGAAATATCAGAGAAAACAGAGCTACGAACAGCGGCCCGATATAGAGCAGCCTGATTCTCGCAAGCCAAATCGCGCGGAAATGCGTCGATGCCAAGCTGATCGAGATTCTCCAGCAGCGGAGTGGCGACGGAATGTCTAGGCGCTGCCGTCAAACGTTGTAGTGCAGTATGCTCGGTCGTGGTGACTCGCTCATTCATCAAGTAGAACTGTGCGACGTACGATAACACCGGCTGCGCCAGCGTGTTGTAGGCCCTGATATTTTGCACCAAAGAGATACGCAGCGTACGAATGTGAGCAACACGTTCGAGTAGCCTCTGACACGGTGCACGCCAGGACTCATCTCTGCCATCGCGGCCGAGATACACTCCAAGGTATTTAGCGTTGCGACCAACTCGAAAGGATAAAATGGGAATGCCAAGAGCTGTCAACTCCTGAGCGGCCACATCGGCATCAACATCTTTGGCAGTGACGGCCCAACACTTGCTAGTATTGAGCTGGAGGCCAGTAGCACAGCTGGTGATCTGCATCCACTCCAGAACGACGGGAATGAACTTCGAAAGATCACCTGTGCCAATGCCAACAGCATCAGCACAAGCGAGAGGGCGAGCAGGGTGACCTTCGAGGCGGCGGCGAAGACCACGCGCGACTGGATCAAATATTGATACGAATATCAAAGAAGAGAGTGGGCATCCTTGCTTCATGCCTCGGGCGATGTGAAAGCCGGGAAATACCGAGCCACAATGAACCACGGACGCGTAAATGTTGTTGTGCATCATGCGCGCGGCCTGCGCGATGTTGGCAGGCACTCCTAGTCCCCTAAGGACCCGAAATATCCACCCATGGAGAGCGCTCGGGAAGGCCGAAGCGATGTCCAAGAACAACATACCAGGAAATGGATAACCGCGGTAATTGGCCTATTCAATCACCCACGATTCGAGCCCCGCGACGTTGTCCAGAAGGTTACGGCCCCCGATAACGCCCCTCTGACACGACGCAACCGAGAATTTCGCTCGAGGTTGAAAGGGTACAGCCAGAGCAGTAGACAGGAGCTTGTTATCAGTACTACTGAGCGTTAAAGTACGTGTTTGCTTAGGCTCAAGGATCGACTTAGACCCTCCGTCGGCAACGTCGATTTCAAGCAAGAATACGAACATGCCATTGTTAAACCCAACGGGTGGTCCATGGCCACGAAGAAGAGCAACGTAAGCCTGGGGCAGGCAACGCTGAACGATTGGACCACCGAGCTTCCAACCACTATGTGGGGCCCCATCGGGGCCCGTAGCCGAATCTTTACGCTTCTTAATCACGGACAGGAGCTCGAAATCCTCCAACTCCCCAGGAATCCCCGGGGAAATCTGCTGGTATTCTCTAGCAAGTTCGCCTGGAACACGAGGGGGATCACGGAGGACAGCAGGGGCCTGATGCACATCGCCCCAAAAGCTGGCAAGGTTTTGAGCGGACTGCAGGATGGATGGAGGCGAGGGGTCGAGCGGATCGCCAACTGCGAAGGTGGCCAACTTGCGCCGTTTCACATACCAAGAGCATAGCAGTGCCTGTAGCCTGGCCTGTCGAGCAACGTCAGTATGGCCTTGGACGGTGGTGCAGTCATTCACAAGCATGGGGAAGATCAGATCCGCGTTGAGGGCTCTGAGGTACTCGTGGAAACCCTCGTAGTCTATGTAGCACATGTGATGAGATTCGTAGTGCGTACTAAGGATGGGAAGTGCATGTAGGCAAGCGCGCAAGTGAGCAGGTCTATGAGCACGTGCAGCACGCATAAACCGAAGGGCGACCGCGATTTTTTGCCTGCCATCTGTCGGCCCGTTCCGATACAGCTGGCGGGTGAGAGTGTCTCTGGCGACGAACATGGCGGCCTTGCACTCCTGAAGGCGAACAAAGGGGTCGTCACTAAGCTCGAACTCACTCAAGACACTTTCGACCACATCAGGGAAATCAGAATGCGTGGTGACCCATCGCGGCAGCGACGGCGCACCAGCCCCAGGAGCAACCTGAACAAAAAACAGGAACGTGATCATAACAGCCTTGTCTGTCGCGAGCGAGCCCTGCGACGTTCGACCGCGCGTGCCGGTCGAGCATCTCTGCCGTCGGGGCTGACCAGTAAAAACGGTCGAGACGACAAACAGATAAGACAACATCACCAACTGAAGTACGATGAGTAGCCTCTTCCTGGGGTACTTCGGCAAATTCACCAAAAAGCGTGACAAACCTGTGCAACGTGATACTATCTTCGGGGGGGATGGTGATGCTGCCGTCGATGGCCTGCCTATACTCGTCCGCTTCAGGGAAATTCCAATCGCCTCCGAGGCAGGTAAGACCGTGAGACGGGTCAGGAACACTGCGCCTAATACGCTGCATTGACACGATGGACGCCGCCAGACGATAATGCGGGGCCCAGGTGCGCACTAACGAATACAATCTGCCCAGCGGTTCCCAGGGGCCGAACGAGGAGTACCTGACCTCGAGCGATTTGGGAAATGCGAGCCGCCGAAAACTTCGAAGCGAAACTCTTGCTGATGGAAGTGATGGCGCCACCAGCGTTCGGGGTGCTGCAAAATCTACATGTGTGGAAGTGAGAGGGGAAGTCGCGCCTCAAGGTCTCCAGATCTTCGAACGTACCATGCGTCTCCGGCGCAAATGCGACTTGGCATCTCTCGACGAGGCTTCGGAAGCGAACGTACTTGCGGCACTGACGCTCATGATTGGCGTAAACCGAACCTAAGATAGCCTGCGCATTCCAGGGCACCACCCCAAACGACTCAGTCAAGGGAAACGGAACTCTCCGCGAATTCGAAATTCTCTGCATTAGACCTGGCAAATCAGGTGCCCGACACAGCTCAGAGCACGACGAGCAGGAGGAGGAGGACGAGGAAGACAACGAGGAAGAGGACGAGGGAGGGGAGGAAGGACAGCAGAGACGCGAAATCACTGCACGTGCACCCGCTCGTGGAGGCCCACGACGCACCGCAGTCGAACGCGTCCCACGAGAGCTGCTCGTGGCCGACTCCTGCAGGACTGCATCCTAGCGCTGCGTGGCTACGATGGTGGCGACGCGCTCCGCCAGCGCGTCGATGAAGGGCTGGTCGAAGCCCAGTTCCTTCATGTCGTCCTGAGGCGAAATGCTGAAAGTACCGAGCTCACCTTCATTCTCGGAGATCTTCACCAGGTCCCACACGTCCTCCGTGGCAGAGTTCGAGAGATGAAGCACTCCAGCGAACGGGTTCGATCCCAAACGCATGCTCTGCTGCCACAGGCCTTTCTTCTTCATCTCGTTCATGATCAGCTGCCAGCACTGACCGAGAGCGAAGGAGCATTGCCTGATCGGCAGCGGCTGGTCCCACCCAACACGTAAATTGACCGCTCTGCCCGCGCGTGGGTCCGCCCAGGTGAGCAGGCCAGGATCCGCTCGCGAAGCCTGATGGAAGAGCTGCGCGTCGTCCTCGTCGTCGAATTGGATGTTGTAACTGAACTTGAAATTCTGCACCTGCGCCCTGCACTTGTCTTTGTACTCCTTTGGCATTATCGATTTGATGACAAGAAAGTGATTCTGAAACGACGAGGCCATCAACTTGCGTGGGAAGCCCCGAATCCAATTTTTTTCCGGTTGCGACCCTCGTCGTTCACAGGGGCTCGCGGAGGAGCACGGCCCGCGGAAGGAGAATACGTAGACCACGGGTCACTGCGAAGCGACGCGCCGCCAGAGGCGCCGCTGCTCTGAGCCGTGGAAGAGCGCTCCGATATAAGGCTTTCCAACTTCTGGGCCCGCGCAGCAAACTGTGCATCCGTGACAGAGGGCTGTCGAGGAACACGCGGCGTCTCACCGTACAGGTCCCCCGCCAGGTCGTCGTTCTCGTCAACGTCGATGATATCAGCGCCGAACGCCGCTTTCATCTCGAGCGACGACATGCGGGCGTTCGCCTGCCCAAGCTGTTCACGAAGCTCGGCGACCTCCCTCCCGAAGTCTGTCAGCTTCTCCACGGCTTTGGCGTCCAGGCGCTTGATGCTCTTCATGTTCTCGGAGATCGTCGATGCCAAGGTATTGATATGCTCCTGCATGGGCTTGAACTATCCTTGCAGAAGCTCTTTCATGGCAGCCGCATCGAGAGCCATGGCGCAGGTGACGAAGCCTTCACAAAATGAGAAGGCGCCCCACAGCAAGGGGAGTGAAAGGCTGAAAAGGTGACCGCCTGGGGTTGAATCCAGGAGCTCTCTCTGGAAAGAGCTGCCGCACTCAACTGGGCCTGTCCCCACCTTGAGCCAAAATGGCTACGGAGGAGGAGGAGGAGGAGGAAGAGGGAGGGAGGGAGGGAGGGAGGGAGGGAGGGAGGAGCAGGAGGAGGTGGAGGAGACCACTGCGCGCCCCGTGGGGCCTCCAGGACTCCCTCGCAAAGACGTGGCCAGCAGGCCCACTGCTGGCCGCCTCGCTGCACGCCCACTCGGGGCCGACCCGTGGCAGCTCGAGAGGGGGGGGCGTCAGACGAGGTGTGCAGGCCTGCCAATTGGAGGAGCCCCTCCTCCTCCTCCTCCTCCTCCTCCTCCCTCCTCCTCCTCCTCTCCTCTGGTGCTGGTGTTGACCTCTCTTGGGTGGGGTGGGGAGGGCTTTTTTACCGCCGCCGCCACCTTCCTGCAGTCCATTCGGGGCCAGACCAGGGAAGCGGGCGGGGGGGACGCTGGACCTGGCGCGCAGGCCTGCAACATGGGACGGGCAACTGCTGGCGTTTGCGCCGTTCTGGTGTTGGGAGCTTTCACTTCTGCCCGCCTCCGCCGAGCTTCCGTGCACTTCCGGCGGCGGCGGCGCTCTCGCTCTGCTGCCGCCGGCCTCCACCGAAGGCGGCAGATCATCCGAGTTGACTCCTGGAGGAAGCGGCCCTTACTGGAGCGCCCCACGTGGTGGTGAACTGATCACGACGGGCAGATGCAGAGAAGTTTGTGACCAGGAAGGAAGTTAGGACTCCCGAGAAAGTGGGCGTGGCCAGGGCCGGACGCGCTGGCGGTGGCTGCCACGAGCCCGCGACAGCTTTCGGCGGGGCCGCCATAGGGCGGGAGAGACCAGGGTTAGGTCGGGCCTGTCCCCATACAGAGGGACTTTGGGCGAAACATCAAAATCAAAACATACCCCCCAAAATGCTCCAAAAATGCTCCAAAATGGTCAAATCATCGTCCCCTGACTTTTTTTTGTTTTTCTCCTATTTCTGAATATCCCCCCTGTAGAGTGACAGACCCGACTTAAGACCAGGGAGGGGGGCTGGCCAGGGCTGAAAGCACAGTGGCAGGGCGGGAGGCAGACCAAGGCAAGGGTCAACCCGCGCGTTCTGGGCGCTGGCGCACCGCGGCGGCGGAGGCGCGAGAGGGGAGGGGCCCCCCGCCCCTCCGAGGGGAGGGTGGGCCCGGCCGCGGCGCTCCGCCTCCGCTGGCTTCCGGGGCTTCCGGGGTGGGGAGGAGGGCAGGGTGGAAGTGAGGAGGAGCTGGCCTTCTCTCGGGGGCGCGCAGACATGGATCAGCGATCCATGGGTGTGGTGCGCGGCCGCCAAATCCATGGATCGGGGGAGGTGCCCTCCCCCCAAAGCGGCTAGTGCCGCCTCGCTCGGCGGCGGAAATCCGCGATTTCCCATGGAAGCGGACAATCCACGCCCCCTTGATCCATGATTGCGATCGCCTGATGCTCAGAAGGCTCGGAAGTCCCCTAGCCTTCTCAGACGTTTTCTGAGCCTTCCCCCCCGAAGGCAGAGAACAGAAACCTCTCGAGAGGCGCGAGGGCTTCTGAGAGGCCCCGACGCCTTCTGCGAAGGCTTCTGCGAAGGCCATCTCTAGAAGAAGAACACGTTGCGTAAACATAAACTTTTGGCGCTCCGCGCGGATTTCTTGGATCTGCGCCGGGCCCCCCTCCCTGGCGCGCGGAGCGCGCCAAGGGCGGCGCCGGAGGCGCCGCCGGGGGGGCCCAGCGCGGATCCAAGAGACCCGCGCGGAGCGCCAGCAGTTTATGTTCACGGCGTTTTTCTTCGTCGACTCTCCTTCTCGTTTCCCACTCCCTCGCTCGCCGCCGACGGGAGGCGGGATGGAGGAGGAGGAGGAGGCGGAGGAGGAGGAGGCGGAGGAGGAGGAGGAGGAGGAGGAGGAGGGTTAGAGTTTTGGTGGATGTCACCTGGAGATGTCAGGGGGCTTGGGCGCAGCTTCTAGTTGCTGACTATGCGTGGTTGAGGTTTCACACGGAACCCCGTCACCGTCCAGAAGATGATTCCCTCGAGGGTCTATTTAGGTTTGTTCGCGATCACCCCAGGACCTACAAATCCTTGGTGTCGGCTGCCGTCATCAAAGCTAAGAGGGCTTCTCGGGATGCTCTTAGGTGCGCTGTTTGGGAGGCCAATTTGGACCAGACAGTGGTGGGTACCCCGTTGGAGGCCTCTGGTATTCCTGTTGTGATTTTTCAGTGCCCTGATTGTTCCTTTGTTGCTTCGAGCCTTCAGCAGTGGCGCGCTCATAGAGGAAAAGTCCACAAGGCCCTCGGGGCACCGACCAGGCTTGCTGTTGGGTCCCTCTGTCAGATTTGTTTACGGGAATTTCACAACAATCCTCGGCTTGTGCAACACTTACGCAACTCCCCCACATGTAGAGTGTCTTGGGAAAGGTCAGGTTTTCTGCCCAGCGAGGAGGAGCTAGGTCAGGCACGCGTTGAGTACAAGCAGGTCACGGCGTTCAACCGTGCCAAGGCTCGCCCCGACCACTACGCGGAGCGACCACCGCTACAGTGCTCAGGCCCACCCATAGGCCCCAGGATCAGATGCTCGCGCCAGCGGGCACGCATGCTTGCAGAGTCAGTGGAAGGAATCCCGCCCCCTCCCTCCCCCTCGCCCGCTTCCTTTCGCCCTCGCTTTCTTCCCTTTCGCCCTGTTATGTATGTCCTCCATTTGTTCTCTGGGCATCGTCGTGAGGGGGACGTCCAATGGCACATGGACATTCTGGTTGACACCTTCCCCACCAACATTATGGTACTTAGTGTGGATGTTGCTAATCACCCCGTGCATGGAGATTTGACAGTAGAGAGCACTGTTTGGCTCTGGATATTGTTGGTACGTTCAGGCCGTGTAGCGGCTATAATAGCGGGGCCTCCGTGTGAGACGTGGTCCGCGGCAAGACATCTCCCTATTCCAGCCAATGCTCCTGGGGGTGCCCGTCCTCCCCGCCCGCTGCGCTCGAAGGATGCACTATGGGGCTTTGGACATGTTAATGCACGTGAGTCCGCTCAGTTAGCTCTAGGTAATGACCTGCTCAGGACGACGGTGAGGTTTCTATATGAAGCCTGGATTCATGGTATTCCAGCACTCATGGAGCATCCTTCGACAAATCCCAGGGTACCGGAGGCCCCGAGCTCGTGGCATTTACCCCATCTTAGGCGCTTGTGTGCCCTCCCTGGTGCCAGGGTGATTCATATCAACCAGTGCATGTTTGGCTCCTCCCATTTAAAACCGACCACCTTGTTGGCTGTTCATCTTAACGCTATGAGCACTTTACTGGCAGCCAAACCAGGGGGGGGGCTTTGCACTCATTCTTGGCCTCATCCTGGGCTCATGGGGGTTGGTGAAGATGGCCTTTGGCGCACCTCTCATGCTAAAGTTTACCCGTCTGGGCTCTCCCGTTTCCTGGCTGCCAGTATTTTGCAAGAGGCCAGAGAAAGGTTCCCACAGTTGTGCCGCGACTCTCCCCCACCTCGATTATTACCCGCCGACCTCGGCAGGTCACCACTCCAGTGGACCCGTCAGGACGAGATCTGCCTGCGGGGGTTGCTTCAGCTTGGGCCCACTACCGACGGATGGGATTTGCCATTTGGGTTGAGGAGATTTGCGGCACCACTGGATCCATATCTTACGACTGCGGGGTTTGCCATGGACTGTATGTTGCATCAGTCAGGGTCAAGGCGAGCCACAGATACGTTATAACCACGACGGTTGCTTGCTTCTCTCTCTATCTCTCTTTTATTTATAGAGTAAGTTGCAGAACTGGAGTGTCGCGTGCTAGGCACGCTCGTGAAGGGCTCTAGGGGGAAGGGACGAGGGCCGTGCAGGTTCCTCGCAGGTTGCGCCATCCTTTAAAGGCAGTGCCCCTAGAGTGAAGTCAGGCTGGGACAAGGCCTGACCGCCCCCGAATGGGGAGTAACGAGCTTGTTTGGTAGGGGGAAGGCCTTTCTCTTGTTCCTTTTTCTATTGTACTTCCTTTTCCCGTTCTTTAGTTTCGTCAGCTATGAGTGACAGTACCCCGAGCCCGCCCACTGCAGAGTGGGTCTGCGCCCTTGGGCGCATGAGGCTGTGGCATCCGCTCCTTGCTGCTGCCGCTGCTTCTGCCTTGTTCTTCACCCTGTGGTCTTCTCGCCCTCATCTCTCCATTACGCGCTTCGACCCTTCTTGCGCATCGACCGACCGACCGAGGAGGAGGAGGAGGAGGAGGAGGAGGAGGAGGGAGGGGGCCGAGGAGCTGGGAGGCGAGAGTCTCACCCACAGCTCCGAAGGGGCGGGCCGCGGGCGTGCCGACGGGGGGCTCTCGGGGCCCCACGCTGAGCTCGAAGACGAGCACACAGGGGCCCCCCAGCTGGGGTCGGAGCAGATGGGACTCGAGGGCCGCGCCGCATCCTTGGTGCATCCCTCCTCCTCCTCCTCCTCCTCCTCCTCCGCCTCCTCCTCCTCGCCCTCCTCCTCCGATGCATCGGCGGCGGCGGCGTGTAGGACATCGGGCTCCACGTCGAGCCGCATCGCCGATGCCTCGGCGGCGCGGCGCGATCCTCCGACCCCATCTGGTCTGACCCCACCTGGAAGGCTTAGAAAACAGGAGGGGGGGGGGCAGGATGTGGCGGGGGAGGAGCTGGAGGGGGAGCTGGACGAGAGGGTGAGGACCAGGGGGCACGCGCGCGAGGCGTCCGCGGGGCCTCCATGAAGTCCATGGCGTTGCCCCGGGACATGAGCAGCGCCTGCGGCTTCAGGGGGGGGGCTCCTGCCCGTCGTCCTCTCCGCTGCCCCTAGAGGCCTCCTAGATGGGGTCGGAGTAGGTGGGGTCGGAGGGTCGCGCCGCATCGCCGATGCATCGCCGATGCATCGGCGATGCATCGGCCATGCACTGGCGACGTCGGCGATGCATCGGCGATGTCGACGTGAAGCAACTCGGGCTCCACATCGTGCCGCATCGGCGATGCGGCACGATCATCCGACCCCATGCACTCCGACCCCATCTAGGAGGCCTCGAGCGCCACTCCGCTACCCCTCCTGGGCCGCCGGGCATCTGCCCCTCTGCACGGCGCTGCTCCCCTCCGCGGCCCCCCTCTCCTGCTCCGCGGCCCCTCTCCCCAGGGCATATCGGCTGCTGCTCCCTCCCCCCCTCTTTTCCGGCCCCGCGCAGGAGGGGACCCCCGCGGGCAGCATGGGGCCCTTGAGAAGGCGCTCGGGCCTGCCGATCGCTGGCACGCAGTGGCTTGGCCTGCCACGCGGTCCGCCCCTCCCCCCCCCCCCCTCGGGTTCGCCGCCCCCCGGGGGGGGGGGGGGACCTTCCGGCAACCCCTGCTGGCGCGCCGCTGCCGCTGCCGCGCGCGCTCCCGCCGCCGCCACCCCGAGCAGGGCCTGGGCGCACGCCCCGCCCCTGCTGCAGGGGGGCGCTGCCGCAGGCGCCGCCGCGGCCGCCCGAGCGGGGCCGCGGCAACGAGGGCGGCGCGGCGCGGTCCTCGCTCGTGGTTGCACTCGTAGGGCGACGAGATCTATACATATCCACTGCTCCCTGGCCAGGCCTATCCTGAACCCGCCAGCGGTGTATACGCCACGCGCTCCTGGCTTGGCCAGGGGGGCGGATACACAGCTGCTGGTTTCAGGATGGGCCTGGCCAGGGAGCAGTGGATATGTATAGATCTCGTCGCCCAAACTCGCGCGCGCGCGCGAGTGGCGGCCTCGAGGCAAGGGAGCGCCGGTGGCGCGCGGCGCATCGCGCAGGCGCGGAGGCGCAGCTCTCGGAGGCGCGCTGGCCTGTCGCCGATGCTCGACGGGGTCCTCGCGTCCCCGGCGGCAGGTCGGGGAGGGGCGGTCCAGGGCTGGTCAGGTCCTGCTCTGGCCACCCGTCCACGCGAGGTGGAGCTGACGCGCTGCGCAAACGCAAGCCCCGCCCGAAGACGCTCCTCCTCCTCCTCCTCCTCCTCCTCCTGCCTCCTCCTCCTCCTCCTCCTCCTCCTCCTCCTCCCTCCTTCCCTACCTCCCTCCCTCCCTCCCTCCCTCCACGCCTCACTCTTCAAACTTTACCTCGGACTCTGAGCCCCCCCTTCCTCCTCCCCCTCCTCCTCCTCTTGTCCTCCTACGTCGAAAACTTCCAAAGAACCTCCGAGAGATTCAGACGACCTGCAATCCCGACTTCAACTCGTCCGCCTCTGCTTCTTCTCCACCTCTCCCCTCCTCCTCTTCCTCCTCCTCCTCCTCCTCCTCCTGCCTCTGTCCTCATCCCGTCCCCCTCCAGCTCCTCCTCCTCCTCCTCCAGCTCAAGTTCATCCTGCTCCCCTCCTCCTCCTCCTCCTCCTCCCCCTCCCGCTCTGAGATCTGGCGGCTCTGGAGGATGTCTCGGGCGCCGAACGCTCTGAGAGAGTTCCGGAACGCTCTGGAACGGATTTATCGTCGTCCTAGCCCCGTCCGACCCCCTTCCCCCTCCAGCTCATCCTCCTCATCCACCTCCCCCTCCTCCCCTTCCTCCTGCTCCTCCGGCTCGGGCTGCCGCTGCCGCTGGAGTACTCGCCATCCAAGCACGGGCCTGGAATACTGGCCGATTGCATTTGGCCGTTTTCGTCTCGGTTCGGGCTTCAGTGCCCTCACGGATCGATCCAGCTCGAGAGATCTCCTGACGATGGGATCGAGAACTCTGGTGGCGTTTTTCTCATGACGTCGTCTTGCTCACCACGTCGGATGCCGGGGACGTGGGGCGAGGCAACTTGCTCGCGTAATTCCAGCCCCGAGTCCACTTCGCTTGAAACAAATACCCATGACTGCCGCCATCATGAGATGCACGCATTATTGCGATCCGACGTATTAGGGTTTCAACGAGCGAGGAATTCCAATCTGGGCTGTCAAGAACTCGATGCACCAAATCGGCCAATTGCACGCTTTCCGAACAAATTGGTTGGCTCAACTGTTTACCGTGTCTTTTCTACACTGGATGCCGCCTCCGCACATACTCTCCACACTCCGAGACCTCGACTTCGGCGGATGAAGCGACGCTCCCGCGCACGACCGCGAGGTCGTCTGTGAGCTCCCGCACCCGGTTGAACTTGGCCATCAAGCGCAGCGAGATCCACCCGCCGGAATACGCCTGCGACTGCAGGAAGCCATCCTTCGGGTAGTTGTCGGGGCCGAGGTAGAACTCGAACTGGCCTCGGACAGCCTCTGCGACCCTGTCGTGCCCGAGCGCAGCCGCCGAGAGGCGCTTCTCGAGCAGCAGAGCCTCGGCGCCGACGGAGCTGCACTTCGGGCGCCACCTCGCGCCGGCACCGCCGCCCGTCAGCTTCTTCAACTCGGCGTCCTGCGGCGAATCAGTGGGTTCTCGCGGGGCAGCTGAGCCGGCAGCCGGCATGGCAGCCGGCGCCACCCCAGCAACGGCCGCGCGGAGGCCCTTCGGGGGCGTCCCTGCCTGCGGCGCAGACTCCTCAGGTGAACCGGCGGCCAGCGTTGGGGCTGGCGCCGTTCCTGCAGCGGCGGGGCGCGGGCCTTTCGCGGGCCTCCCGACCTTCGGCACGGAGACCTGCAGGAGCTCCGCGAAGGCCACCCGCTCCTCTGCGCTCTTGGCGCCCTTGCCCTCGGCAGCGAGGCCGCGCAGCGTGAGGACCAGGCCCCCCTGGGCAGGATCCTCTCCTCGGGCGTTGCCAGGAGTGCGCCTGCCGCAGGGTGTCCCCGAGACTTCCAGGGGGGCAGCCGCGGCCCGAGCAGCACCCCTCTCGAGCCCCAGAGGGCCCATGAGGCTTCAAGATGGAGCGCAAGCTGGGGACACCTTCGGCCAGGCACACCCTTCGCAGCCCCCGCTCTTCTCTGGCCACGCAGAAAGCCACACGGAAGTCCGAGAGCCCGCCGCGGCCGCGCGTGCGGAACCGCACGAACTCTCCGGAGGCTGGCGCCCGCGCAATCGGCCTCCAGAGCTCCACCGCCGCCGCGTTGGGCGGCGGGCCGCTGCACGAGGCGGGCGGCGGGCTGGCGCCCGCCACACCTGCCACTGGTGCGGCGGCGGCCGCCGCAAGAGCGGGCGAGGCCTCCTGCGCCGCCAGCACGTTCCGCGCCGCGAGCGCCAGCGCGCCCGCGTACGCCGCTGCGGCCTGCGCCTCCGAGACCGGCGCGGCGTCGCCGTGTGCGAGGCTCGGCGCACACGCCGCGCTTCTGCCGCCGCTGTAGGGCCTGGGCGCCGCCTCGCTCGCTGCCGCGGCGTCAGGCAGCGCGGCCAGCGCGCGGGCGGCCACGCCCGCCGCCGGTGGCGTCCCGCGCCCCTTCCCGCCGCCGCACGCCGGCGGCGGCCGCGGAGACGGCGGCGAGGGCGCGGGGAGGGCGAGCGCGGCGGCTGCGCCGCTCCCCAGCCGGGGCCGCTTGGCGCCGGCGGAGGGCGAGGCCTGGGCCGTTGGGGCCTCCCCCCAGGGCACCATCGCCAGCGCCAGCATCCCACCAGGTGCGCGTCGCTTGGCGTTCGTCTCGCCGCCCGCGCGCGCGACGAGCGCGTCCCCGTCGCGCAGCACGGCGTCGATGCGGAAGGCCGGCAGCAGCGAGAAGCTGCCGACACTGAGCACCAGGTGCTGCTGCGGCAGCTGGAATTTGCAGCGCAGGTGGTGCACCAAGTCGCTCACGAGGCTGACCTCCTGCGGCACCGCGAGCATCGATCTGCGCGCCTGCCCGCCAGGGTCGTGCACCCCCAACTTGACGGACCCGTCGAGCTCGAATCGCAGCCGCATGGCGGCCGCCGACGCACAATGCTGAGGGGAGAGGTCGATGAAGGGAAACGGAAGGAGATGGACGGCGGGGGGGACAAGGGGGGTGAGAACGCAAGACCGCGCCCTGCGGCTTGAACCAAATCCACGTTGTGCCGAGATCGGCTGTGTGAGAGGCGCTCCTAGCACCCGGTGTTCATAACAGCCCGATCACCACCATGCATTACCGTTCCGTCGCGGTGTTACCTCTGGATTAGCGCCTCACTTGCGCTCATCGTCCGTACCACCATAAGACTGTGGGAGCATAACATTATTGAGGAATTATTGATGCTTTCCGCACCCACACCACCAACCCAACTGGCTCAACGCAATCCTTGTCGGGGTCTCTTCCTCTTTCGGAACAAATTCGTGGTGATGCTACTACTGCACATGCTTCTGCAACCGCTAGTGGCACTACAGCTACAATTCGCAAGCCCAACGGGCCAGATGCGTGCGACAATCTCCAGTGGCAAATTTTGATTCTTCTGGTCTTCGCGCGCGTGGCGGCCCCTGAGGTCCCAGCACAAGCGGTCCACGGGCGGTCGGTGTCACGAATGCTGGAGTTCCCGCAGGCGGTCTTCATAGCCCCCATGAGCGCCCAAGGAGCGCCCCGAAGGACCTTGAGGCAGCTCCAACAGGTCATTCGAGTCGGGATCCATGGATGGCAGTTTGCACGATGGCCTCCATACACACCCACAAGGCTTAAATATAGCCTCCCAATGGTCAACTACAGCTCCGATGGGCCCCCAAGAGGCCAACAATCATGGATTTTGCTTGGTATTTGAAGCAATTTTGCGTTACGGCCTTTTCAATCTTCCGACCGCCCAAAACGGCCCACTCAGCCCCTAAACTTGCCACCATTGAGGCCAAGATGTCTCCAGGACGGCCAAACGACGGCCCCAAAGGGCCCAAAGACGGCACCAGAAGCCTCCCACGAAGCCTCCAGACCACCCAAAAGGGTCCGAAAGGGCGGAGCCCGAACCCAAATTTCGAACCCGTTCCCGACAAGTGCCCGCCCCCCCCCCCCATTGCCGTCAGAGTGCCCCCGAGGTAGCCAGCCCCAATCGACCTTAGTGAGGCCCCCCGGGGCACCCCAGACACCCCCAAGACACTCCCAGGGGCTCCCAAGAGGCCCCACGAGGCTCCAAAAACATGTCCCCGCGAGCACGCAGGCAAGCGCTAACGATGCTACAGTGAGCCCCCAAGATGCTCCCAAGACGGCCTCAGGGGGAGTCCAAGGGAGGCCCACGAGGGGGGACACTGACAGCCATTTCGTGCTCCCTACTCCCTGCTCCGAGACACCCATGACTGCTCACGCAACACTTCCAGTGAACGGCCACCACCCATCAACGCCGCAGTCGCAACGAACACGCGGGCAAACTCCCGTGCAGGCCATGTACGAAGGTCAATGAGATGGCATTAATAGCCACAGCATTAGCGATGTCAGCAACAAAACCATCCATTATGTCATGGTTGGCATTGGGATACGCGTGATGTTAGTAGTCGTAGTCGCAGTAGTCGCAATACCAGTGCCAGTCGTCAGACATGACACCAGCAGCAATGGCAATGGTATAGTGGGATTGGGAACAATCGTGATGATACGTATTCGGAGTGGTGCTGGCGGTAGTCGTAGCCATCGCAGCCGCCTTTCCCAACAGCATTGGTAGCACTGGTGGACGCATTTGAAACAGTATTGGCTCTGAGATGAAGAAAAGTGGTATTGGGGTACATTGCCGTTGTATCAATTACTAGTAAACAGGCGTCGGTGGCACTGCGCCGCAAAACGATCTCGATCGCAGAAGTACCACTAGTAGGAGTAACAACAGTAGGAAGAACATGTGTAGATACCAGAACTCTAGTGGCACCTGCAGCAACAGTGGTAACTATCTTAGCCACGCGTTAACGCTATATGTGGCAATCGTGTTTTCTCCCCCATCATAATCAAACCCCACTGATGAACACTGTCAAATCCCTAACTCTACCGTGCATGTCAAAACATGCCGAACAGAGAACACACAATGTGTGAGACCGGCAACAGATCGAGTGAACAATGCAGTTGCCAAAACAGCCTTTGGAGGAGGGATGATAAGGAGGAACACAAACAAACAAATATGACGCCCCGACCGCAAACTGGCCACTGCAAGCATGCCGGCAAGAACCATCCGACCACCCGTGGCAGTAGTATGTAGCGGTAGTGATGCCATTACCAGAAACATTCGCAATAATACAGCGCCTTTCGCGTACGAAGGAAAGTCTCTAGTAAGACTCCAAGCTATGAAACGATTAGTTCTGCTTGGCGCACAACATCGTATCATACATAGCCGACATGTTGCCGAACGCCTGGTCTCACTAGTGCATATGCAGTCGTGTGGTGAGCAAAGCTCCGTATGACAACGCATCATCATCATCATCATCATCATCATCATCATCATCATCATCATCATCATCATCATCACCATCATCACTTCCCACGTTTCCGACGCAACGAACTTTTATTCACATCAATGTATGCACACACATACATCTTACATTATGTGGCTCCCATCGTACTTCAGGGCCACATCCCAGAAATAATTTCGAGCACCCGGAAAAGTGTCGGAAGAATGTCGAAACAGTGTGTCGGGCGAGTGTCTCCCAGGGCCCGACACCTGAAAACCCTCGAGTTTCGGTACTTTTTTTGTGCTCGGAATTTCCTCTGGTGACCAGGGCAGGGGAGCCCAGAATCGAATCGATTAGTCGGATCGGCGATCGAAAAAAGCCGGATCGGCGGACATCGGCAGCAGAGTCGGGAAAAGTCGAATCGGCGGAAATCGGCAGGCTAGTATGCGTCCAGTGAGAAATCGGAGCCCAAATCGGAATCCGAAATCGGATCGAATCGGAATTGGAATCCATCGAAGTCGAATCGAATCGAATGAGAGGAATCGAAGCGAGCCCTGCCAGGGCTAAGCGTTTTAAGCGGCTGCCTGCACCGCCATTCTCACCTGCCGTCGGCTGCGGCCTCGGCCGATGTTTTCTCTCTGACACCGCCACCTCCTTCTGCAGGCCCACGGGGCGAGGCGGAGCTCGCAGAGAGGAGCAGAAGGGACAGGATGAGGAGGGGCAGGGACGAGGGAGCAGGACGAGGATGAGCAACAGAGGGAGGGGGAGGGGGGGGGGAGGAGGGGTAGGGGAGGAGGAGGAGGATGAGGACGAGGAGGAGAAGGAGGAGGGGGAGGCAGAATGAGGAGTAGAAGGGATAGGATATTGAACAGGAGGGAGTGAAGCTCCGTGGCGCAAACAGAGGATTAACACGTCTCGCTTGCGTGGTCAATTCGCAACGCCCTTCCCCACCCCCAACAGAACACACTGACAACATAATATACATCAACGACCACGCTTGTCCTCCAGCTATATCCTGTATCGTCTTAGTTTTCGTGAAGTGGAGGGTCATTTTTGTCATCACTGTTTTCTAATACCCCGGGAAACTTCTTGGGCAACTCGACGGGTCCCCAGTGGTTCCGTGAACGGCGGTCGTGCCAGGGCACGAGCAGTTCAATCTCGGACAGAATGGGGGAGGCCAGGCAACCAGGTTAGCCAGGCAACTCTATATCTCGACCAGACCGAAAAGAACATTGTGGGGCATATGCAACGTTGATGCTGATATGGCTGGTGCAGCGGTGGTGCAGCCAACGAAGAAGTTGACCGGCTGCAATCACGAAGAGGAATATTCCCCAATCAGAGCTTGCCTCTATAGGGGCCCTTGCGGATTCATATGGTTAGGTGAGGTTTGGCGCCGACTTCGGCGGCACACCTGGGTGCCAGGGTGCCCGGTAGCCCTATAGCCCTATAGCCCTATAGCCTTATAACCCTATAGTCCTATAGCCCTATACCCCTATAGCCCTAATAGCCCTATAGCGCTATGGCCCTATGGCCCTGTAGCCCTATACCCTCATAGCCTTATAGCCTTATAGTCCTATAGCCCTATAGCCCCATAGCCCTCTAGTCCTCTAGCCCTCTAGCCCTCTAGCCCTCTAGCCCTAGAGCCCCAGAGCCCCAGAACCCTATAGCCCCATAGCCCCATAGCCCTATAACCCTAAAACGATTATGAATGGTTTTTCTCCGGTATCATGGATGCAGAGCAGCCTTGCTTTACACCACAGAAACTGTCAATCAAGTCAAATCGTCGGCCAGCGGGAGTGATTTGTGCAACAGTATTCGCATACACCATTTCAAAGAAATCGATCGTGTGGAATGGTACGTGCATGCACCTGAGGACGTGGAAGAGCCAGGATACAGTAAGGGAGGGCAAGGCAGAGGAGCTGCCCGTGAGGAAGGGCGATGAATAATTGCCACAACGCATGTGGTGCGAGATGCCTCAGGCCTCATCATGAACGACATGAACGAGTAGATCACGACCACTGACACAAGTTTGGTCACGACCAATAAGGGACGACGCGTTCGCAGCAAGGGGTATGATGAAAACATTCGCCAACCATTTAACGTCAATGTTACTCATACTGAGCGGCCTGGCAGCAGACGGGTTACGAACGAGCTGAGCACAAAAAGGCTGGTCCTCAGGACCAGTGCCTCTAGGAAGACAAGACAAACAGGCTCCACCGCATGCCGTCAGGGAGGGAATGCACTTGACAAGAGAGTAGTGGGAGGTACACGTCGTACAAGATTCTAGAAGCGTTTTCATTTCCAGACCGCATAAGGGATACCATCAAGACCAAGCCTGACATGGCATCGTTTTAAATGGCAACGTCGCATGCCATTGACAACACGTCGCACCCACTGTAATTCTGCTTCCGCGACCGTCCTCCCGCCACTATCCTGCCAATCTCCCCCCTTCGTCGTATCCCCCTCGGTCCATGTGCATTGTGCCTGCTCCACCCCTCTTTCCCGCGATGTCGATGCCTGGAGAACATCCAGCGCGACATCAGCACCCTCCTTCACCCCCATGATGCCCGAGTCGGTGAGTCTGGTCCTGAAAGGAGGGGAGGGGCAGCGAATGAAAAGAGCGATACACTTGAAGAGGAGGGGCTGGACCAAGATGAGACACACACGCATCTATATTTACACGCACGTATACATATACACATGTGTACACATCTGTGCAATTGCGTATGTATATGTGTGTATGTCTATATGTAACCTTTATACAGAGTTGTACATACATGCACACACATAGACATGTTTGCAACTATGCCATTATATATACACGTGTATATATATATATATATATATATATACACACATCTATACATGTACATATTCCTCTTCCTATATTTTCACAAGCCCGGGCAGGGGGAAAACCCATCACCCCCCCCCCCCCAAAACCGAACTCCCAAGATCTGGGGCTTTGGGACCCTCCGGACGGGCCTCGAAGCGGCCCCCCGGGCCTCGCAGGGCGTTTTGCCAAGCCTTCCCAGCACACCTACGGCGATCAGGGGGTCATCGGAGACGTCCCAGAGACCCCCAAGACAGCGCAAGAGCGCTCCAAGAGTGACCGACGTGACCTCAAGATGGCCCAAAAGGCCTCCAGGACGGCCCCAAAGAGGCCTCCAAGAGCACTCCCAAGAAGGCCCCAAGAGGCACAATCTTTGATTTTCTGTTGGTTGTTGCTGAATTTTGGGGTTTTTCTCTTTTCGGCTTCCCGACGCTCCAAGACGGCGGTCTTCTGGGCGTCCGAAGACGCCTGGGAGGCTCCAACATCGTCCCACAATTATCCGAAAGGGCTTCCAGGCAATCCAAGAGAGCCCCAAAACGGCACAACACGGGTCCAAGATGGCCCTCAGAGAGCCCCATGGCGGCCCAAGATGGCCCCAAAACACCCTCCGAAGCATTCCGAATCGTGACCCGGTCGTTCAGGGAGACCGCGGTTGGAGGCAGGGTGGCCCGAGGAAGTCCCCAGAGGCCCCCAGAATACGCCCAGGAGGCCTCCAGAAGGCCTTAAGAAAGCCTGAAACAACTTTTGTGAGGCCCCCAGAGGCTCTCCCAGGAGGAGCCTCCGCATAAAAGAGCTGAGGAGGATGGGGAGAATGAGCATGGTACGGCGAAAATAAGGAAAAAGAAGCATGGATGAAGGATAACGAGTAACATTATTATAGCGGCGATGCCGGAAAAGGCAACAAGCAGTTATCTCTAAATTGTCGGCTTGACCTTGCTGCTACTCCGCCTGCATACCAAACTTCAAGGACCAAGGTGCATGGCGCGAAGCGCCACTGCAGTCTTGTATATGTATATAGATATTTGCCGGTCCCCTTGTGTGGCCAGCATGCTGAAGAGCGAAGTTGCTGCTCCCTGCGCAAGTTGCAGTTTCAAGTCTCTAATGTCACAATCTTGCTTTCTGCTTCCGACTGTACATTGTTGAAGTCCGCGCGAGGGGGGGAGCCCCAGACCATGCGGTTACCACGCCCGAGTCGCGCTGCTGAACTGCCGGGGGGGCGTGGGACGTTTGAAACATGCGTGAGGTCCGCGCCCGGAGCCCATATTCCCTCTTTTATTACGCAGTGTTCGCGTCCCCGAGGCCACAGACCTTCGTAATTCTGGGGTCCCCGAGGCAACACGCCCTCGTAGATTACGCGGTAGTCGCGCCCCCGAAGCCATTAACCTTATAATACACATTACGACATATTCGCATCGCCGAGGCTAAGAGTGCTCCAAGGCGCCCGAAGATGGTTCCAAGACGGCCCAAGAGGGCCCAAAGAGGCCCCGAGAGCGCTCCAAGAGACCTCCCGAGAGAGCCCCAAGAGGTCCAAATCGTAGATTTTACGATGGTGTTTGAGGGATTTGGGCCGTCTCGCAGTTTCGGCTTCGCGACGCTCCAAGACGGCCCAAGAAGCTCCCAAGACCGCCCCAAAAAAGCCCAAGACGCCTCCAAGAGGGCCGCAAGACGGCCCAAGAGGGCTGCAAGAAGGCCCAAGAAGTGCTCAAGACGGCCCAAGGGAGCCCCAAGAGGGGATCAAGCACGGGACCACGAACCGAACATTTTATATTTGTGCCCCGAGAAGCCCCCAGGACCCCAGGAGGCCCCAAGAAGCCGCCAAGAGGCCCCCAAAGGCGCCCAAGACGTACCCAAGAGGACTCCAAGAGGCCCCCAAAATACCCCACGAGGCCCCCAAGAGGCGCCTAAACCGCCTCCACGAGGCCCCCGAGAGGCCCCCACGACACCCCAACACATATGCAAGACGCCTCAGACCCAGAACCCAGGCATGGTGGCGGGATGGTCCGCAGGCCACTCGGATAACGCCAACGTCTCAATATGCGCTGATGATTCCTATCCGCCCCCGCATGGTGTCCCCAAGTGCGCCAAGGCAGCGCCGAGACGCACCGACGCGACTCTGATCTATCTCATTATTATAGAGGGGGGGCCGGCAGCAGAAGGGCGAAACCCATATATATATATATACATATACATTTATATACATATATGTGTATATATATGTATGTATATACATATACACACTAGAACCATCGCGCGCGCTCAGGTTCTGGCAAGCCCCCAGGCCTTGACGAGTTCACTGCTCCACTGAAGCAGTGACCACGTAGGGTTTGAACGGGAAGTGATGGAGTGTCCCTAATGCTGAACGCACTATGGGCAATTAGAAGTCCACGCATGTCAATCCGCATTCCAGAAGGCTTTCGGGGAAGATGGTTGCGTAGGGGGGCCGAGGCCTGATGAAACGGGCTCCCAGAAGGCCTTCTCGGAACATGGTTTTGGGGGCGTATTGGGGAGCCTGCTGGGGCGTGCTGCCGTCGTCGTCGTCGTCGTCGTCGTCGTCGTCGTCGTCGTCGTCGTCGTCGTCGTCGTAATGTCGTCGTCGACTCTTGGGGCGCGTCGTCGTCGTCGCCGTCGTCGTCGTCGTCGTCCTCGTCTTCGTCGTTTCGTCGTCTTCGTCGTTGGTTTTCAAGAGGGCACTTGGGGCGGCTTTGTGCGAAACGATCTGCGGAAGGCCGCGAGAAAACGATTAATCATGTCCCGAATCAACTTCCCAGAGAGCTCTCCGGTAGCGCGATGGTACTTCGGAACCTCCGGAGACTCGCGGGCCTATGATGAACCATGTCCCCGGAAGGCTTTCTGGGGACATAATTTGTTGGGGGGTGTTGGGGGGGCTTTTGGGGGTTCCCTGGGGGCCCTTTGGGGGCCTCTTGGGGTTTCCTGGGGGCCTCTTGGGGGCCTCACGGGGCTTCGTGGAACCCTTTTCGTGGAAGCCTCCTGGGCCGTCTTGGAGCCCTTTTCGGGGTCTCGTGGGCCGTCTTGGAGCGATCTGAAAGGGCTCCGAGGCCGTGAGGGAGATCTGGGAAGCGGGAAAAGCGAAAACGCCTAAATCATTCAAAATCCCTACGGAAAATGAGCGAATGGTGCCTCCCAGGGGGAGCCTCTCGAGTCCGTCCTGGAGCGCGTTGGAGTCCTCGTCGGCCGTCTTGAGGGTATCTTGGGCGTCTTCGGGGCCTCTTGGGACCACCTTGGGAGTCTGAAGTGACTCTGGTAGGTCATATTGCATCGAATTCCATGTCGAAGGAATACGAAATGGGGTGTGGATGGGTAAAATAGGAGAAGATCGATGTATCGGTCTTTCCAGCGCATAGCGAATACCAAGTCAGGTATCCGGGCAAATAGGGCGCGCGTGCCTTGAGCCATAAGGCAACGACGCGCAGGCTATACTCCCGTTTACATATAACATCTCCCAAAGAGCTACCCCAAAAGTCGGGAGGGGAGGAGACGGAGAGTAAAGCCGCGCAGTCGCTAGGCTCTCGACAGGCGCGCGCGAGAGCTTGCACGGAAAACAATACACGCAGTCTGGTCTACCACCAGACTGAAGGGCGAGATTATTCGCAGGCGAGTTTCCTCGCACAAATCTTTCCACGCATTCGCAAGACGGCCCCTTGAATGACCGGGGGCTGTCGGCCCGGCTAGAGGTAAGCCAAACAGGCTATTCCCCTCCGGGCAAAAGGTATTAAGGCAAGGAGCCTGAACCAAGCTGAGCAGGCTCGTCGCCAAGCGTGAAAAGTATGGCTCGTTTCCGAGCAAGCAAGAGGGCGCCTTCATAATAGGCGCCTGTGCTGGCAAACTGGACCGCAGGGGCAACAAGGACAGACTAACAATGATTCGACTTAGGCTTTGTTTTGTCCTCAGGGCCCCGAAAAGGGAACAAACTGCTTCACGTCATATTTAAACGACTGAGTACCTGACATTACTTCCAGAAACAGCTCCCGATCGATACTCCCCTTTGTATGCCCATCTGCGGTCATGTCCCTAGTATCACACCACTGCACGTTGTGCGCTATATCTATATCCATGAGCTCACGTATCCAGCTGATATGTCCTAGCAAAGTACGCTCCGTCGGTATCTTGAGATCTTTGTTAGATAATGACTTATATACAGACTCGGCGTCTATCGAAAGGGATACCTTGATAGCTAGGCCTCCAACTTCACGCATATCCCGTAGTTGTCGTGGAGCAAGGGCAAATCTAATGGGCAGTGGGCTGGACATCCACGTCTGGCATCGTTGGTGCAGGCATGAATGACAGATGCGGGTACATGGACTGATCATTGCAACGCACATTCGTGAGGCTATGAAACTGGTCCGGTGTTTCGCGTACAAACCTGTTCGGGACCCTGGGGCCATCTGGATACAGTGGCGGGTCCATGGTTGCAGTTGGTGGCCTCTGGCCCTGGGCCATGCTCGGATGGGCATTGAAAGCCGGATTGAAGGCCCGTTGCCGGGCAGGGTCGAGAGGATTCGGGCCCTCCGGCTCCCAGGGCCAGGCTGGCCTCCACGTCGGACCGCTTGGGTGAGGCAGGTTGCGGCTCGGCACCTGCTGTGCCGCGGCCGCCGCCCTTGCGCGGTAGTCGTCTGTCACTCCTGTATGCATGTTCTGGTCAGTCGGCGGTCGGTGATGTACCGGAGTGCCAGGCAGGCTTCCCCGCACTGTGGATGGCGTGCCCGGTGCCATGATCAGCTCTGGCCGCAGCGATCCGCTCCATGAGAGCGCCGCTCGGAGCAGGACGCCCTGGTGCCCCAAATGGGGACTGCACTGGCGTCGACACCACGGGTGTCATGCCCCTCGGCGTGTGCATGCTGTGCGAGGGGCTCCCTGGCATCTGCTCGAATCGAGCGGGCTCTCCGAAGATGCGGCCGAACGTTTGCAGGTCCCCCTGCGGCTCGGGCATGGCGCTCCTCATCCCATTGACGGGCAGGTTTCCCTGCAGAGCCTGGCGGCTGCGTGTCACCATCGCGGACATAGCTCCCTGACCGGCGGCCCAGGGGTCTTGTTGGTAAAGTCTGTCCGCTAGCTGTTCCACCTGCTCAGGGTTCAGGGCAGCCGCGATTTGATCAAGATCTGAGGTGCTGAGGACCTGCCAAGATATGACGCTAGGCACTTGGCTCGGAGCGCGGCTCGGCGGCTGGCTGAGGGCCGCACTCCCCGCCTCACTCTCATTGATCATGAAGATCTGGTGGGTCTCGGACTGGTTTCCCAGCGTTGTTGGGCTGTAGTGGTCCCCCACCTCTCTCTGGAAGTACGCCGGTGGGGGCTCATCGTCTCGCAAGATAGACATCCTGTGCCCAATGCTCGCATTGCCCACCGATCTCCACTTGTTCGGCGCCGCCATTTCGGCTGTGGAACAGCGTGCACGGCGACTGCCCAAGTAGTGTGGGTTCCGCCGCTGCTTGCCTGTGGAGATCTCCTCCACATAGTTGATGTACTACGGCTCAATGATGCCGTTGACCCCTTCAGAGAGCAGCACGCCGTTGTCGGACCAGCAGAACTCGATCTTGTCTTTCAGGGCCTGGTGCCAGTCGATCGAAATGCTAATCTCGGACTCAGGATCCCATCCGCTCTGCGCGTCGCGACGCTGAAGAACTGGGACAAAGTGGATGTGTGAACGTCCAGTTCCTTTCTTCATGGTGTTGTGCTCCTTGCGGCAGGAGAGGCCAACCCACGCGATGCCCTCGAAGGCCGCCCACCTCGCACCGTGAATGGCGACATCAGGGTATGGGGCCGGTCTCCCGGCAGGGTTGTCGTGCAGTACGATGTACTTGTACAACGACCAAGGGGCCTTGAACGTCCACGAGTGCCCCTGCGAGGCACGGGTGAACAGATCGGCCGTACCAGTATCTCGCATCAAGACCTTGAACTGCAACCGCTGCTTCTCCTCACCGTTCGCCTCGCGGACGTGGGCGATCGCCATCATGATTGCAGCCATCTGATCGACCGTCCTACCGTAGAAAGTCTCGGCGATGATCTTGGCGTCATCGGACCTCGGGTAGTACCCGTCGTGACGAATGCCGTCGCTCCAGGGAAACTCGTGCACGAGCTCACGGAGATTGATCCAACCATCGTGGTCGTCGAACGTCCTCAGCTTCCACGCTGGGTGGTGCGATTTGTCGGGCGCGCGCCTGCAGATCTTACTGAGGCACTTACTGAGCTGCTTGAGCTTGTAGTTAGTGCTGGGAATGATATTCCTCTTTCGGCAGCTCGCCATGAACGCGTCGTCAACTGAACGTAAAGGTGGAAGCTTCCGTAGAGCACGTCGATCGTTGATCAACTCCTGGCCCCCGCTCGTGAATGAAGTGTCGCCTGGGTGGCGCAGCACATCCTCGGGCGGGTTCCCCCGCAATGGGGCCTCTGCTGCTGGCGATGCTGCGGCTCCTGATGATGAAGAGGCTGCGGCTGCAGCGCCTGGCGGGTTTCCCCGCGACATCTCTCGGCTGGCGCCGCTCCTGATCTTAGGCGCCCAGTTGCCCCGAGGCATAGCACCCTTCTCGGACTCCTTGGAGCGCGTCGCCACTGGCGATGCAGGCGTAGGAGTATACCCTGTACGCTCAAACGCCTTGGCCTTATTGGCGATGGAGCCACTCCGGCTCGGCTGACGCAGGTGGATCTCCAGGGGGTCCTGAGGCTGTTGCCTGAGGTCCGTTCTTTGTGCAGGGCTTGCTCGAGCTGTTGACTTCGGCACCTCGGCGAGGGGCCTTCCCATTTGCACATCGAGCCCGAGCTCCTCGGAGCGGGTAGAGGGGTTCTTCTGTCTTTCGCCTGAAGGCATCCTGTATTCACGAGTCTCGCTTTCCGAAGCTTTTGGGATCGTCGGTTGCTTCTTTGCTTCGGCTTGCGACTCCAGCAACATTCGGCGAGTTGCCTCGCGGGTGCGCTCTTCCGCCAACCGCTTGCATTCCCCTGAGGATCCAGAACTCTATAAAATAGAATTGAAATTTCCAACTCTATTTTATAGAGTTAACTTGCTCTAGATATACATGTTATGCTCCGAATCAGCGATTTCGTGCCGTCGCGATGCGCATCGCGTTGCGTTGCGCCATTGTTGCATGCAGCGTCGCGGTGACTCGGCGTCGCGTTGCCATGGAGCACCGATTTAGCGCTGCGGCCATGCGCTATCGCGTTGTCGCGGCGCCAGGTCGGCGGATGCGGCGTCAGCCTGGCGAACGCGGTTGTGCAGTCGTGTTGTCGCGGCGTCGCGGCGTTACGTTGTCGCGGCGTCGGGTCGGCGGATGAGGCGTCAGCCTGGCGCGTGTGGTTGCGCCGTCGTTCGCGGCGTCGCGGTCGTCGCGGTGTCGCGGCGTCGCGTTGTCGCGGCGTCGCGGTGTCGCGGTGTCGCGTTGACGCGGCGTCGCGGCGTCGAGTCAGCGGACGGCGTCGCGGTGTCGCGGTGACTCGGCGTCGCGTTGCGGCGTCAGCCTGGCGAGCGCGGCTGCCGTCGCGTGGTCGCGGCGTCATGGCGTCGCGTTGTCGCGGCGCCGGGTGGGCGGATGCGGCGTCAGCCTGACGAATGTGGTTGAGCCCGTGCGTTGTCGCGGTGTCGCGGCGTCGAATCGGCGGATTCGGCGTCAGCCTGGTGAATGCGGCAAGCTCGGGCCCTGGTCCCCCCCTTGCAAGGCCCCGCGGAACCCGGCGAACCGCCAGGGCCAGCGGGCCCCTGTCAAAGCACCCCGTCGGCCTCCTCGGGGCCGCGGCGTGCCCCCAGACACCCTGGGCCCCACCGGGTCCATAGGAGGGAGGCCGAGGGGCACAACTAATTTCGGCACACACCTCACGCGGATCTTCGGCGTCGGGGCGGCGGATCTGCGGCGTTAGCCCGTGTATATTCCTGGGCGAGGAGGGGGGGGAGGAGGAGTTCGGCAGTCCAGAGCCCCGCGCGAGCGGGCGGTCTGTGGAGTCGAGCTGCAAGCGCCAGCGTGGGCGGAGGAGGAAGAGGAGGAGGAGGGGGAGGAAGAAGAAGAAGAAGAAGAAGAAGAGGGGGAGGGGTGGAGGAGGAGGAGGGGAGGAGGGAGGGGGGAGCGAGGGGAGGGGGAAAAGGAAGAGGAGGAGGAGGAGGAGAGCGAGGAGGAGAAGGAGGAGGAGGAGGGGGAAGAGGAGAGATGGCAGGGGAGGAAGAGTTAGGGGTCTGCCCCTCAGCTCGGGGGCGTCTGGGGGGCGAGGGCGGCTGGGCCGTCGGCCGACGCGGCCGCAGCCGCGGCCAAGGAGTCGGCCGCTGCCTGAGCGACCCGTGGCCAGCCTGCGGGCACCCACGTCGTCCGCGCCTCCTCGAGCGTCATCGGGTTCGAGGCGTCGTCCTCTGGGGTTGGTTATCTCCCTCCTCCTCGTCCTCTTCATCTTCCTCCTCCTCCTCCTCCTCCTCCCTTCACCGCCCTCCTCCTCATCATCCGTAGTGCCCCTCCCCCATCCTACTCCTCCTGCCCCCATCGCCTCGTGTTCCTCCTTCTTCTCCCCCTCGTCCTCCCCCTCCTCTTTCTCTTCCCCCTCATCCTCCCCCCGTCCTCCACCTCCTCCATCCCCTCCGCTTCCAACTCCTCTCTCTCTCTCTCTCTCTCTCTCTCTCTTCCATCCTCTCTCCTCCTCTGCCTCCTCCTCCTCCTCCTCCTCCTCCTCCCCCGTGCCACTCCTCTTCCGAGCGCGGGGAGGGGGCGCGCTTGATTCCCCCCCTTGCTTTTCGTTTCCCCCCCGTCGCCCCTGCCCTTGAGGACCCCTATGGGGTCCTCCGAGGGCAACGTGAAAGTCGAAGGAGCATAGTCGGAACCATCATCAATTGCATGCGATGGAGGCTCAGTTTTCTCCTGCAAGTCCGCGTGCATGCGCGTGTATTCGAGGATCGGGGGCGACGAGTTGCAAGCGTTGCGAGCCACGTCGCGCGCGTCGACGGGGGGGTCCTGCGCAATGTTGAGAACATCTCGATTGTAGAATGACTTCATCATCATCCACAGCTGCAGCTCCAGGGTGGTTGTGCGTGCCCTCAGGGACGTGACCTCCGCATTCATGGTGTTGTAGTCTGTGATGCTTTTGCGGAGCATGTTGGTGGCCTCTTGATCGACCGACGATCCAAAATCCAATGCAAAATCCAATGCATTTGATTTTGCATTGGATTTTGCATCCTCCTCGTCCTCATCTTCCTCCCCCTCCCCCTCCGCTCTTCCTCTTCCATTCCCCCTCCCATCCCTCCAAGCCTGAATCATTTCAGCCTGGGCTCTGCTGCAGTTGTCGAGGATCGCTTGCACGCTGCACTGCAAAGTCATCGCCGGATCCGAGCCCGGGCCCCTGCGAGGGGCCTTGCCGCCCTTGCCGCCCTTGTTCCCCTTGCCCGCGTCCTTGTCCAGCGCCGCGTTGCCCTTCTGCTGGCCCTTGCCCGAGGCCTGGTTGCTGCCCTTGCCCGAGTCGTCGGTCGGAGTCGGAGGGAGCAAGGTTCCAACAACGTCGTCCGAGCCCTTCCCCCTCTCCAAGCCCTTCTCTGAGCCCTTGTTCTCGCCCTTCTCCGAGCCCAGGTCCTTGCCCAGGTCCACGCCCGAGCCCTTGGTGCACCCCTTGCCCTGGTCCTCGCCTGAAACCGAGCCCAGGTCCACGCCCGAGCCCTTGGTGCACCCCTTCCCCTGGTCCTCGCCTGAAGCCGTGCCCTTCCGTTGGCCCGAGCTGTCGCCTTTCGGGTTGGTCCTCGTGGCAGACCGAGACCTAGAACGATCGCGGCCGTCCATGACCGCCTCGCTTGCCAGAATCACTTAGCTCTCGAGCAGACGAATAGCTATAAGACGGCCGCCCCCTCTCCCCCTGGCCACCTTTCTTATCGATGCCCTTTCGCATTTCCCCGAAGCCGAAATCAAATCCAACATCAAATGCAAGATCCGCCGAGGCTGGAAAATCGTCACCCCCCAAAAAAGCTTGTTCGGATTAGACCTGGACCGATGCGACCGATGCGTGGGCACATAGGAAGGGGCCCCTCTCGAAACCAAACGCCGCCGGATCAGACTTGGAACGCCACGCTGGCACTCGTCGGGGGTCGGGCCCGCCAAAATCCAACGCAAACTTCAATGCATTGGAATATGCATTGGGTTTTCAGACGCCACGTCGGATTTGCGTCGGGCCCGACCCCCAACGAGTGTCGGGCGCGATCCAGGTCCGAGATATCGACCGTACAGGTTTTTACAGCTCGATCTCCAGGGAACGTCACCTGCGGCGCGCAGGCTCGAGCATCCAGGGCGCCATGGTTACCCACGTCGCCAGGTGGGCCAGGGGCCCAGGGGGCATGCATGAGTGCAGGGTGCCAGATCCTCCCCCCTCCTTTCCTCCGAGATGCCCCCCCTCTCCTTCCCCCCCCTCCATCCCACCCCTCCTTCCCTCGCCTCCATCCCTCCCCATCCTTCCCCCCCCTCCCCCCTGTCCTCCACCTCGCCCCTATCATCTAATTATTCCGTAGCGTGGGGCGGCCTGAGCTCAACCACGCGGCACGGGCAAGCGAGTATCAGAACTCGACTCAATTGGCAGCCCCTTGACCACCACACGCGCTGCCACGCGCGCAAATTCTAGGGGGTATTGAGACGATTGCTTCTGGCGGCTATTGTACGTGCCCGAGACCCACCCCTTTTTGGACCAGCCGTATTTCTTCGGCTTGGAGCCCTGAGTCTTCTTGACTCGTTTAGCGGGGCAGAGCTCTGAATAGGTGCCGAGCCGTTTGAAGGCCTGCGTCCTGCGGCGAACAAGGGGAAGCAAAGCATGAGGACTCAGCGTAGTCCAGATCTCGATCGGCTTCACGCTGATCGCGCCGAAGGCTCCGAGGTTCGTGATGATGCGCTTCGCGCAGGCCATCAGCAGGGCCTCGGAGAGCTCGGCCGTGCGGTAGCTAGTCGAGTTCAAGGGCTGCTCGACGACCACGCGGACGCCCCGCATGTGGCAAAACGTCACCATCATCGACCTGGGCAGGGGAGGCGCTCTCCTCCTCCTCCTCCTCCTCCTCCTCCCCCTCCTCCCCTCCTCAGGGCGAGAGGGGGAGCGAGGGAGCGAGAGAGGGAGAGGTAGAGGCATGGGCAACCGAGGGGAGCGGGAGGGAGAGGAGGCGAAGTTGAATAGTTTGCCCCGAGAGGAACCACGCACGATGCAGGCCACGCAGGGGCGAGCCGGATCCATTTCCTCTGGAGGAGAGGTGGGCCACTGTTGAGCTGCAGGAGCCCGCGAGGGGGGCCGTTGCGGCCCCCCGTGCAGCATATGCAAAATGAAGTGATGCTTGGGAGTGGGGGCCATGCCCGAGGCAAGAGCACAGAGCAGGTGCACGTTCAGTGAACAGTCGGTCCAGATCCACCTATCAGGGCGTAGCTGGACGCGCCGCATGTCCGGATCGGGGGGGGGCCGCCTGGAGTCCCCACCGGGTCGGGGCATCTCGAGCAAACCTTGATTCTGCCCCATCGCGCTCGGGCCTAACGCCGTGGATAAAATAATGGTGGGAGGAGGAGAAGGGGAAGGAGGAGGAGGAGATGGAGAGGGAGGAGGAGGAGGAGGAGGAGGAGGAGGAGGAGGAGGAGGAGGAGGAGGAGGAGGAGGGAGAGAGGGTAGTGGAAGACGAGAGGGACGATGAGGGGGATGCAGGAAACGGAGGGGCAGGAGGATGGGGAGGACAAGGAAGACGAGGAGGAGTCAGCAGACAGTTCTTTCTTCCTTCCTCCATGCCACTCCTTCCTCCGCAGTGGCCTACCTCAGGTGAGCATTCCAATATGGTTTGGCCTTGGCCGCCCTCCTTCCCCTCTTCCTCCTCCTGGCCATCCTCCTCGCCATCCTCCGACATTGGGTTGGTGTTGTTTTGCGCCCTGCCTACGCGAGCAAGCAGGTCCAATTCGCTTCCCTGACGTCGTTTCTGATGTCGTTGCCGTATGGGTCCTCATCCGTACGTTTAGTGTGCCCCCGTGCCATTGGTATCCAAGTGGAGCATTGAGGGCCAAACCAAGCCGTTCCTCCTGCGCACATCGAAGCCAGAAGCCACATTGCATACAAGCACCCCTTAAGAAATCGAGTGTCCTGCCAAGCGCGGTCCAGAACATCAAATGAGAAGGCGCGGTAACCCAGACTACGTACAGCTCGCGTGCAGCGCGCCGTGCCCGAGTATATCTCAACGAACGCAGCCGATCGAGTAATTGTCGGTGCCCGTTCGGAGATAGCATGCACAATCGTGTCGAGAAACGGCTTCGTGCCACTGTCGAAATTCAAGGGTGCACCGCGCCTCCCAAGAGCGACGGCCGTTGACGATGCCCACTGATACCCTGACGAGCAAGCTTCTAATGGGCCTAGCTTCACGCCCACTGCCAAGCACCCGAAGCCCGAGGTAAGAATCAAAGCAGCATGTAGCCAGCGACCAACGGCAGCCATGACCCGCTAGCCGCAAAATCTCCCGTCACCAGTTTGCTCCTCAAGTCGATAAGCCTGAAAATTCTGCGGGGGAAGCTGAGACGGTGGCAATACTGCGCGATATCTCTCAGCGATGCGTTCAACGACTCGTCTTGGAAACAATGATAATGTTTAGGAGTTCCATGGGTCGGGATCCTCGGGGGCTGTAACACGAAACCGCTGATGGCCACCCTTCTTCACCACCCACCAAACCACCCCAAGCCAACCCGAAGGCTCAGATTTACCCTCGATTTCCAGTGGGGGGGGGGGTCGGGGAACATCGAAAAAACACGTGTGGAAGCCTTGCCCCCCCCCAACCCGAAATTCGGGTCTTCGGGTTGGGTTGGGGTGGTCTGGTAGGTAGTCATCTGCCCCCCAGGCCGCTTTCGTCTGCCACGGCTCCCTCCTCCCGCCACCCCCCGCGCGGGCGAGAGCCTGCTTGAAACCGGATGGAGGGGAGGTTACGGTCGAGATTTTCGATGCGAGCCCAGCCGTGCAAACGAGTAAGAGGCTGCCGCCATGTCCCGACCCCCCCGCTCCTGCGCAGCATGTGGGCAAGGAGGTGATGCTTGGGAGTGAGGGCCATGCCCGAGGCCACCGTAGAGAGCAGATGCATATCCAATGAAGCCATAATGCTACGCATTGCGTCTGGGGAAGGGATGACAGGGGCCGCTTTGAGCTGGTCTATGATGGACTTCAGGGAACCACCAGCCCCAACCAGAGCGGTGCCAAAGACTGCTGCCCCACCATATTTGTTGAGTTCTGAAATAGCAAATCCCAACAAAGAAGATGCTTCAGCTGCTTTGAGACTCATGTGTGCTCCCGGATGCTGAGTGTTCTGAAGCATGCTTTGAATGGGCAATGCGCACGCGCGCGCGTGCGACTCGACAACGACTGAAAGGGAGGTCGGCGGGACTCGGAGTAGACAGGGGCAGCGGAGTGGCGGGTCGGCGAGGGGGGGCAATCACGCAAACATTCCAACGATTGCCAGCGCCCATGCATTCGGGCCCAGCGGACGTCCCACGAACCCGCGAGTGCGACCAGGAGGGGCGGGCAAATGCTTACTCTGCTTTGTTGCTGTATGCGCCCCGCTCCTCCACCTCCTCCTGCTCCTCCCCCTGGCCCCCCCCATTTGGTATCTCTCAGTCCTAGCTCATCCCCCATCCTACCCACAAAAACTGCGCCTCTCGCCCCTCAAGACCGACACTCGGAGACGTTGATCAGACAATTTCGGGACCGCTTCCCGCCCCATCACAACCTCCCCTCTACTCATCCCTCTCTCTTTGGTCCACCGGCCCTCCCTTCCCATTTCCGAGTATCTCTCCTCCCCCACCCCCTCCATCACTATGATCATCTTCATGCATCTCTAAAATGAAAAAATAAGTCCTGGAGAGTGCAGCCGCAGCGCTTGCCCATCATCTTAAGTGTGAGGCCGTGGACACGGCGGTTGAGGTCGACGTGCTGGTCTTCCTGCCATTTTTCCAGGTCGCCTCTGAGCCGCAGGATCCCCAGCTCCAGCACGGTGTCTATGTCCCCATTCACCCGCCACGGATTCATAAGGAGTATTCTCCATAACGCACATGATATGAAACGAATAACTGGTCCCAAAAACAGCGTGTGCAGGGCGTCCACTGCGAGGGTGCGGTGAGGGGAAGTGCCGAGTTCCTCGCAGAACAGCGGGCACCTGTGGTGCAAGCAGTCTATTATCTTATTGTCCCTATCTGCACGCCGAGGACGCCATAGAACCGCAGTAAAAGGGACAGCCAACTTAGACAAACCGAAAATATCAGGCACCGCCCTGCTAGGTTCAAGGCGGTCCCCCTTTTTCAAATTCACTCCGTGGATCGTGACATCATCTCTGACCCAGAGCCCCCCGATATCTTTTTTAGCCTTCGCTGGACGTAGCGCTCGGATGAAACTCCCCCTCTGAGCTAGAGTGTGAATCGCAGCGTTCACCTCGCAAGCCCGACAAGCGTTAAAATAATCTTCGTGCGACCTGAGATACCACTGCGGCTCTGCCCGCATGTTCTCGTGCAGGTCGCCGACCTCTGCTTTCGTGAGGGCGCAATACTGGCACGGTGAATATTTGCTAGCCCACGACGCCAGGCCCATGGCGTGGGAATGTTCGCTCCAATCCCCTTTTATATATAAAAGAACAATGCGATACGAAAGAGGTTTATCGGGGTCCATCCAGGTCTGCCCGCCCCAAGGTTCACCGCTGCACGATGTGGCTGGGCGTTGACCCCGCTGCATGTGGACCAACTGCCACTGGACAGCCTGAAGAAGAGGTTGAGTTGAGCACCAGCCGCGGCAGCCACACTGACAAACATCGCCAGACTTCAGCGGAGCCAGAAAGTGGCGCTTGCTGATGGGCCTGTTTTCCACCACCACCACCATAAGTTGGAGGGGGAGGGTGCCCTCCTCCTCCTCCTCCTCCTCTTCGTCCTCCTCCTCTTCGTCCTCCTCCTCGCCCTCCTTCTTCCCCCCTCCAACTTATGGTGGTGGTGTTGGAAAACGCTCCCATCACTTGCCGCTCAGGAGGTTAATGCCCCAAACGCCGAGCACGGTTTCGGAGCGGCCAGCCGCTTGTGAAATAAAGCGAACTCCATCTACGTACACAGCAATGGGTACCGGGTCCATCACGTTGTCCCTCCGAGCTTGCAGGACCGTTGGGTGATCCGTGTATGCAGGCACGTCCAGCACACTCGGCTGGCGCTGATCTCTCGGCAACTCGAGAATGCTAATCGTGGTAGGGTCCTGCTCTAGCTCAGCTTCCAATGTTTGCCAAAAAGCGCTCATGGGGAGCCTCTCGATAGTTCTATGCTCGCTCTTGCCGCACATCAAAGGGACGTCAACTATAAACAAAGGAGTGCGGTCTGGTATAGCCACGTCAAGATGTTTCTGAAAATTGCCCGAGCTTGAATCTGGCGCAGTTCCATATCTGGCGAAGTCTCCACCTTGGACGCCTGCTAGATTTGCGAAGTAGCAGGCGATTGAGAAATCTGTTGCGGTTAACTTACATGTCGCATATAAAGTAAGCAAATGTTGTAAAAGTTGCGACCCAGCCTGGCGCTCCTGCTGGGTGCGCCCCTGCCACGCACGGTTCATTTTGAACCAACGAGGGCTAGATCATTGCAATCATCATCCTCGTCTTTATCATTATGATCGTCATCGTATGGCCCCTACCCTCAGTTGCCCCCGCAATCCTGCCCTCCTCCACTCCCCCCCCTCTTGCGCCCCTCTGAGTCCCCCTTGCCCTCGGGGGGGAGGCCCGATCCCCGACGACCGCCAGAGCCGCGACCGAGTTATGATGCGGCCTTCTCTGGCACCCCGCCGACCCCAAGGCCAAGCCGAGGAGAAGGAGGAGGAGGAGGGGCGGAGAAGGAGAAGTAGAGATGAGGCGAAGAAGGAGAGGATGAAAATAACAAGGAAGAGGGAGGAGGCAAGGGGGGAGGCAAGGGAGGAGGCAAGGGAATGGATAGCAAGGAAGCGCCTGGCGCCGAAGCGGGGAAATCGCCCGAGCAGGCGTGGAGCAGGGGCAGCTGGGCGGCACGTGGGAGAGCGCGCAAGGATAGCTTGGCTCGAACGGGCAGGCGCCAGAGTATATGCAACGCTCAACGCTTAGCGATCCTGCTGAGACTGGCGTAGCAGGACCGCGAAATGCACTTGGCGCAGCATCTTGGGGCTTCATTACCTCCCACGGCTTGATTTCCATCAGATTTCCCTTCCGCCTGTGGGGCGCAAATTTTCCATCGCATTTTCCATTGCGATGGAAAATGAAGTGGGAACCATTCTCCACCGCATCCTGCCGGAGACATATGATCAATCCCGTCGTTTTCCACCGCATTCTCCAACGCATTGGAAAATTATTTTCCACCGCATTTTCCACCGCATAATTTTCGCCGGTCTGAGTAAGGTTTTCACCGGTCTGGGCCGTGCATTGGCCCCCAAAGGCCAAATGTGCCGAGGAAGGGAGGTAACTCTTGATGGCCCTCTAGCTGCAATGAAACTTCGAGGGTTGAAAGCCTCGCTAGCCGCTGGCACAGACATGCGCGTGACACATGGCAACTCTCGCAGCCGTTTCAACACTGAACGCAATGAGAAATCAGGTAGAAGGAGCTGCAGACGCCCAGATGCAACCCCCATCGGAGTTATTGAAACCGCTCAGAAACAGCACGTCACTGCCCGTCCGCCTTCTGGGTTCCCAGCCTGGTCATCCTGGAGGAGTGGCTGTCCATCAAGATGCCGATGCTGCTGGCCAGCGTGTCGAGCTGGGGGTTCAGAAGCGCGAGGCTGTCGATGCCGTCGTTGTAGCGATCCTTGCCGAGCACGGCCCTCAGCTTCGCGAACTCCTGGCCCACGATGAGCTTAAGCGTATCGTCATTCATGATCACGGTCATGACCTTTTCGAACTCCTGGTTCATCTTCGGGTATTCCGGATCCGTCTTGGCGAAAGCCCACGTGGCGACGGTCTTCGCGTTGTTGTTGATCATGGCGACGTTAGCGCTCAGCGAGCTGTAGCGCATCAGCGCCTTCCTAGCCGTCGCGGTCTTCTCTTTCTGGGCAGCCTTATTCTCGCTCTCCTGCGCTGCCCTCTTAGCCTCAGCGCGCTCCCTCGCCTGCCTCGCCCTTTTCTCCTTCGGCGTCTCCTCCTTCGGGGCATCCTCTCCTCCTGTTGCCACCGTGCCCTCGCTGCCGCCATCGCCGCCCGTCTTGCCGATGCCCTCCTTACTGCTGCCCGTCTTGTCGTCGCCCGTGTTTCCGCTGCCCGTCGTCGGCGGCGGCGGGTCCGACGGCGTTTTGCCAGTGATCCTCTTCCGCTTCTTATCGGCCTCTGCCGTCGCGGCCTCGGCCTCGGCCGTCTGCTCCAGCTCCTGCGCAGGGGGGGAGGGCGTGACGGACGGGTCTCAGGAAGACGAAGTGGACGAGGAGGGGGATGGGGGCTCAGGAGGAGGGCTCAGGAGGAGGAGGAGCAGGAGGAGGAGGAGGAAGAGCCCCCCTCTCTCCGCGCCCTCTCTTCCCGCCCCTCCCTCCGAGGTTTCCGACGGTGTCGGAAACCTCGGCGGCCTTCTCCTCCTCCTCCTCCTCCTTTTCCTCTTCCTTTCATCCCTTTGGCTTCCCCCAGGATGGGGGGCGAGGGGAAGGAAGAAGCAAATGCAACAGCAAATGAGGAGGGGGAGGAGGGGGGGCATAAGCAGCCGGATGAGTGACGAAATTCACCCCGAATGTCCGCGATCTTCTTGTCGAGGACCCCCTTCGGGTTGTTCTCCCACTCCTGGTGCGTGGACCACGCCTGGGTGAAGGTGTTCATGAAACCCTTGGTTGTATACAAATTGTGTTTGCTCCGCTATCGGGGCTGATCAATCCAGGGATTGATAAGGGTAGATCGAAGCCAATCAGTCAAGGAATCGAGGAGGAGGAAGAGCAGGAGGAGGAAGAGCAGGACCAGGGAAGAGGAAAGAGGAGGAGGAAGAGGAGGAGGAGGAGGAAGAGCAGGACCAGGGAGGAGGAGCGAGGAGTGAGGAGGAACGAGGAGTGAAGAGGAGCGAGGAGTGAGGAGCGACGATCAGTACAGGGACTAATCGGATCGAGTTGACCAAATGATCTACTCTGCGCGATCGCCATGTGCGGCCAAGCGGGGCGCAGTCTCCAGATAAAGGCACCTCAATGATTCTGTGAGCGGGCAGTAGATTATCCACGGGGGGCCCATCTGCATGCACTTGCTGAAGTACTTGGATGCCTGGGCTGGGCATCCGCATCCTCCATCCCCTGCCGCGCCCCGAAAGACCCCCATCTGTTCCACGGACATCCTCTCCCCCACTGCCACCCTCCCTAGCTCCTCCCTCTCCGCCCACTCCCATTCCCTCCCCCCATCCTCCTCTATGGGGACCCCGCGGGGGCAGGGGCCCGGATCCCGTCTAATCACGCCTGGCGCCCGAGATCGGGCCAGCGGGTTGAAACCAAGAGGGGGGAGTGCCCTGGCGTTTTGTTCCGAGCGGCCTGCATCCAGCCCAACTTTCCACCTCCTTCCTCCACTGCCACTCTCCCGAGCGGGCGGTAGATGCCCTTCACGAAATCCTGCTTCGCCTCCGTAATGACGAGGGAAGCCTTCTCCTCATGGGGGGGCGGCAGTGTGACTACCTACCAAACCACCCCAACCCAACCCGAAGACCCGAATTTGACCCGAATTTCGGGTTGGGGGGGGTACGGGTTCCATGTGTTTTTTCGACGTTCCCCGACCCCCCCCCACTGGAAATCGAGGATAAATTGAGGCCTTCGGGTTGGGTTGGGGTGGTTTGGTGGGTGGTGAGCAGTGGGGGGCGGGCGTCGTCGTCGTGGCCGTCATCGTCGTCGTCGTCGTCAACAGGGGATCTTAAATTTGACCCCGAGGATCCTTCGCAGTATCATATTCCTTTTTTGCCCACTCGGTGCGGAAAGCTGCTTTTTTACGGTTTTTTCCAACACCAGTAATCGCATCGTATTTGGCCTTCATCGCCGGATCCTCTTCCGTGGCTCGTTGCCATCGCCCCGCCACTGATGAGACTCTCCCATCTGTTGAAACAAACCAGTTTCCGTTTTTGATTTCCTCCCAAAAAGCGAGCTCGGCCGAGACTGTCCCCTTGTTGCGGCCAGCACTCGCCTCGGCCTGGGTAGGGGCGGTGGTGTCGCCGGATGTCTTGGGAGCCGCGTGCAAGCCCCAGCGTGCTGGCTTGGTCAGGTGGCCGTCGGCGTCGACGTCTTTGAGCAAGCTCTGCATTGTCGAAGTCAGATCAATATGTCCTGCAGATCGTCGTCGTCGTCGTCGTCGTCGTCTTCGTCGTCGTCGTCCTCGTCATCGTCCTCGTCGTCGTCGTCTTCGTCGTCGTCGCCGTCGTCGTCGTCGTCCTCCCCCCCGCGGGGATGCAGGGGGGAGGAAGTATAAGGGGAGAGAGCTGGAGGAGGCAGGAGGAGCGGGAGTGGGAACATGAGGAGGGAGTGGAAAAGGCCAGGAGCAAGAGGAGCTGGAGTTAAGGGGGGCGTTCAACTGCCAGCTCCTTTCTCCGCCATCACATCTTTGATCTCCTGGCAGCCCCACGCGTTCCTCATGGCTGCGTCGATGCGCAGCTCGTCGATGCCGTCGAGCCTCTCCTGGATGCAACGCTTGATCGACTCCTGCAACGGGGGTGGATGGAGCAGCGGATGGGAGCTCGAGCGGACGACATGGAGGAATGACCGAGCGATCCAGACGGCGGCGCCCAACGACGCAGACGGGGGGCACGAGCGACTCGGACGAAGGCCTCTATGAAGCTTCCCCCGTGAGTCGGTCGACACCCCCTGCCCGCGTCGTTGGATTGCGCCATCTGAGTCTCTCGCTCCCCCTCTCCGAAAGTAAGGAGCATACCAAGGGCCAATGCACGCCGAGGGGGAGAGGGGTACCTAGGCGTCTTCGATGCGAGTCCAGTTGTTGGCGACGCGTCTTTCAGACAGAGGCCCAGAGCTCTCGAACCCATCAGAGTCAAACAATTCTCGAACCCTAAGTATCTCAGTCAGGCCACTCCCGCTGTCGTCGTCGTTGTGTTCCTCATCGCTCCTCCCTCGCTCATCTCCTCCTCCGCGTCGTCGTCTTCCCATCCCCCTCGGTCCTCCCCCTCCTCATCATCATCATCCTCATCCCCGTCAATACGCCCCCTCCACCTCATACCCCTCCCCTCCTTACCGGATGCCCAGCGGCGCCCGAAACATAGAGGTGCATGGAGGAGGAGGGGCGAGGGGAGGCTGGGGGAGTGAATAACGGGATAAATCATAACGATGATGATGATGACGATGATGGTGTTTTTTCTCGTGGCCCCTGCTCTCAAGCGAGAGCTGAATCCCATCCATGGCGAGCGCGACGACCGAGGGCTACATGTCCCAGGGGTCCTCATCAATGGTTGGCAACCTGAACTTCATGGGGCCCTTGGGCATGTCGGCCACGATCACTGACTTGTCAACCTGGTCCGTCTCACCCGCGGCGGTGCCCTTGGCCCCGATGCTGCCCTGGCTCGCGTGCACGATCTTGCCGTTCGTCGCCGCGGAGTCCGTGGCCTTCGGCAGCGCCTTGGGCGTGGGCTCCTTCGGCACGGTCGGCGTTGCTGGAGTGCTCGGCGCAGCCTTCGGCACCGCCTTCTCCAGGTCCTTGGGGCTCTCCTTGCCGATGTCCATGGCCACGGGCTCGGGAGTCGCTGGCTCTGGCTTCTTTCCCCCCTTGCCCTTCGCTTTCGCCTTGGCCTTCGTCTTCGCCTTGGCTTTCGGAGTCGGCTTGGTGTCCTCGCCTGCGTCTGCCGCCTCGTCCGTCTCTCCATCCTCGGCCTCGTCCTCAGCGGGCTTATCATCTCCGAACTCGGCCTCCTCCTCCTCGTCGGGCGGCTGCTTCTCGGACTGCTCAGCGCCCGCGCCTTTGCCCGGATTGGCCGTCTCACCTGACGCCTGCTTCTTGCCCTTGCCTTTGGCCGTGCCCTCCTTCTTGTGCGTGAGGAGCCATTCGTTCTTCTCGGCCTCCGCCTTCGCCTTGTCGACCTCATTCTTGCAGAAGCGCTTCGCAAAGTCGATCATGAGCGCCTGAGCGGCCTGATCGTGCTTGGGGTCGTAGCCAATCAGCTGCATCCATTGAGACGAGCCGCACTTGGTCTGAATCCAATGGCCCCTGGACTTGTGGTTCACCTTGGCCACCCTCACCGTCTCCTCGCCCTTCTCCTTGGTCGTGCGGGTGCCCTCCCAGATCCCAAGGTCGACCCTCGTGGACTTCTCGTTGCTTACGTCGTCCTCGGGCGAGGTTCCAGGAATTGCCCACTCCATGCCGTCGGGCCACGTAGCGATCAGGGTCGGCGCGTCGCCTTTCTTCTCCCCCCTGGCGTGTTCTGGCACCACCTCTCCCTCGCGGCACCTCCAGGCAGCCTGTGCGGCGAGGAACTTCAGATGGACTACTCCTATTGTGATCCCAGGCCCCCTCCCGAAATCCACTGCAAAATCTAATGCAATGGAAAATGCATTGGATTTTGACCCACCGGCTTTTTTAAGCTCGACCTCGCCGAGGTCTGAAAGCATACAGAGTGCGTTAGAGGGCGGGGTGTTCAGGAAATGGAACCGTCATCGTAGGAGTCCATCCGAAGTTCCACCCGTCGCGGGTCTCCAAGATGTCGAGCTTGGAGGAGGTGCCCTTCTGCTTCTGCTTCTTGTTCGGGATGGGCTCCGCCGCAGCCGCCGCAGCCGGATCGGCCGCGGCCTCCATCGGGCTGGAGGCGCTTGCTGCCGCTGGCCGCTTGAGAAGTGGGCCCTTCGACTTGCCGTTCCCCTGAGCCTCCTGCTGCGGCTCCCCCTCATCATCATCGTCACTTTCGTGGCCCACCTGGTCTCCAGGCTCGTCCTCGCCGTCGTCCTTGAAGACATCCGCCCACTTGACGGTCCTGGAAGAAAGCAACGAGGACTCGTGGCACCAGTCCCCCCGACAGCGATTAGTTTCGACACTGCTTTCGCGGGGGAACGAAGCACAAACTGCATCAACGTTTCACCCCCGAGGTCTTGGAGACCGCCTGCGAAACATGTCGCAGCATCGCTCTGATTTGCTTCGCCGTGTCACGCGACCAGGCCCTGGCCCCCGACGCGCCCAGGTGCCACGACTCCTCGTTGCGCATCGCGACCTTCAGGAGAGCATCCTGGGGGAGGCGGAAGGCCGATCGAAACAGCGGCCCCGAGCGGGGGGGAAACTTAAGCCCCTGAAGGCCGAGCTCGGCCGAGCTCGTACGAGCTCGGCCGAGCTCGTACGACGACGACGACGACGACGACGACGACGACGTCGTCGTCGTCGTCGTCGTCGTCGTGGTGCATATGACCCCTGTCCTTCGCTGTGGACTGGCTCATGTATTTCTGCACGTCGCGCGTCTCGCGCAGGAGATCCTTGTTTTTGAGAATGAGGGCCTTCTGGACGGGGCACTCGGACACGTTCCCAACCGCGTAGTCTACCTTCTCCGCGGTCGTGATGTGGAAGGCCCAAACTCGGGACAACTGCTTGACCAACTCCTGCGTCGACATACTGTTGTCGACGTCCTTCTTCGGGGCCATCCACGCTCGCCTATGGGCCGTGTTGGCCAATCAGAGGCCTTCACATGCAAGGCAAACTCGGTTCGGCCCCGCTCGAACCTAAATGATTACGGAATGATGCGATGAGAGGGTCGGTGGAGGCGATGGTGGAGGGGGAGAGCGGGGGGCAGTGGGAGCGCGGGAGTTGAGGCTCATCCCCAAGAATACTTGCATGGACATATGAGGAGGGGACCTGCATGGGCGGGAGGGTGTATAGCAGCATCGTTGATGCATCCCGGATTGCCGGGTCCTCTCTGGTCATTCTCCTCCTCCTTCTCCTCCTCCTATTCCTCCTCCTCCTGTGCAGGACCTGGGCCGCGCTGAGCCGTCTTTGGGGGGCGAGCTTGGCGCAAATCCAATGCAATTGAAAATGCATTGGAATTTCAAGCGCCGCGTTGGATTGCCGCCAAACCCGAGCCCCAAGGACTGCCCAGCGCGCAAGGAGGATAACAGCAATGAGAAAGGCAGGGGCGGGAGTGCTCCTCGAGCTCGTGGAAGATTTCCTGCGCCCTGCGCGAAGAAGGCCGGACCAGCTTCTCTGGCGTCGCTGGGTGATCCTCGGGGCGGGGGAGGCGAGACGGAGCGATTGCGACGTCGACGACGACGTTGACGACGACGACTCCGACAGCTACGACGACGATCATCACGACGACGACGACGATAACGGCTACGACGACGACCTAGACGACGACGACGACGACGACGACGACGACGACACTGGAGTGCTGTCCTCGTCGTCGTCGTCGTCGACGTCGAACGCGGAGGTCCAACCAGAAGCGAGGGACAACGTTGGCGACAAAGGCGGATACTCGATGAGGTTGAGGAGCGGGAGGACGAGCAGGAGCAGTAAGAGAAAGAGGAGGAGGACGAGGAGGAGGATGAGGAGGCGGTGAGGGAGGAGGATACGAGGAGCACGAAGAGGCGAGGAATGATGATGATGACTAGGAGGTAGGAGGAGGAGGAGGAGGAGCAGGGGGAAGACGTGGGACGAGGAGGAAGCGGAGGAGGAGGAGGAGGGAGGGGAGGAGTTGGACCCCCCCGCGGAAACTGTCCTGGATCGGGCGCGGCCCCCGGATCGAGAGCGGCCGCCCCCCGAGCACGTCCTCGACCCTCCTGGACTTGTGATCTCTCATGGAGGTCGCCACGGCCTGCGCGACCTGCTCTGCCTCCTCCTTCTCCGCCGCCGCCCTCTTCTCCTCCGCCTCCTTTGCGAGCCTGCGGCTCTCCTCCCAGCGCTGCGTCTCCTGGGCCGCATCCGCCGCGAGCTTGCGACTCTCCGCGAGCACGGACTCGTCGTCGGTGGGCTTCCTCGCCGCCTCCGCCTCCTCGAGCCTGCGCCTCTGGTCGGCGATCATCGCCTCTTTGGCAGCGTCGTCCACTTCGATCGTCGGCGAGGCCTGCTCCGTTGGGATGTCCTCCTCATCCCCCTCCAGACTCAAGCGCCAGGCCGCTGCCGACGGCTGCCTGTCAGGAGGCAACGTTTCGGGCTCCGAGTGGTCCTCCAACGTGTCGAGGTCGATCGCGCCCTGATCTCTACCACTGAACCGAGGGACGTGGGGCATCTCGAGCTTCACGGCGAACCTGCGGGGCGGCAATTGGATCGGCAACGGCGTCGGTGGCTGGCTTAGCTCGCCCTGCGGAGCGCTGCTCTCGACCGCCTCGACGGAGTCACTCTTATGGCGGACGTGCCGCTCGGAATCCACGACGCCATGGCCGCGCTTCCCTGTCTCCTGGGACTTATCGTCGAACTGCCGAGCGAGGCTGTCCAAGATCCATGACTCGGAGGGGCCACCACCCCCAGCTGGCTGACTTGGCGGCTCGGGGTCCTCAGCTGCCTGGCGGGGCGGAGCTGGCTCACCATCGCTCTCGCCACCGCTTGGCGCCGCCGCGCCAGCAGACCGCGGCATGCTCGGATACTCGGCCGGATCCTCGGGCCACTGGGCGGCGATGGTCATGGGCGCCTCCTGCGTCGCCGTCCCCGAGTCATCGGCCAGAGTGTGGACCGACATGGCCCCGCGAATCAGGCAACGTCCGACGGGAGTTTTCCAACGGAACTTCGGGATGTGCCCTGCGCTCACTTTAACCATTCTCCAGCCAAAACGGCTATAGAGGGGGAGGAGGGAGGAAGGAGGGATGAGGAATCCAAATCGGGGGTTCGGGTTCACCGCACAAGCCCTGCACTGCACCCTCCGCCGGGTCCAGAGGACTGGATTTCGGCGCGCCCCCCGCGAAGATCGCCGAGGGAAATGTACCCCCCCCCAGACGCAGATGTCATGGATGGAGGACGGGCCCTTTTCAAAACACGCTCTCCCACGAAATCCGCGGCCCTCGAGATGGCACCCGAGGCGTGTGAGTTCGTCTTTAGCTCCCAGGCGCGCGACGGGCTCCACTCGGGCGCAACGGGCGTATGTCCGCACCCCCGACAGCGGGGGCCCAGGCGCGCCAACCCATCCGTGGGTCGCGATCGTGGCCCCGAGGCTTGCGATTCCCGAAAAAAATGCCCCACGCGCAATCCGCAAGCCCCTAAGGGGCCACCCATGCGTGTCTGTCTAAAATCCCGATCGGGCGTTTTGATGTTTGCCCCCACGCGAAATCCGCGAGCTCCGATGGGAGCTGTGAGTCACGGCGATCATGGTTCGAGGGCGGGTCCTTTTCAAAACGCGCTCTCAAACGAAATCCGCGGACTCGAATCTGGCCCCCGAGGCGCGTGAGTCCGCCTCTCCGCGCGGAGGGCTCCACTCGGGCCCTAGGCGCATGAGTCCGCGGGGCCCCCAGGCGCGCGGACATATCCGCGGGCCAAGATCGCGGCCCCGAGGCGTGCGAATCCCGAGAAAAGGCCCCCGATAAGGGAGGCAGCGTTTCGATTTTTGGCCCCGCGCGAAACCCGCGAGCTCTCATGGGAGCTGTGAGGCGTGCGAGTAGTCCGCCGCTTCCCGATCGGGGTGCCCTGGCGAAAGTGTGCGCGAATTCGTGTTCGACCATGAAACAATGTTTCATTGTTGTGTGTTTTCTTGTTATCACAACTACAGACTCTATAAAATAGAATACTCTATTTTTTGCTGCGTTCTCATTTCAACTCTATTTTATAGAGCTCTGGATCCTCAGGGTCTGCCTCTGCTGCGACTCGTTGGACCTCCTGCTCGTCGTCGCTCGTCATCTCGCACGCGTGGGCCTGACTGGAGCCACCAGGCGGGTTTCCCCGCGGAATGCGAGCCCCCTGGGCAGGAGGATGTTTGAGGCGCATGGCCTCGAGACGGCTGTTGACCGCATTGATCTCCTCTTGGGTCATGGCACAAGGGGTGGGTGACCCTCCCTTGCAGGAGTGCGGCCCCTGTTAGGGCTTAGGACGTCGCTGAGGCCGACAGGACAGCCAGGTCGGTGTTCCTGGAACTCCCGTGAGCACGGGCCGCAAGCAGCGTTCGGCCTGTAGCGGCGGCGCTCCTCGATGATGGCTCCCAGCTGTCTTCGCACTGCCTCTTTATCAGGTCGTCGAATGTTCGTGGCGATCTGATAACCACCCCGTATGGACTTGGCCTGGGCGTCCCTGTAGATAGGGTTGCCCTGTCCGGAGGCAGAGTGTTCGCCCGTTCTGCGCCTGGGATCGTCGTAGGCTAGCAGCTGACCCCCACGTCGGGCAGCATGCTCTGATGGAACTGCCTGCCGCCATTCACGTGGGAGCCGTCCTTGGGTGTGTGGGTCGTCTCTAGGACGTGCATGCGAGCGAGACCTCCTGGCCTGTTCATCGGATGATGCTGCTGACATGGCTTGGGCAGGAACTGGCATTGTCTCCTGGGCAGGCATAGGCGGCACATCCTGGGCAGGCAGGTCTCCCTGCTGTTGAGGGTCGGACATGATGAGGTCTTGCGCGGGTGGTTGTGCTTCGGTCTCGCTTCCGTCGAAGTCCACCTCCTCGTCTTCGCCGCTGACGTTCATCATCAGGATGGTGGTCTCGTCTTCGCACAATCCACAGCCGTCCTCATCGTCGGCTTCTGAAGTAGGATTGCCAATGATAAGAGTCATCGGCCCATTCGGGACAGGCAGGTTTCCCTGCTGTGGTGGCATCTGGGCACCGCTGGGCTGTCCCGGAGTTGGTGGCGTGGTTGTCGGACCAGGCTCGTTGCCGTGCACGGCGTGCGCTTCAAACTGAGCACAGTCATAAGAGGGCTGCCCGACGATGTTGTGCATGGCCGCATGGTCGGGGCGTTGCCCCGCCGCCTGGAGACCCCGTCCTGGCGGAGGAGGCGCCTGTTCACGCTGCGTGATGGCCCTCTGAAGGGCTTGGCGCCAGCGCCCCTTTGCATGCCATAGATGCCGCTGTGCATCTTCGGGAAGCACACTGTCGATGAGAGAGAAAGCAGCCGTCAGCAAGTCCGAGTCGCCACAGACGTCGGAGTCCTGCAACATCATGCGACCGCTCTCAACACTCTGTTGACTTTCTGGATACTCTTCGGCTTTGCCACATGCGTCTGCATGAGGGTCTGCAGCACCGCGCATGGCGAGCATGCCAGGTGGCTCGCGGGGATTGCCGGGCACGCCCACGGTGAAAGCCTGAGACTCCAGTTCCATTAACTCGCAGTAATTTGGCGGATGCACTGGAGTGGGCCTCTTTCCAGGCAAGAGGTCTGACTGATGCCGAAGGTTATATTCGATCTCCGAGGGGGTGGCCTCGACAGTGTCGGCCTCCATATGGTCCTCGTCGCTGCTCTCGAAGGCCATGATGTTGCCTGGATTGCCGAACATCCAGTCAAGAAAGGAAAGGGGCTGGTTTCCCAGCGTTCCGCTCTCCACAGGCGTGAGCTCGATGGCTCCGAGGTTGAACCTGCGGAGGTACTCGAGGTAGTGCGCGTAGAGCCCGTGGCCGTGCGCCTCGATCTCGTCCAGCATGTCCATGTTTCTGACCCAAGTGAAGAATATCTGTTCCACAGCCTCGAAATCTTGGAGGCTAAGATACTCGATAGCAGGTTCACTTGAGCCCAAATGGACTTCGGACGATCTACCCTTTCCATTCCCTTTCACTGGGCAATCCTTCGCGAGGTGATCGGTGCTATCACATTCATGGCACTCCAAGATCTGACCGTCTCTACCTCGCGGGTTTCCCCGCCTATCTTTACCTTTGCCTGAGGTTTCCCTGCGGCCTTCTCCACGACCCTTTCCCCCGAAAAATATCGAATCATACTGATCGTCTGAGAGCCTCTGGAGGGAAACTGTGATGCCTCGTCCGTTCAACCTTCGGCGACCCTGTTTGCCTTTGCCTTTGAAGCTCCTCCTTATCCTCCTACTAACACGACGCACTGGTTTTCGTGTGCACCTCCTCCATCTACGCTTTGCTTGCTGTAATCACCAATACAGATGCTCGGTACGCTGGTTATCACCTTCCATTTGCATGGTATCTGACCAGTCTAGCGGTTTAGCGCCATCTGGCGATATCGTGTCGGTGTCGGTGCCTGAGTCGAAGTCCTCGTTTCCTGAGTAGGTGGACGCTCCGTCGCTTAGGGGGTTCGCTTCTCCCCATAGAGAGCGGTGAGGCTGAGGTTCTCTAGGGGGGGGGGCTGGCTGCCCAGCTAGGTTGCGATCTATCCCCTGCCGGTAGAGCAGTAGCTTCACCAGGATCGTCGGCCCGGGGAACCCCGAGAGGCTCCCGAGAGGCCCCACTCCCAAGCGGCCCCAAAGATCGCTGCAGGACAAGTTCAGCTCATTCTTGGTGATGGCAAATACACTCCTGGAGGATCGCCACGAATCGACGCGAAGCTGTTCCACGGGGGCCGCTTCAACACAAACGCGCCGAACACAACGCCACTGAAAAAAAAAAAAAAAAAAAAAAAAAAAAAAAAAAAAAAAAAAAAAAAAAAAACACGCCGCCCCCTGCAGCTCCGCACTGCCGACGACCTCTCAGCCAGTCGACCGCGGTGCGCTGCGTGGGCCGGCGGAACCAGCGAAGCGATTGAATAACTGAAATCCGAGCGAGGGGGGAGCTCAAAAAGGCAACATTTACAACGCCCTCCTGGTGGTCTCAGTTTTAGGGGGGCCTGGGGCACATCAGAAATCGTGAGATTCGCGTCCCCGAAACCGTACCCCCTCCTAAGTTACCCGATGTTCGCGTGTCCGAGGCCAAAAGCCCTGGCAAATGATACATGCAAGATTCGCGTCCCGTAGGCCATAGCCCTTGTAAACTACCCGGTGTTCGCGCCCCCGCAACCGTAACCCCTCGTAGCATGTGCAACACTTGCGTCCTCAGGGCCACGACGGCGGCCCCAAGCCTGGCTGACGGGCAGGCCCAGCGACCCCGTCAGCGCGCCACTGTGGGAGTGCATCGGCGGGAGGGGTAGGGCGGCGCCGAGGTCGAGAATGCCACAAGCCGCTGACAGCGGGACACATCGGAGAAAAGCGGTTTGATACAGTCGGTTTGTACGGCTTCGGCAAGCTCTGCTGGGGCGACAGTCAGGAGTGGCGCCTTCCAATCGCATGGGCTCCGAGTGTCTCAAACGGTCGATGCTTCAACAAAAGCAGAAGGCGAGGGAGAGGAGGGGAACGGCGAATTGGCCAGCCAAGAAGCGCGGAGTCCCATCCTGCCGAATGCCCGCTGGGCGCTCGCTGCGGCAACCAGCCTGCGCAGGCCCCGGAAGAGGCCGCCGTCCTGAGGTCTGGGACGCACTTATCCAAGTTAGCACAAACCCGGGTCGGGCAGGGCTCTGTCGCGAAGCCCGGCTGGCCGCTCAGTAGCTCCCAAACCCAGATCAACGGAGAGCGGAACAAAAGAACGGCTCCGCGCGGCCCCCAAAACCGGGTCAGCCAGAAGGGGTTGGCTGACCCCCGATACTCGGGGAGACGTAAGACTCAGGTTCGGGGGACTCGAGTTGGTCTCACGAGGCCGTCAGGATAATGACGAGGCCCAATCTGAAACTTGACGCGACCTCCCGCAGCAACTCTCCCACGAAAGCCGGACCGTTAAAATTCCGGACGGACCCGTCGCAAAGCATCGGCAAACCCGCGTTCCGGCGAACTCAAGTCTTACGTTATGTTGCTCCCGTCGTGCTTAAGGAACACATCCCGGAAATAATTCCGAGCACCCAGGAACGTATCGAAACAGAGTCGAACGAGTATCGCCTCCCAGGGCCCTACGCGCGAAAATCCTCCAATGTCGGTACTTTCTTGGCGTTCGAAATATTTTTTGGTTATCGCGCTAAGGTAAGTTGGGACATCACAAGTTTTATGTTCAGGGCGCCCGCCGGGCCCGCGGCGGCGCCCGGCCGGCCACTCGTGGAGGAGGTGTGGAAGTGCCTCGGGCGGCGGCAGCGGGGCCTGCCGAGGGCTGGCCAGAACCGAGAGCGGCACGCGCCCGGCCCAGGGGCCCTGGGGGCCTCATCTCGCCAGGGAAAAAAGACAGACGGGCGCAGAAACAGGAGGTTGGAACAAGGCGCACCCACGCGGCGAGGCCGAGGGAGGGCGCGGGGCGGCCAAGACGCAGGGCAGCCCCTGGCAGCGAGCGCGGGGCAGCGCATCCAAGGGGGGAACTGGCAGCCGCAGTGCAGGGCGCGGGGCCCAGCAAGTGGGGGGAAGCGGGTTGGGCGCGTGGCCCAGCGAGGTGCAGCGCGGCGGCGAAGCGCGACCGCAGCGCGAGGGGGGGGGCGAAGAGGCCAGGTGAAGCACAGCGCCAGGAGAGTGCCGAGCGTCCGGCGGTCGCCGAGCGGCGCGTGGAGGCAACGCGGAGGCACGCACGCAAATACACACGCTCACACACACAACCACGCACGTGCACACGCGCACACACACGCGAACACACGCACACACACACACACACACACACACACACACACTCACACACACACACACACACACACACACGCACACACACACACACACACACACGCACGCACACGCATACGCAAACGCACTCGCACACGCACGCGCATGCGCACACACAACCACACGCGCACACACGCACACGAAAACGCACACTCACTCAGGGATGGCGCAATTTTACCAGGGCCCGGCTGGGCGCCCGGACGCCCGGACGCCCGGGCGCCCGGACGCCCGGGCGCCCGGGCGCCCGGGCGCCCGAGCGCCGAGCGCCTGGGCGCCCGGGCGCCCAGACGCCCGGACACGCCCGGACGCCCGGGGGCCCGGACTCGATCGCCCGGAGGCCCGGGCGCCCGGACTCCGAAAGCCCCCCAGACGCAAGCCCCCCACCAGACGCCCGGACACGCCCGGATGCCCTGGCGCCATGCGCCCAAACGCCTGGGCACGCCCGAGCGCCCGGGCGCGCCCGGACGCCCGCCCGCGCCCGGGCGCCCGGGCGCCCGGGCGCCCGGACGCCCGCCCCGCCCGGGCGCCCGGGCGCCCAGAACCCGAGCGCCTGGGCGCCCGGGCGCCCGGACGCCCGGGCGCCCGGGGCGCCCGGGCGCCCGCCGGACGCCCGCCCGCGCCCGGGCGCCCGGGCGCCCAGGAACCCGAGCGCCTGGGCGCCGGGCCCGGACGCCCGGACACGCCCGGACGCCCGGGAGCCCGGGCGCTCGGGCGCCCAGGAGCCCGAGCGCCTGGGCGCCCGCGCCCGGACGCCCGGACACGCCCGGACGCCCGGGAGCCCGGAATCGATCGCCCGGAAGCCCGGGCGCCCGGACTCCGAAAGCTCCCGGACGCGAGCCGCCCACCAGACGCCCGGGCGCCCGGACGCCGGACACGCCCAGATGCCCTGGCGCCATGCGCCCAGACGCCCGGGCGTCCGGGGCCCGGACGCCCGGGCGCCCGGGCGCCCGGACGTCCGCCGGGCGCCCGGGCGCCGGGGCGCGCCCGGGCGCCGGGCGCCGGACGCCCGGGCGCCCGGACGCCCGGGCGCCCGGACGCTCGGGCGCCCGGGCACCCGGGCGCCCCGAGGGCCAGGCTGAAGCGCCAGGAGCGCCCATGCGTCCCCAGAGGATTGGCAGATCGCCATCTAAGATCGGGACAAATCAAGATCTCTATCATAATTCCGTTTTCTCGTTTTTTCTTGGATTTTCACGGAATATTGATATGTGTGCGCATTTTGGCGTTACGGCGTTTGGTCGCGCTCCCAAAGAGATCTTTGCACGTTTCCGCGTATGTTTCGTCATGCGGCGAGCGAAAATAAAGACATTGTTGGTTTTCGTGCGCGCGCCGTGACATTGAGACTACGTTTGCAATCATAGCAACTGAGACGGCACAATATGTTTTGCATTGGTTGCTGCAACGCGCGTTGCAAGTGTTCTGCCCACAGGGTCGGCGGTAGATGTCGCAAGACCGTCACATCAGAAACAACATGTAACATCGATATAAGGGATTTGCAAGTGTCGATCGACGTTTTTCCTGCTGCTGAGATGCTGCCGACTTGGTTTCTCGATCGTCGCCTCTGCGCGTGCACGCGCACCGCCGTCGACCGCCGCATGCAACTAGGGCAGACTTGCCATAGCATCCCCTGTCTCCTCTTTCTGGATTCCCGTCCTTCTCCGCCTCCTTCTCCCTAGCCTCTCGTTCCAGCCCGTCGACCCTACCATCTATCCCTCTACCCATCTCTCTTTTTCTCTCTCTCTCTCTCTCTCTCTGTCGCCCTCTCTGTTGTGAGTTCCCTCTCACTCCATCTCTCTCGAGCCGCCTCGCTCCGCGGATGCATTTGCTTCTCCCAACCGCCCACCCATCCCTTTACTCCTCCCACTCTCTCTTCGCATCCCTTCCTGCCCCTCTCCCTGTCCATCTTCTTGCGCTCATCCTCCATCCTCTCCAGGCATACTCCGCCCTCCCATTTCCCCTCATTCTCCCCTTCACCCTCCCCGTCCCAGTATTGACCTCTTCGTCTATGCCGCGCTGCGTGCATCATCCACGGGCGAGTGCGAAGGGGCGCAAGCCCAAACACCGAGGAACGCACGTGAACACCAATGCGCACAGTCACGGGCTGGTCCATTGAAATTCAGAGCGCGAACGCTACGCCTGCATGTGATCACGCAGCAGTTGTAAGCGTTTGTTTTTTATATGGTTTTATGTGGGTTTTATGTGGGTGTTATGCGGTTTTATGTGGTGTTATGTGGTCGTGCGTGGCCCCAGGTGCTTGTGTGCAGGCGCTCTAGGAGTCAATGTGGCAGACGACGTTGGTGATCATGAGGTGTTGGCACTTTGTCCACGCGCATTCCTCGGTGTCTACTCGTATGCGCGTGATGCAGCGCGGGTCAAAGAACGCAGCACGAGTTCAAATTGCAGCAGCGTCTTACTTGCGATGGCTTAGAAGCGTGGCATTGGGATGTGACGGGAGAAGGGGAGGGAGGAGTTAAGGGGACGGTGGAAGGGTTAGGAGAGGACGGGAGGGGCCGAGAGGAGTTGGAATAGAAAGCAACCAATAATACACCATCGTGGGGTTCACGAGGAGAAGGCGGGAGTAGAGGCGAGAGATTGACAGGGAGGGGTAAGAAACAGAAACGGACGGCATGCCATCGTTCACTCCTTCTCCTCCTCCCACTACCCATGCCATCCAATACCATGAGACATCACTTGTGCATCACTAAACTTGCGACAGCCTCGCAAAACTCAACAGGGTAGGCAGCGCTGCGCTTCTGAAGCGCCTTGTCCCCTGTGATCCACCCGCGCCCGAGCCACCCGTTGCCCGAGCGACACACTTCGCTCTTCGTCAGACGCACACCTTTCTGATTATTGGCAGCCTGGCGCTGTCGTGCAACCTTAGCAGTCGCGCGCAGCGCTTTGGGGTTGTGAAACGTGGTGTACAGCTTTGTCGGCTTGAAAAAGGGGCCGCCGAAACCAGCCATGAATGTATTGACACATGAAGCAGAGATCACATCTAGAGCATCAGCCATGCACTGGAACTTATAGAGAGACGAGCTCCGCGGCTGCTCAATTAGCATGAAGCACATCCTGCAGTGCGCAAGGAACATCAAGAACGACCTCAGACGTCTGATAGACAACATCATAGTTTGCAAACGCGACCTGTCAAACCGAGAAACTCATCACCAAATTGAGCCATGTACCCGATCACGGATACGATGGAGCAAAGCGCTGACTTCGGCTTAGATTCGTTAGCCGACCCACCAACACTGCTCACAACGACCGTGCACCCCCCCCATCACAAACGTATTGCATTGCAGTGTAATGTCTAGATTTGCGCCCCAGTTCTTTGATGTTGCATCGGGTTGCATTGCGTTGCGACCCATGGGTTTGCGGTTGCATTCATGTGTTGCATAATTCCTCAGCGTCACATCTCTGCCCTTTCCCTTCCCCTACTATCGTTGTCGCCCTCGCCATCCCTCCCCTCCCCGTGGTCTCCCAGCTTGTGCGGCACGGTGCGGCACGGCACACTCGCGCGTTGTGCACGCCATGGCATGTCATTGCACGGTTACGTTCTTTCCATTCTCGAAACCACGCACGGCACGGCATTACAATGCAAGCCTCTGTATCTCCATAACCAGTCACGACCCCATGCGCACTTACGACACGGGAGAGTTCACATGAGCCCACACGTACAACAATACGGAAGACAATGTGGGAGATTCAACGGGAAACCATATGGGACGGGTGACCAGGCGGGTGACCAGACAGGGGACCAGATAGGGAGATCAGAAGGAAAGGAAGGGGCATTGGTGTGGTACACAGAACGTTAAGTAGGAGCACAAGGGCATACGCAATATATTATTGAGTTGGTGCTCGTATACGTGTCTACGCGTATGTATACGTACATGTGTCTGCGGAATATATTGCCAATTGCAAACCGTGGTCTACACACCCATATATATATATACACACCAGGGGTTGACATGCCCAGCGAGCATGAGCAACGTGGAGAGATTAACACAGTTGGCCTGCATTGTCGATCTACATTTATGTGAGCACACAGCGTGATGTATATACATGTGTATTCGCAGAGCGAACGAGAGGGAGAGAGTCCGAGGTGAAGCAAGACAACGGGCTTGCGGTAGTATCACAAAACATGGCAATGATACATTTGACGGTGATAAGGGTGGAGACATGGTATAACAATGTGCGAGGTTGACGGTTAAGGTAGACAGGGTCCCATTAGCAGGTTGTTAGGGACTCGGGGCATCGGATGTGTTATGTCCAGGGTTCGCCAGTCGATCGTCGTTATCTCGTTAGTTCGATCGGCGTCATCAGGCTAGAATGGGTTAGGCCCCAGACGTAAGCAGAGCACAGAAGTTAGCTTCGCGAACATCTTGCCGACTCACATCTCCATAAAGATAGTCGGATGTCCTCTTGGTGTGGCTCCGCGTCATGTTGCCCCAAGTGGCGCAGCAGTTCCCAAGCATAAGACAACCACAATGTTTGATCTGGAGTGTGGAGTAGACGGCCCACAGCGCACCAGGAAGTTCACATGCGTCTTCTGCGGCATCATCACGTCTGGGAGCTTCCGTTTGAGTCAAACTAGTTTGTTAAACATACAAGTGTGTAGCTATATAGTTCCACACACATGGTCCCCCAACGCGTGATGTGACGCCGTGTCGTGCCGTGCAGTGCGGTTGTTTGCACACCTCAAATCGTGATCCATGCTATGTTGCGCAATGCCGTTATGCTGTGCCGTGAAGCGGCTTGCCGCGCAGCGGTGCCGCCCCCCCCCCCAAACGGCGCATTGAACCATGCGGTCCAGAACGGAGCTCAGACGAACACGAATGACGCTTTCCGAGGGTCGTGTCGCTGCATCTCGCTCACCATTCGCATCGGTTGCGTCTCAAACGTAGTTCGTTCACCTCCCTCTGGCCCTTCATGGTCCTCCCCCGACCCTGCAATGCAGCGAAAGCGCAGTGTCCTGTCGAACGTTCTAGCGACGCCTCCTTTTTCTCTGACCAGCTCCGAGGTCTGCCCCTCCCCCGAGAACATGTCGAATAGGTCCAGGGTACGGGGGATCTCCACCTCCCCCAGCCACTTCATCGCCGCCCCCGTCAGGAGGGTCATCATCTCCCCATGCGCGCGCATCATTGGTTTCAAACTCAGCTCGCGCAAAGGTATGGGTGACGGGGGATGGGAGGAAGGGAGGGTGGGAGCGGAGAGGGGGGATCAAGTGTGGCATGGTGCGGGGAGGGCGAGGGGAGGGAGGTGGGAATCGGTGGGTTGGAACGGTTTGGTTTGCGCTGATACGGGGGGAGGGGGATTGCAGGGTGGTGGAGGAGGTGGAAGAGGAGGAGCAGGAGGAGGAGTGACCCGACGGGAGAGAGGAGATGCGGGGGTGCGGGGGGGGGGGGGAATGTGGATACGAGGAGGTAGGAGAAGGAGCAGGCACGCTATCCCGAAGTAGGATACCGCCCTTGAAGTAACATCGCCACCGCGCCGAAAGCACGGTGGCGGTGTTACTCGCCAACGTCACCCCGTGGCGGGTTCTGCCCATATTGAGAAGGTGGACGTGGAGGTGACAGGGGGAATTGCTTGAGGGCAGTTGGCACCGATAGGAACTAGCACGAAGCAGAACACCATGAAGGAACTCCATGCACACCCCTGTGTATATGGGTTCGACGCGCTACTAGGAGTGTAGCAGTAAGCGCACGCATATGACGCCCCCTAAGGCGAGTCGCATGACTCCTATGTATACGCATATATATACACATATGCTTTATATACATAAACATTCCGAAACCAAGTTATATACATACACATACGTACCGACCGCCAGGTAGTGGCGACACAAACAAGCATGCTTTACGACCAGCAACTTGCGTCCGCACAGGCGCATTGCACTCACGAATGGCAACCATCTCGCACCACTGCGCATACTGGACACATTTATATATATATATATATATGGACAAAACGACCATCACACCATGGACGCGCCTTGAGCACGTAGGAACAACGAGCTGGTCTACAATGTCCCTCTCTGCCCCCGCTCGGCCACCATCAAACATTCACGGATGACAACACAATGAACAATTGATGACCACATCATAACGGGATCGTGACAACAGTGTTGGGCCCGTCCTCCATGTTCGATGCCGTCACCTTCCACTTCGCCTGGTTCGGCTCGATCTCTTCCGCCATGCGGCGGATCCATTTGGGCACAGCCATTGTCAACAGGTGGATGTTTGTCTTGAGTCGGCCCATGATGGCGAAACAACCGTAGACTGTTCTATGAACTGTAGCACCATGACTGCTCTCAGCTGATACTCTCAGGGCTAGATTTAGCCCCTCGTCGACAAACGTGTCATACGCTTTAGGGTTGCCTAGATCCCAGCTCCTGTTGGAATGCACCCGAAGCCACCCTCCAGGGGCCAAATCAACTATACTTGAGCGGTTGTTTCAGGAAGGCAGGCAGTTCGATGTCGACACAAGATGGATGATCGAGATCGCAGTGCCCCATTCCGTTAGTTAAACACCGTTCATGTTCAATCGGATTTGGCACCCATACCTCCTCCTTCCATCTTCGCTACGATTCCCGTCAGAGAACAATTCGTATCTCCTACATACATCCACCCCCTCGCACCCCTCCCACATCAGCCAATCCCCCAATCCCCGTTTGAAGCCCTCTCCTGCTTGTCAAGTGACCAAACAAGTGAAATTTGGGCGTGGGCTTGACGGAGGCCTGATCACAGCAAATGAGAAATCTATTGCAGCTGTCCAGCAGGCGCTGGTACTGATCCACTGTGAGTCTCACTGAAGACTTGCGACAAGTTCCTAACCAGTCCGACAGGCTTTCCCCAGCTGCCAGCAACGGCCGATGATGCTCCACCCCTGCCCGATACTCTCGTAATCGGTCGATCGCAAACTCAAGCATGATGCCTGCTTCTGCAGCCTTCAGTTTTATTGACCGTCCCGGATGACACGCGTTGCTTGTCTCCCCGCCCGGCATCTTCCACGTCAGCAATTGCACGCGCCTGTCGTGAGGCACCTGCGCCCTAATGAAAAACGAAAACATGTCTGATTCTAGCCTTTGGATCGCTGCTGAAGGGGCGACACCCCAAGGATTCGAAGCAAGAATCCGAAGCAAAGCCGCCGCCACCCATCGAAGAACGACTCCAAGGTACACAGTGTGGAGAGAATCTACTGCGAGAGTCCTCGCAGGAGATGTGCACAGGTTCGGGCTGAAGAGCGGACTGCGGTGATTGCATTCATCGGTCCCCCTTCCGTATTGATCGACATGCCGTCTCCAGAATTTTGCCCGAAACGGCGTCACGAGTGAAGCGAACTCTTTCGGCACGAGAAGGCTGCCCGCAGGCTCCAGCCGATCCCCCTCCAACAACCCGAGGGCTGGAAACGATCTCTTGAGAATCCTGCCTCTACCCGCCTTGCATTTGACCAGCAATTGGGCGAGAGAGTCTCGCAAAAAGTCACTGCCAATATCTACTGTAATCTCGCATGAAACGCAAGCGTCCTCATAGCTACCCTCCTGCCGATCTGCCATCAAGAGTCCTGTGTTATGCACGCACCCTGGGATTAAAAGATGCATCGAATCGTTTGGCGTCGGGCAGATCGGGCAGCAATGGTAGTGGTTGTTCCACGTTGGTAGCCCTAGAGAGGTCGCGTACTCCGCCCAATCCCCTTTGATATACATAATCATGCACTTCACCCCTAAATGCCCCCCTTCATCATCTGGCTTATCATTCAGAGGCCACGGGCTGCCATCGTGCATTGCGTTGGGAACCTTACCTTCCACGAGCGCCGACAACTGCCACGCTGTCACTTGCATGAGGGAGTGGACCGTGCAGTATCCAGAACACCCACAATCGCAAAACGTGCCCTTTTTCATGATCCCCAGCAAGTGACGCCTGTGGGTCAACAAGTTAACGACGCTGACCCCGAGGATACTGAACGCTAACCCCTGGGGATAGTGGGCCACGAGGCGTGCGATGGGGCAAGTTCCAACGCTACTGATTTTACAACTCTTGGTGCCCTCACGGGGCGAAGTCAAATCCGATTACCACTTTGCTCCACCCCCACTCACCACCAACATTATACGCTACCACCAACGGCTCAAACGAAGCCGTCGCCAACGCTATTTCCGTCGCAACCGCAGCCCGACGTCACATCGAAGGGACCACGTACACCGCAGTTGAACGCACCCAGCCACCAAAGCAGCTGACGCTTTCCAAACTCCCTCCTCTCGCCCCCCCATAATATACACCATCTGTCGTTTCGTGTTTTGTGTAGGCATGCACTCGGATATGGACAAGCACTTAGTCGTACAAATACACATGTGGATACGCAACCAATCGTGCACATACACGCGCAATTGCGCAATCCAGCGTGTCCTGGGGAGTCGGGTTGGCGTGAGCCTGAACATCGGTTCTCCCCGCTGCCTGCCCAGCGTACCTTACCCCATCCATGTAAACTGCCAGAGGTAAAGGCAACGGCCCCCCACGTGACATTGATTCTTGGACTATGGGGTTCTGGAGATATGAAGGCAAACTCAAAATTGAATCAAAGTCGTCCTCCCGCCCCTCCTCAAGCATATCTCGCACGTACGGGTCAGCTTTGACCTCGTCAGCGATGGTGCGAAAGACTTGTCTAAACGGCACCCGTTGGGAACTGATGTGCGCTTGCTTCCTGATCCGCATAGGCATGTCAGCGTAGTAGTACGGCCCACTCGATGGCAGTCGTCGGTCGAGATGAGATTTGTAACTTCCAGATGGCTTTCCAGGTGGGCTCGCATATTTACCCCAATCAGCACCTGGGACGTCGCATACTGACATATAATGGCACAGTATGCAGAAGTCTTGGGCGCTCATTCTTTTCGATGACCCGTAAATTGCTAATAGTGTGTCCAGCGCCCTCGAACCAGCTTTTCGTTTCTCTGCGGCATTCGGGATCTTTATGAATGTTCGGTTTCGGATGTTGTGTCTGCTTTGGCGTGAACCCCCCATGACCTCGATCAGGAAAAGGCTGCGCGCGAAGCGTGCAATATCACGATTCATACATTCGGGTGGGCAGCTCGAGTATGTACATTGAGGTCGCCAGCGTGGCACAGAGCAGAGAGGATCGACATGGCAAGAGACAGGGACTCATAGCCAGGGATTACACGTCTGTGTCTATACATTTGCATCTGTGTACACATACACAGACAGGGCGAGAGAGAGAGAGAGAGGAATCGAGGGAGGGATAATGAGAGTGCGATACCAAAAGACAAGTATGGAGCGAGAGAGAGAGAGAGAGAGCAAGCATACGACACACCTCTCTCTCTATGTATGTCTGTTCATGTACATATATACATATATACATGCACACTACACATCACACCGCATGCTGACTTTCGAATACGAAACGCGACCACAACAAGAAAGACCGATCATAATCGTACCTGATGTGCACAATGATCAAACTGATCGCGCAGCGTAGCTTTGTGAGCACATGTCAGACACCCCCGCTGGACGGGGAGATCAGGGCAAGAGACAGAGCCGCTGCCTCTCCCGAGGACGACCAAACGAAAATCTTGCGCGGACAAACGTGGCTGCGCGCCAAGGATCTGGCACTTGATGCGCCCACCTCTCTGCAGATCACCTTTCCCGAAGAGTGTGCTGGTAGTTTTGCGGTGTGGCATCGTTCGATCAGGCTTCCTAGGTTCAACATTGTAACGCATGCTTTATGTTGTCCTGAAACCAGAACTGCGCGCATCCAAAAACAATGTTTTTTTGGGCCGTGCTACCTGCACGCCCCCTCCAATTCGGGAAAGATCCGAGCTGCGGATGCTTTGCGTCTGGCTGCCATGCTCGCCTCCTTTCTTCAGAAAGGTGGCGCCTTGCGCTCGCAGGCGAACGTCCCCAGGTATCCCGCGCTGTCGCAGAGATGCCAAGTCCACCAGCGAGGTTCAGCCCGCTACTGCAACAGACGCATCACTTGAAAGAATGCCAGAGAGGTGGCGCACAAAACTCGGAACTCGGTCGAATCCAATTGGCACGGCGTACTTCACCCATTAAATTTGGCCCGGGACCGGCAAACACTGACCGGGGACCGGCAACGCATCAAAAAATCTGGATTTTTCCCGGTAAACGGGAAAATGTACTTTTATGCGGGTTTATGCGGGTTTTATGCGGTGAGCTTTTAGTGTGTTTTTACAGGTAAAAATCAACGTTTATACGAGTTTATATAGGTTTTATGTGGCTTTTATGCGGGTTTTATTTTTCTGATTTTTTTCTGGTTCGTTTCAGAAAATGTAGAGATTTTGCCGTTTTGCCTTGGTTTCTTCCAAAATCCGTCAAACAAGCCAATCGCGTGAGTGAAAACCAATGGAAGCGTCGTGCGCGACCGAGGTCCTTGACATAAACCGAGTGTGCTTTGCAAAAGCAGCTGATGATGGCAGCGCACACGGTCACGTCGCGGGCTTTCGGTCGCGCAAGGCGCATCCATTCGTGATCAATCACTCCTGACCAAGGTTCTTCTCACGGGTCATGTTGACGAGCATCTTGCACTCGCTGTGCAAGCTGTCCAGGAGCTTCGGGAGCACCTTGTTCGCCGTGCGAATCTGGTGGTCGAAGGCCTCCTCTCCCACCTGGCTTGAGGATTAGCCAAGCGGCATTGCCACGGGGCCCAGTGGGGTCAGGGGAGTTGGGATTGCGGCCCCAGTGGTCGCAAGCCCACCCCCACACACAAAGACACACACACACACGCGATCCACGGATATGCAACACGCGAGGGCATGGCGCAGCAGAGACACACGTAATCACCGACAGCGTGGCTCCTTGGAGCCATTCAAGTGACACGTTGAATCCGAGCCCAAACCAGATACACACCGACACGATGCCCCCACGCCCTACAACAAAGCACAATCCCAACTCACCTCCTTCTTGTACTTGGCCAGCGTCTGCTCGGCCATGAGAGCGGCCAGGAACTTGTTCTCGTTGAACGCGCCCATCACCTGCTGACTATGTTAGGCAAATGGGAGGATGGGGAAGGAATCCTGAGAAGGGATGGGATACAGATGCGAAGGGGGAATCGGAGAGCGGGGCAGAAGAGTTGAGGAGTGATGAACGGATGAGAAGACGGAGACTTAGTGGGATGCAAGAGCAGGTCGAGGAGGAGAAGGATCAGATGAGCAGGGGCAGGAGGAGGAAGAGGAGGAGGAGGAGGAGGCTTTGAATCGCAGTGCTCACCTGGTTCACCTTCTCGTCCATGTCGTCGAGGATGTGCGGGTTCTTCTTCGCCCAGTTCCAGGCGGGATCCGACTGCACGAGGGTCCTGATCGTCGTGCTCTGGGTCATGGCTCCGTTGTAGCTCTGCTTCGTCTTGGCGAACAGCTTGGACTCGTCCACGGGGGACCTGTCCTCATCTGGCTTGCCATCTGCAGACGAGGCGGCCTTGCCTTTGGACTTTGGCCTGGCCTTGGACTTAGGTTTGGCCTTGGCCTTCGCCTTCTTCGTCGATGACTCACCGCCATCTGCGTTGGCCTCGACCGCCCCCTCGATCGCCGCCTCTGGTTCAGCGTCCCCAGCGGCAGTCCGAGCCTCCGTCTGCTGCGCCACCGCCGACCTTGATGGCTTATCAGCTTCGCCGTCATCGCCTGAGCTCTCCCTCCACCGCTGGTAAAGAGACCATTCTGTGGTGAAGTATTCGTTGAGCTCCGTCGTCACGTGCAGGTACTCCACCGACTCGCTCATAGTATCCCACCTCAGCCATATGCCTCCCATGATGGCACAATTCGTGCAGTGCTTGAACGCCAACTTCAGCCCGTGTACGCCTCCTCCTTTCAACCATGCAATCCTCATCAACGAAAGGTACTGTCCTCGTTTCGCCTGCTCCTTGGCGTACTTCTCCATCTTCTGGAGGGTAGTCTCGGTCCTGTTCTTGAACAGCTGGTGCTTTCTCTTGGCCCAGTCAGCGCGGAATTGTTGCATCTCGCCCCATCCTGCAGCCTTCTGGTAGTCATCGCGCAACTGCTTGTCTGCCTGAAGGGCGCGGGCCCACCTCCCGCCAAAGGGGTTGCCCTTCGCCGTGCTGGTGCTGAAATGGTAGTTGTTCTGCTCGAGCTGATCGAAGAGCTCTTTGTCGGCCTGGTCAGCTGGGGCGAGCTCGGCGTCCTTCTCCTTGAACGCGGGGCTTCTACCCCTCAACTCCTGGACGCGCTTGACCAGGCCGCCGTGGAAGAATTGGTTCAGCACTTTATTCATGTGGGAGATGCTCTGATCGTCGGCGTCGCCAATCTCATCGACCTCCTGTTCCATTGAGCGGATCTGCGAGTCGAGCTCTGACAAGATGGCATCCTTGGAAAACCCACCAGGAAATTGGTCAGAGAAGTGCGTCGGTGGCGTCTCCTGCTCATGGCTCACGCCTGGAAGCCCCCTGGCAGGAGGACACAACATGGCACCTCTGTCCACCCAGGAGAGTTCTCGCTTATGATCGGAGCGATGCGAGTCGGCATCTCCTTGGCCAGGTGGAATATTGCTGCCATCGCCGACGTCGCTGACCTCAGGCGCTCCTCCGCCAGCCGCTGATGTCTCCGCCTGCTGCGCGCAGGTCTCCTCCAGGGGTGGTGGGAACTGCTGGTTCTTCGCACCTGATGGCTGACTCACAGCTGCCACTGCGGCCGACGATGGCGTGATGCCCTGCATGCGGAGGATGTCGCCTTGGCTCGGCGCGGTGCACTTCTTCTCGGCAGGGCTCTCGTTCTCGCGCTGCTTGTCCTCCGACACGGACGCCGCGGACGATGTGAGGTCCTGACTGGCTGCGCGACACAGCAGGATCAGGAAGACGGAGGGTGAGTAAGGGACGACGAGCAAGAAGCGGCAGGATGGCGATGGAAATAGTCATGCCAAGCAGGAACATAACAAGTAGGAGCTCAATAATAAGTGCGGAGAAGCCGCAGCAGGAATTGCAGCTCGGAGGAGAATGAGCAAAGGGGGGGGGGGTCGACGGAGGAAGGAGGAAGAGTCATGCACATGAGGGTCGTGCAATCACTAGGGCGAAGCAGTCCTGCACGCTCCCAGTTGCCCCAGATCTCGTCGAACCACATTCGGTCTGCAAGGCCCACCCAAGGTCGCCACGCACCGATCTAGCCCCTCCCGCCGAGAACACACTCGCACCACCACCTCGAGCTCATCGACCCTCCCTTCGGTTTTCAGGGAGTCGCTGTTTGGGATACCCTTGCTCGCTCCTCTGGGAGCGAGCGGCGGGTGGTGCCTCGAGCAGTTTCCATCTTGACACCGCGGGGTGCGATGAGATCGAGGTGGCGGCGGTGGCGTGTTCTCGGCGGTAGGATGCTGGATAGTGGCGGCATTGGGTGAGCATCCCGCTCCTACCTTGTCATCGTCGTCAACCTTCTGGCGCTTCTGGGGCTTGCCACTGCGCAGCGGCGCGTCGTCGTCCGAAAGCTCCGTGGCGACGCCCTTCTTGACGGGAGTGTCTACCTCCATGGGCTCGTACGCGGAGCGCAGGGCCATCGTCGCCGCCTTGGCGGCCTTGAGCTTCTCCTGGCAGGCAGCGCGCAACATATGACTCGCATTGCACCGCGCCTATCCTGTGGCGCAGCCTTAGGCAAAGGGGGGGGGGCGGGGGCAATTGTGCACGCTGACGTGCACCGACACCTCCCAATCCGTATTGATTGCCAACAATGCGTCCTCGAGCATGTTGTCCAACTGCGAGGCCTTGAGGAGCATCGCCTCCTCCACGAGCTTCAACCGCCGCTCGCGCTCCCTCAAGAATTTGTCCTCCTGGTCCAGCAGCTTGTGGCGCTGCTCGACCTCCATGCGCATCATGTCAGTGGCCGACATGGGGGCCTCGGGCACCTGCTCCTCCTGCTTCTCTGCATTCTCCGCGGGGATCGTCGACGGCGCCTCATCTGCGGTTGCGGAGCTCGACTCCACCTCGACGACCGTCTCGGGGACAGGAACGCCTGGAGCAGCCATGGCCTGCGCGAGGTCCTCGGCCGTCACATTCGCCTGGGCAGGGCTCGAATCCTTGATTGCAGATACCCAGTCGAGGATGTTGTAGCCAACGAGGAGTGACGAGCGAGGACGAGAAGACGCAAGCTGATGTTGAGTAAGGTGTTGGGGTAGAAGGGGTGGGTGCACGAATGGGGTTGAGAAGGGAGGAGGGAGGGTGAGGTTGAGCATGTCCACAGCAGCCCTTTGATTAGGATGCGGCAAAACCAACACACAACCACCACCGACCCACATAGAGCCAGCATACAACCCACATAATAATACAATCACCTCACATATCTACGGTGCGTACGTGGGCAACATTTAGTTTACTCTTTCCCGCGTGGGTATAATCCGATCGGGGCCACCGAAACAGATCTGCGCTTGGCGCACGCAGTCACTATCGCCAAACACTAGGACCGAGTGCGATGGCAGACAGCTAGACCATGTTCACACATGCATGCGCAGCCCCATCCACGCCATTCGTTGCGCAGACAAACCATATGCTCCCTTGTCCTTACCTCTTACCCACCTCCTCCGATATCCGTCCGTCTCCATACCCGTTGTGCATACACGTGTCGATGATTTGCGTGGTGCTACTGTATGTCCCACATTTTGCGATTCTCGAACGTTTCTCCTCCACCGTGTCCTCCTCGTCCTCATTCGCATCCGATTCCTAGTATCACCTCCGCATCCTCGACATCATCCTCTTGGTCTCACCTTCGCCTCCCTCACCAAAACAACTCACCATCATCATTCTCCTCAGTTCAAACCCAATTAGCCCAGTCGACCGCATCATGTGCAGCGCCACGCTGGACGTCAGCACCGCCAAGCTCCATCAGTCTGATCGCCCGGGTGTCGCGCGTCAGCTCCAGGGCCGTTGGGCCGTTGACCAGCCGTGATCACTGTTTGAGCCAAATCGCCAAACCACGATCCGCCCTTGCTGTCGCGCAGCTGCCTCTCAAGATACGCCGCCCCCGAAGCTTACGACGCCAGATGCCAACCCACAACATTATCGTACCATGAATTCGAACGCGCGCCCGTTGGAAGCTCAAGCGCTCGAATTCATGATCGGTGCTAAGGGTACCCCTATCACGAATGCTGCGAGTACATCTTCGAGCTACATGCGTGCTCCCAGGAGGGCACCTGCTGGAAACTCATCCCCTGCACATCCCTCACTAGGATGGGGGAGGAGCCGAGGATGGGGAGGAGGAGGAGGAGGAGGAGGCGGAGGGGGAGGGGGAGGAGGAGGCGGAGTGGGAGGAGGACGAGGAGGTGGGGGATGAGGAGGAAGGGGAGGGGTAAGATGACCAGGAAGGGCGCGACCCGCCCAGATGTATTGCATCTAGGGGGTCTCCACTCGCCTCAACTCGCTTTGGAAACAATGCTGTTCGATGGCTGATGCAAACGGGGGCCTTCAAGAGGCGTGACACAGTTCGGAAAGGGCAAAGGAGGTTCCAGCCGAATCCCGCGACACAACATCGAACCACTGACAGCATGCTGCGCCGACCCCACAAAGGATCAAACCACTAATGGGCGGGACCGCACTGACATCACCTCCTGAGCAGCGCCCTCCCAACCACACTTTCTCATTTGCAAGCATGGTCGCTCGCGGGCCTCCCAGAAGTAGGTGTGGAGCGGCCGCCAGCGATCCAGCAAGGCACGCACCTCCCGTGTCAATGCTTTGTCTCAGGCGAGTGGGATGATGCACTCTGAACCAACTGAGCCTAACCCTGTCGCCGCACAACCATATGTGTATACCACGTATCGACAGCTGGTTTGTAGCTCGTGCTCGCTTACTCCCTCGGTATGTATCTCCCTCTACCCCTCTCTCTCTCTACATGTACATACATGCAACGATACATAGTGGCAGTGTTCTCTTGGTCTCTCTCTCTCTCTCTCTCTCGCCACACCTGGGCTAGCCTCATTATTTGTAAACGCGTGTGTTTACCTATCTCTCCACATCTATATGTATGTATAGCACTATCTCTATGTTTCTCTCTCTCTCTCTCTCTCTCTCTCTCTCTGCCTCGCCCTTTCCCTCTTGGTTGCTCCCTATCACCGCCCATGTCTTGTTTCCTGCATGCAACGCTATATGTGAACACTTGCAGGTAATGTATATACAGCGACATGTCAAACTGTGCAAGCGAGTACAGTTTCAGTATGGTGTAACGTTCTCTACATGGAAGTGTGTACCATCAATCATTGATGATATCGGGTGACCTCTGTGGTGGCCCCATGTTTCCAACATCTCTCCCTCGCTCTCTCTCTCTCTCTTGATCTCTCTATCTCCCTCGGCGTGTCTCACTATAGGTGCTCACTTGTCATTCGCCCAGCACGGCCCAATGCAAGACTGGCTACCCTCTGAATGTGGACCACACTCCCATCTCACAAGTTGCACGCTTCGGGACATGCATCAATCGAGGCATACTCACAGTCCACGTCCTGCCACCAAGACAACCACGTAACACAACCAGGCGCACCGACACGACATGCCTCCCGCACATAGCCCACCTCACATGAAGCTCTGCCCGAACTCATCCTCAATAACTTTCTGCATGTCCACCGCCTCCTGCTTCTTCGGCACGTCCTTCTTCTCCTCATCCTTCTTCTCCTCATCCTTCTTCTCCTCGTGCTTCTCCGGCAGCTTCTCGGGCTTCGCCCGCTTGGGAGACGTCTTCATCGTCTTGGGCGTCGCCTTAGCTTTGACTTTCCCAGCTTTTTTCTCCTTTGCTTTTGCTTTCGCCTTCTTCATTGGCGTGGGCGCCTTCTTCTCCTCATCCTCAGCAGCTCCCTCATCAGCTTCCTCCTCAGCTTCTTCCGCGGCCTCCTCGCCTGCCTCCTCGGCTTCCTCCTCAGCTTCCTCAAGCTCCTCGCCATCAGACCGACATTCATCATGCTCCTCACCATCAGGCTTTGCTGCGGCAGCTGGGCGCTTGACGCTTGCGGGCTTTGCCGTAGCGGCTGAGGCTGGTCGCTTCCTTGCCACGGAAGACTGTTGATTCCTCACGAATTCTGCTTTTTCTTTCTCGAGCGTGTTTTTGTCTACCTCGCCGCGGGCGTACCGCTTGCCGAAGTCGATGAACAGCTCCTCTTCGCCCTTGTACCCCTCGCGAACAACGAGTTGGATCACCATCTTGTCTTTCTTGTCGACCTGCTGCTCCTCCCACATCGCCAAGTGCTTCACCTGGTGCCTGTGGTAGATCGTCACGTAAATGCGAGCGCCATTCTTGTTCTTCCCGTCGTAGAGGGCGCCCCGCTTCTCGTTGTCAGCCATCATCTCGTTCCATGCTTTCACGGACAGCCCTGCGATTCTCCAGGTCGAGCCGTCCTCCCAAGTGGCAATCATCTCATCATCACTACAGTCTTTATCCTCAGGTTCTGTTGGCCGCTTGGAGAACTCGGGCGTCGGGTTCTTTTTCTTGATCTCGAGGCGGTATGCCGCCTCCCCTCCGATATTGCTAGGTTATCTCTTTGCACCCCCCGTCGTCATCTCGACGCTTGCAATTCTTCGCGTTTATGGTCGGGCCATTTTTCGAGACGCGTCCAGCCGTGACGAAGAGGACACCCCTATGATTGACCACTGCACATGTCTACAACTCACATAAGGACAGAGGCGAAACCCCCGCCCCGCCATCTGCTCGAAGTTGAAGCCGTAAGAGTACTTGTTGTTCTTAGAGTCCTAGCAATTCAACGCGTGGACGTGATGGAAGGGCGACTACACAAGCAACGTACATGTCAAGGCATCTCGCACGCCAGCTGACCATACCACAACACTAAGGACACACAGCCATACACAGTGCGCATAATACAACAGAGCGCCCACATAAAACCCACATAAAACCCGCATAACACCCACATAAAACCACATAAAACCACATAACATCAAATATCTCTACTGTACCAGCCACTCCTGACTGCCTCCTCCTGGCTACCTCCTCTGTCCACAACACCCTACATTACGCACATTATGTTCCACCTCTCGTTCCTCCTCCTCATACCCTCCCCCGCCAGTCCTTATCAGCAGCAATCAGGAAAGGCTTCAACCACACAGGCTTCGTCGTCTGGTTCCTGCGGTGGACACGGGACAACGCTGTGACTTTATATGGACAAAATGGGGAAATGGCGGAACGGAATTAGGGGAGAGGGAAGGAGAGGACGCGGAGCGGGAAGACACGGCAGAAATTGATCAGTCACCCCGATGTGCATAACACCAGACCCTCGAATGTATCCGGCATCCAGCCCCCACTCCCGCCATTGCGCCTCCCCTCCTCCACTGCCCCCCGCCCTTCGCCTGCCCACCTCCCCACCAGCACTAACAAAGCCCCCCAAAGCAGTCCTGGCTTTGACCAGCGCTTGAGAAACATGTCGAAGCATAGATCTCATCCGCAGCCCCTCGGAAAAGGGCCCGCGCGGATGAGACCACTGAAACAACAGAAACGCAGAAACACCTCAATCAACATCGGTTGTTATAATTTCCCGTGTGTTTTCACATGTTGTGGGCGTCGGTTTGGCCAAGCCACTGTAGTTGCTTGCCTGTAGTTGCTGCCCAACTCTGAACTTTGGGGCCCAGCTTCCATCCGTCAACATCTTTTTTCTCATTTGCTAAACTACATAGGATCTCTTCCATCTGACGCTGGTTCAAATTCTCGTTCGGGCGAATGGCATTGCGGAGGTCAACGAGCAGGTGCGTCCACCCAACAAGAGCATCTTTGTCTAGAGGGTCCTGGGAGACATGTTTTTGCCAAACGCTTTCCCTGTCAGCCCAACGCCGTCTACCCCAACCCGTGCTACAAACAATGCAACAACTTTTATATATGCTGATCCCCCTGTACAAATGACGTCGCCCCATGCAAAAAGCGGTCCGTGAGATTCTCAGTGTACTCAACATCTTCGGGCGTCTCGAGGTGCTCGCTGAGCACGTACTTGACATCGTCGAGGGGGGCGCATCTGGGCGAACCGCCCATTGTACGATTGATGTTGCTCGAGCCGCAGAAATCTGCGATCCTGCAGCCCTCGCACTCTGCTGCCCCTGTTCGCCCAGAGGGATAATTGGGGGCGGCGGGAAGGCGAGAGGAAAAGGAGGATCATCTGGCGGAGGGAGGAAATAAAGGCTTCGGAAGAGGATTTCTGAACTTACATGCAGGTTTAGGTGGATGATCAAGCTTGAGCCGCATCTGTTCACAAACTAGTTAATACAAGGTAACTCAACAGAGGAGGCATAGTTAATTATATGATTTGTTACACATAATTCTAGAATTAACTAAATATGCTTGTTTTTCATTGTTTTAGCGATCCGATCGATAAGTGGCGATCGGATCTTAAATGGCGATCTGCGGAGCCTCTGGGTCCGCGCCCTGACGCCCGGACTCGATCGCCCGGAGGCGCGGGCGCCCGGACTCCGAAAGTTCCCCAGATGCAAGCTGCCCACCAGACGCCCGGGCGCCCGGACGCCCGGACAAGCCCGGATGCGCCGCGCGCCCAGACGCCCGGGCCCGCCCGAGCGCCCGGGCGCGCAGGCGCCCGGGCGCCCGGGCGCCCGGGCCCGGGCGCCCGGGCGTCCGGGCGCAGGCGCCCTCAGCGCTTCTTGCGCCTGAGCCTGGCCCGCCGGGCGCCCGGACGCCCGGGCGCCGGGCGCCCAGGAACCTGAGCGCCTGGGCGCGCCCGGGCGCCCCCGGCGCCCGGACACGCCCGGGCGCCCGGGAGCTCGGGCGCCCGGGCGCGCCGGAACCCGAGCGCCTGGGCGCCCAGACGCCCTGACACGCCGGCGCCCGGCGCCCGGAGTGATCCGCCCGGGAGCCCGGGCGCCCGGACTCTGATCCCTACGGAGCCGCCACCAGACGCCCGGGCGCCCGACGCCCGGGCGCGCCTGGCGCCTTGGGCCCGGACGCCCGGGGGGGCGCCCGGGCGCTCGGAGCCCGGGCGCCGGGCGCCCGGCGGGCCAGGCTGAGGCGCCAGAAGCTGCCCATGCGCCCGCCCCTGACGCCCGGAGGGGACCCGTCGGGCGCCCGACGCCCGGACGCCCGGGCGCCCGGACTCGCGATCGCCCGAAGGCCCGGGCGCGCGGACTCCGAAAGCGCCCCACAAGATAATATGAGGGGGGGGGGGGTAGGACACCGCACGGGGGGGGGGGGGCCCGGACTCCCGACCCGCCGGGCGCCCGGGCGGCCGGACGCCCGGGCCCGCCGGGCGCCGGGCGCCCGGGCGCCGGCGCGCCGGGCGGGCGCCCGGACGCCCGGGCGCCCAGATGCCGGCGCCCAGACGCCCAGACGCCTGGGCGCCCGGACAGCCGGGCGCCCGGATGCCCGGGCGCCCAACGCCCGGACGCCCGGGCGCCCGGACTCGCGATCGCCCGGAGGCCCGGGCGCGCGGACCCCGAAAGCGCCCCAGATGCGAGCTGCCCACCAGACGCCCGGGCGCCCGGACACGCCCGGACCCAGCCCTTCCGAATCATAATAAAAATATTCAAAAGTCACAATATGAATAAATCTACATTGAAATAATCAGAAACGAAATAAATAATAAATCGAATAAATCATATCAAAAGAAATCAAATCCAAATAAAATAATCAGATCTCATTAAAATAATGATGTGACATGTGTGAATCGAAATAAAACCATGCGCGACCATGACTTCAACATTCGCGCGTCGGTGGGCCTACCCTCCCTCTTGAACACACAATCAGTCAAAAAACGATCACGCAAACCACAACAGGATGCTAATTCGCAGGGAAACATCATTGTGAGTCCTATCGCATTTTGCTCAAGCCATTTGTGCTTCTCCACCTGTTACTGAGTAACTATGGGTCGAGGGCGAGTGCCATGTTGGAAGGCATCAGACGAGGAGGCCACCCCAGAACGGATCAGTGAGACGATTGGTGAACACATCAACGAGATAGTGAAAGTTGGGCCAGCGGATCTCTACGACACAACGGACTTTAGCACCGTGGCCAAGAACATTAACGTTGCCAAGCTCAGTAGGTTTGAAGATCTCTTCGCTGCTCTACGAGAGCTGGATCCACGTGGTGCGTTCTTCTCCCAAGACGACGTGGTGCAGAGCCTCAACCTCGCCATCTACGCCAACAAGCTGAACAACCTGATCAGCTTCCACGCGGGGAAGCACAACAAGACGGAGGAGGAGGTGATTCACACGATCGGGTTGAAGCTACGAGTGATGTGCACCCACGACCGCCACGTGAGGATCGGAGTGACCGTGAAGTCGGAGCTCATGGATGGCGCTGCTTCTTCTTCTTCGGGTCAGCAGGCATACGGGAGATTCCCATTGCACGCATTAGTTTGCCCCCACTCCCACCCTCTTCCCCGATCGCCGCCTCCACTCGGGATTTCGGGGCACGATTTTCAAGTTCATGGAAAGTTGAGAACGATAGAAAGAGGAAGAGAGAGAGAGGGGGGAGGAGAGAGAGAGAGAGAGAGAGAGAGAGAGAGAGAGAGAGAGAGAGAGAGAGAGAGAGAGAGAGAGAGAGAGGGAGAGAGAGAGAGAGAGAGGGAGAGAGAAGCTAGAACAAGAAAGAGCGACGGAAGGGGGAAGAGGGTGGTAAGGGGGGGCAAACTAATGAATGCAATGGGGATCTCCACAGAGGCTAGTGGCATGAACCACCCCCGTCGGAGCGTCAAACGAGTGATTCCCTTTGTCAACTTCCGTGGCGATGCAACCGCAGACGACGCAGACGAGGAATCTCAAGAGCAGGTGTCCCTCGTCACGCGCTACTTCAACGGCGCCAAGGCCATGGAGCTCCTCTCAGATGGTACTGAGGTGCCCGCGACATCCTACGAGGCGGGCTCGGCAGGTTTCATCGTCGCGAAGTGGTCGGACGGTGCAAGCTTAGAGACAGAGTTGCCCAATGCCTTGCTCAAGGACGGTCAGATCATGAATTACCTTCCTCCAAAGGCACCGCCAGCAAGGAGATCCGCAGCAAAGAGCAAGGCGAAGGCGAAGGCGAAGGCGAAGGCCAAGCAGGTCAAAGAGGGCATCGACGACCTGTTCGACGACGGAGAGGTCGAACCAGAAGAGCCAGATGAAGCAGATGACGGAGTTCCAGAAGACGTCGTTCCAGAAGACGTCCCACCACTTCGCTGTGTGCCAGTTGCAGGACACAACTCAGGTTGGTGCCTTCACTTGATGACAGCTCCAGCAGATCGCGCCCAGGTCCTGTCGGTCACAGGCAAGGCTTGCGCAGAGACGACGCTGACTCCGAAGGCAGTGGTCGACATGGTACTGGAGAACCCTCGCGCGCAGAAGATCCTGTCGGAGATGCCAGACACGATGAAGGTGAAGAACTGGCCAGCTGGTATCCTCGAAGGTTTTCGCAACCTATGCCGTCAAGTCCGAGACGAGGTGATTAGTGACAACCAGGCTGCGTGATAGACGCTGCTTGGATATCCTACGGAGGAGTTCGGAGGGTAGACAGCCCAGGAGGTGACAGATGAGATCGGCGGCTGGAGTGGAGCGTGCTACGTCTTACGATTCGGGAGACGCTCCAGCAGAAAAGCTGAGCCCCAGATTTGTCGTTGATGACTGTACTCTACGGTGGACTCACCAGCTTGGGATAATGCTTGATCATCACCATAACGACAGCATTAACATCATCGTCATCATCATCACCACCGTCATGTACGTCATCATCGCCATCATCGTCAACATCATCACCATCACCATCATCTTCGAAACCGACGTCGGTAACATCAGCGACACTATGTATCATCACCACCACCGCCATCACACCATCATAATTGTATCTCTGTCGCCATCGTCATCAATAGCATCATTGTGGTGACGCCGTCGCCGTCGCCACCGTCGCAGATTGACGACGCTGATAGCGTGCAACCCGAGCCAGGACTACAACGCCGTTTTCCCAGCAGGTGCCCCGTATAGCGACTACATTACAAACTTAAACGCACGTATATGCATCCATATTGGCTCGAAGATGCACCCAAACCGATCACGATGATGCTTGCGATGATCGGAACGGCGCTCTTTAAATTCCACATGCGAGTCTAGCTGCGTGGCGATGGTGATGAATGAACATGGTGATGACGGTGTCGATGGATGCAATTTAGGCTCAAATCTCTGTCAGGTTTTGTGGGTGCGACGCCTTGTCCATACATTCACCATGGTGAAGCGTGGTGCGGCAAAGGCTGCAACTACGCCTGTGCAGAAATCGAAAGGGGTCACTAAGGATATGGCCGCATCCACCGAGAAGATACCCAAGCCAGTTGCGAATGCCAAGGCTGCGATGGAGAAAGCGGGCGTGGAGATTACAGGGGACAACTTGAAATCCTATCTCACCAAGAGAGATTGGGATGCAATTACCTCGAGCTTCAGAACCGCGCTGACTGAGCACCAGCGGAACTCCTACAACCATCTGAAGACCGACGCCGACCGCAGGGCCCAGGTGGCCCACTACGTCCTGGACCCAAGCGACTTCAAGGCGAGGGGCCTCAACTCGACCTCCGTCTACGACACCACCGAAGACAGGGAGCAGGGGGCGTGGCTGATGGAGTCGCAGATCGGAGGCCCGATGTACCTCAACGACCCAGCCTTGGCCAGGATCCTCTGCGAGTCAGGCGAGCTCGAGGACCGAGAGAACGAGTGCGAATCACTTCGTGTAAAGAAAATTCCCCAGTACTGGCTGTCCCAAAAGATGCTCATGAAAATCACTGGGAAGACGGACGAGTCGAAGGCAATCCTAGAGGCCAACCTGACGAAGGACGAGTACGAGGCCGTCTCGACGAGCATGAGAAGCAAAGCCATCAGCGGCGAGATCAAGCAGAAAAAGAAGGCCACCCCTCAAAGGAAGGAGGAGACGCCCGAGCAGAAGGAGATACGTGATGCCAACTCCGAGAAGACAACGTTCGCCAAGAAGCTCAAGTCGCTGTTCGAGAGAGTTCGCAAGGACTGCGCAGATAACGCTGGCCTCATCTCCTCGATCGCATCCCGCGGCTATCCAGAGGAGTTCTGCAAGCACCTCAACGCCCAGATCGACCAGGTGCGGGTTGCGGTGGACGAAGCGGCCAGTATCTACGCGAAGGAGGTGATCAAGCAATCGGCTGAGACCTTGGAGGGCATCAAGACTCAGACGGAAACCTTCGAGGCCGCCACGAAGAGTTTGGACGCCGCGTATGCCAGCGCCAAGAAGTGCGTCTTCGCAGACATCAGGAGCCTGACGGCCAATCGGAGCTCGTGAGCGAGCCAGTGGGGGCCAGAGAATTCTCGAATTTTTCTCGAATTCCAAAATTCAAGATTCTCGAATTTTGTTTTCCTTATAAAAACAATATAAACAGAAATTCGAGATTCTCGAATTTCTCAAATTCGAGATTTTCTGGCGGGGCGGGGCGGGGTAGCCGGTACCGGTGGCAGCGCTGCGTAGAGCTCCGCGGGGGGCTCGAGGCTTTGAAGGGGCCTGAAGCACGCCTCCATCGAGGAAGTGCTAGCCCGCGCGATGCAGGCGCATCGGCATGCAGTCGTCTTTCCTCTCTCGCTCTCTCTCTCTCTATCTCTCTTTCTCTATCTCCCCTCCCATTCTCAACGCCCCACTCCTCTGACCCACTCTTCCTCTTTCTATCTCTCTCCTTCTCCTCTGCTGCAACCCCCCCCCCTCCCCTCTCGGGGGGGAGGAAGGGGCAGGGGGGGGAATGGGAAACGGAAGTGAGAAACACGGTAAGAAATCTGATCGTCTTCATCCTCCTACTCTTGCTATTCGCCCTTCGCTCGTCCACTACTCTTACAGCCGACTTGAATCGGCGCACTGCTGCGAAGCGAGTGTTTCTCTGACGACCGCGGAGGGGCTGCGGTTCCATGAACGATACCGTCGGTTGCACAGCGTTGGTGCGGCAAGCGTGGATTATCGTCATCATCCGTATTCAAGCGTAGCTTATCGTCATCATCCCCATCATCGTCATGATTGCAGTCATCGTTATAGCAAGCACCGTTAGCATCATAGTCATGGGAGTATGGCATCATCAGCGTCATCGTCAGCTTCATCGTCAACTAATGCAGGATGTCTCCCAGAGATCTCGATATTCACGTTTGGGGATGTTGCGTCGTCGGGACATCCAATCCAATGCTGGCCCCCCTCCTCCCCCTCCCGTCATTCTGCGCCCCTCTGAGACCGATGAGGCCAACCCACGGCGCGACCTGCTTGTTGCACTGTTCCTCCGCCTGCCCCCACAAGGCTCAAAGGAATGTTCGCCCTCGAGCTTGCCCCGCAGACCGTCCTCAGCATTATCGCCATCATCATCAGCAACACCACTACTACCACCACCACCACCATCATCATCATCATCATCATCATCATCATCATCAGCATCAACATCATCCAGCTCCTGCTCCTCCTCATCCACCGTCCCTCCTGCTCCCGCAGCCTTTTTGGCTCAATACCATTGCGATACCTACATATATACGTATATATGCTGGCCTTGGTAGTGGCTGCGATATGTGTTGCCATGCCTCCACCTGGCAGGGGAGGGATTCAACAGCGACTCGGCAGTGGCGATGCCAAGTCTTCTCAGCCCCAACGCTCCCACAGTGGCGAATACTATGGATACATGTTTTCATCTGGCAGGATGACTGCAGGTGATGTTGCACTGGGTGCAAAAGCATTCGCGTGCGACGCGAGTGCGCCGAGAGATGTCACGGAGATGGCCAAAACAATGCAAGTTGGCAAAAAAAAGACGTTCAAAGATGCGAGTGAGCACACTGATAGTCGGAATGTTTCTAGGAATCTTCTTCGGACGATGGCGAAGTTTAAGTTATTGCCTACCCCTGTTCGTGTGAATGTGCCATTGTGGGATGCGAATGCAAACTCGTCGAAGCAAATGCCAGTTTCATTTCTGTTTCCTCATATCGTATTGCAATCGGTTGTGCCCGAAGGTGAGGAGGCTGAGTATTGCTCATTCGGTCAAGGGCAACAAGAAATCAAGGACGACATGGAATCGTGGGGGAGACGGACTGGCTTGGATACGTCTAATTGCGCATCGCTCGCTCTATGGGGTGACGGGGCTCCGTGCACCAACAAGGACAGCATCGAGCTTCTCATCATGTACATTTTGAGCGGCACGCAGCGGCATCCTGTTTGGCTGTGCGCTGTTACCAAGAGGCGCCTGTGTCGCTGCGGCTGTTCTGGTAGACATACGTTCGACAAGCTCTTCGAAGTGCTGGCGTGGTCTTTTCGGGCTCTAGCAGCAGGCAAGCACCCTTCATATGATTGGGACGGCAAGCGATTTGAACCAGACAGCGAGCTTGGCCGACTCGCTGGCCAAGACCTTCGTATTCGTGGCGCGCTGCTGGCAAAACTTGGCGATTGGCAGTGGGTAAAACAGACAATGGGATTGACAGGATGGCGAGGTGAAGGGCGTGAAAAAAAATGCGTTTCAAGTGTCCTGCAACTGTACATAATTGCTGGGATTTCAGAATGTCAGCCCCATGGCGAAAAGCAGAGCAGGACTCCATGCCTGTGTTCTGGTCTCGCGCAGCTTTCTCAGGGCACTTTGTGTCTAAAATCTGGACTACGCCTGGATTCTCCCTTTCTTGCTTCAAGCTTGACTGGATGCACGTGGCAGATTTGGGTGTTCTACAATACCTGCAAGGTAATGTCATGTTCGAGCTGTTTCAAGAGCTTGGTGGGAATTCTGGCCAAGGGGGGGTGAAAGCATGCAGTGTACTAATTAATGGGTATGATCAAATGCATCGGCAGAGAGTTCGACCTCCCCTGGCCAGCAGATCTCACACCAACAATGATTCGGAAAGATGCCAGCAAGAGCCCAAAATTCAAGATGAAGGCTGCTGAAGGTAGAAGGTTTCTCAAGATTTTGACAGAGATTGTGCGGAGATTTTTCGTTGTGGACAACGACCACAAAAGGCTACGCCTCCAATGTGTTGAGATGTTGGCCGAATGCTACAATACTATCGACAACTGGGACGATGACACCTCACCACGCTTGCTTGCCGACTACGGTCGGAAACACTTGTTGTTGTACGCTGAGCTGAGTAAACAAGCCCGCGATATGAATGAGCATACTTATTTGTGGAATCTGTTCCCTAAGCATCATATGTTCGCCCACTGCGTGGTTACTCGTCAGTGCCCGAAGCAAACGTGGAACTATTACATGGAGAGTCTCATCGGGGATGCAGCTTCAATCGCAGCCAAGATGAACCCATTGCATCTGCATACGGCCTTGCTGGATCGTTACGCGTGCACTTCGTGAGAACAAAAAGCAGGAAGGAAACATGTTGTTTGGAGATTTTCGTGTTTCGTGCTGTATTCCATGAGCGCTTCGCGCCGTTCCGAACCCAAGTTGCTCTTCGCCAGCGCTTCGCGCTCGACCCTTGGTGGTCTGATGCACTGTGGGCGCATCTTGGGCGGCGGTCTTGGTGTCCAACGGGCTTGGCCCGCCTAGGTGCCTTACGGCTCCTCCTCTTCCTCCCTCTCCTCCTCCTCCTCCTCTTCCTCCCCCTCCTCCTCCCTCCTCCTCCTCCCTCCTCCGCGCTAGCGTTACCTTGCCCATGTCCTCGAAGCCCCCAGAGGCCCCCAAGAGGCCCAACATACTCCCAAGAGCCCCCCATGAGGCCCCTAAGCGTGCCTCGAGAGGCCCCAAGAGACATGCCCCGAGAGGCTTGCGAGACCGCCAGGAACCCACCGATACGTCCCAAGATACCCTTTTGGGCTGCTCTCAAGACACATCGCAAAAGACTCCGAAGAAACATTCATGAGGCCTCTGACCCGCAGAGTTCCCGAGGATTCTGACTGACGCCACGCTCCTCCAATATAGGGTTGTTCTCTTGGGCAACGTCCTGCCTTTGCTGGTGCGGATACGCGAAGCGTTAATGTGAGATACCACATGAACCAATTATGGGTGTTCGTATCACGCGCTACGAATTTGAACCCTGGTTTGCGCATCGCGCTCGATCGTGTACGTACATCGGCAAACAGTAAATCTGACAGTTTTATTCGGATCTTAATATTTTAATCAGAATTCATACTTTTCTTTAATATTTATTCGATCCGATTATTTTATTCGAAATCGAAAAAATCATATCATATTTATTTGGAATAGTGGTTCTCATTATTTTTAATTGGATCTGGATGGAGTGGGGATGCGCCGTGCGCCCAGACGCCCGGGCCCGCCGGAGCGCCCGGGCGCGCCCGGACGCCCGGGCGCGACGCCCGGGCGCCCGGATGCCCGGACGCCCGGGCGCCCAGATGCCGGCGCCCAGACGCCCGACGCCTGGGCGCCCGGACAGCTGGGCGCCCGGACGCCCGGGCGCCCGGACGCCTGGGCGCCCGGGCGCCCAGGGGCCCGAGCGCGCGGGCGCCCGGGCGCCCGGACACGCCTGGGCGCCCGGACGCGCCCGGGCGCCCGCGAGCCCGGACTCGATCGCCACCTCCACCGCCGAGTGGTCAGCTTGGGATCGTGCGAAGGGGGTCGGAGATGTGTCGCCACACCTGCAAATTGGAAATGCTGTTGCGTCGCGCCTGCGTCTGCTCCTCGCCGCGCGCTCCGCGCCGCGCGTTGGCTCGAACGGGCCGGGGCCATGACAAAAAGAAAGCTGATATTGGGCCCGGCGAATATTTGCGAGGAGGGCCCTTGGGCCCGACGAGCACGCGCTCGGGCGCCCCCCCCCCCCATGGATGGGGGTTAAGGGGTGACTGCACAGCTTGGCAGGTCTGCGCACTCACCCTCATCGAGACCCGCTGCTCCGATAGGACATCGCGCGAACCGACGCCTCTTATGGGATCCAATTAAACAAATCTCGAACTTGCATGGGATCTCGCTGGAACTGCCGCAATTCCACGGATAAAATCACACCGGGCCCGGCGCAGCCTCCCGGGCTCAACGCCCGGGCGCCGGGCGCCCATGGATCGACGTCTGGGCGCCCGGGCGCGGTCAACTTGGATCCAGAACCAAGTCCAAGAAGACCCTGTTAGGCTATGTACCATTCAACAAAGTCCCCCTGGATCTGCCACCACCACCGCCGAATGGCGAGCGCGTGGTGTCATGCTTGGGATCGTGCGAGGGGTTGGAAATGTGTCGCCATATACCTGCAAATTGGAAAACTGTTGCGTCGCGGCTGCGTCTGCTCCTCGCCGCGCGCGCCGCGCCGCGCGTTGGCTCGAGCGGGCCGGGGCCATAAAAAAAAAGAAAGCTAGTATTGGGCCCGACGAGCATTTGCGAGGAGGGCCCTTGGGCCCGACGAGCATACGCTCGGGTGGGTCTCCCCCCCCCCCCCATGGAGGGGGTTAAAGGGAAATGACTTTTTTCCAGCCGAAACGCGACGCTCCGCAAAACGAACTTGGCAGGGCGAGATTCCGGGCGCTCGACGCCCGCCAGGGCGGCCGGGCGCCCGGGCGACTGGACAGCTTGGCGGGTCTGCGCACTCACCCTCATCGAGACCCGCTGCTCCGACAGGACATCGCGCGAACCGGCGCCTCTCATGGGATCCCATTAAACAAATTCCGAACTTGCATGGGATCTCGCTGGAACTGCCGCAATTCCATTGCTAAAATCACACCGGGCCCGGCGCAGCCTCCCAGGTTCAACGCCCGGGCGCCGGGCGCCCATGGAACGACGTCTGGGCGCCCGGGCGCGGTCAACTTGGATCCAGAAACAGGTCCAAGAAGACCTTGTTAGGCTTTGTACCACCTCCAACAAAGTCCCCCTGGATCTGCCACCTCCACCGCCGAATGGGTTGGAAATGTGTCGCCATACCTGCAAATCGGAAATGCTGTTGCGTCGCCGCTGCGTCTGCTCCTCGCCGCGCGCGCGCGCGCCGCGCCGCGCGTTGGCTCGAACGGGCCCGGACCATAAAAACAAAGAAAGCGAATATTGCGCCCGACGAGCATACGCTCGGGCGGGCCCCCCCCCCCCCGTGGAGGGGGTTACTTGAATCGATGTGGGGGTTGTTTACTGGTTCGGGTGAATATATCTACTTAAGCTCGCACATGCCAGACTTCGCTAAACAGCTTACGAAAGCAGAACGCGCAGTAGTTACCAAGTGTACACATTGCAGTTAGCGAATAGTTAGCGGTTGTAGGCTAACTAGGTTAGGGCAGTTGCGCTAACCAGGCTAACCAGGTAAGCTTGCTACTTAGTGCGGGTGCTATGGGTGCGATTCTGGAAACCGCCGTAAACGGCGGAGGGGCGGGCGGGGTGTACATGAGCCAGCAACAAAACGCCAATAGCATGTATAGCTCACCGCTTGCATATTATCATCCTCTTTGAGCTTGTGCGCCCAAGGTCCAGATATCAATGTAATGTTGCTTCCCTGAACGTATATAAAGCCTACAGAGGCGATGTGAAACATATGTTGGTCTCTCTCGGGGTGTATACAGTCACCGAACATATGTAGACCTAATCGTATCCCTCCCCACGATGTGAGATGTGGATCAGCCAAAAAAGAGGCGGCAGGCAGTCTTGTGATATTACTTGTTGGGCTGAATATGAACACATAACTGTGAATCGTGTGGTATTCCAGTTTATATGTATATGTGCGCACAAAGTAGAAGCCCATGTAATGTTCTTCGCAGTATATGGGCCCACCGACTTCGAAGTGACGCTTTATAATGGTGTGCACTCGCAGACAACATGGCCATACCATGATGTTCATGTTTTGGGCTGTACGTGAGTCTACAGAACAGACTCCGATATCTTCTCTTGAGGTGTCTGATCACATACACGAAGCGTCAACATTGTTGCATTTCCGTCAGGGTGAAACGGGCGCGCAGACAATGGAAATACGATTGGTCAGGTTAAGGTTGTGCGTGATCCTCTGCACTGGGTTGTGCGGTGTTGGCGTGAAGCAATCGCGCTGCCAGTGGGCCCCTCTCGGGTCCCTTTTGTGGTCAAGGGCCTTCGCGGGCTCTCTTATTGAGGCGGGGCCAATCGGCGCCCCGTCGACACGGAATCACGGTTCCAAGAATACCCCAAACATCAACATCAGTAACGGCCCCAAGGAGGCCTAACATGCCCGATGAGACGCCTTTGAGAAAGCCAGGCGCCCGAGAGGGCCCCAAGTTGGCCCGATTGGAGCAACAATGGAGGGAACGCCCGAGAATGCCCATGGTTGATTCCAACATGCGGGGGCCATGGTGCTCAGAGTTCATTGACTGACGATTCCCGAGGGCCAGCAGCGGCCCTGAGAGGAGCAACGAAACGCCAGAGATTGCCCCGATAAGGGCCCCAACAGGGGCACATGCCGCTCGCAAGGGGACGGGTGGCGTTGGCCAACCCGCTCGTGTCGTGGCTTGCTTGATGGGGCGGCGGAGGGCCGATGAGGCACTATATTTGTTCAAGCTGCCTCGGACGACCCCCGAGAGCAGGAGGAGTGGGAGGAGCGGCGGGCTGTCTTGGATGACCCCCGAGAGTGGAGGGGGAGGGGAGGAGTCGGAATGAGAGCGGAGGATAGTGGAGGATAGTGAAAGGGAGCGGAGGTGAGCGGAGGGGGGGATACATGGCCTATAGGCCGTGCGACAACTTGCCTACCATAGTTCTGAGCTTGGGTGTGAGCAGTACTTGTGAAACGCTGCCAACGTCAGCCTGGAAAGAACAACGCGAGTCCAACGCGCATGATCCGTGCACCAGGCGCGGCACGTCCCGAACTATACATTTTGCATGCGTGGGCGTTCGGTCGATAACCTCCCAATCGGCTATACAAGAAATGAGGTCATCGTCCACTCTCGCCAAAAAGTACAACAATCCGAAACCAATGCGGCCATCCTCACGAAAAAAAGACACTGTGTCACCCACGCACACAACCCTGCAATGGATGTATGCCGACCTCGCCGTCAAGATAGTCGCACCGTACGGCAATACCATTGCCGACGACAGTGCTCTGCACAACTTGTTCCCAGCGGGCCTGGGTTCCAAGAGATCTGCATGGATCAACGGGTCTTTGAAATCGTGGATGTGTTGCAGCGTCGCTTCTTCGACCAAGCCCTTGTCGAACCCCGTAGTGTTACGATGGGCTTCGGCGAATCGTTTGAGGACGCGGTGCTTCCTCTCCATGAGGAAGCACCCCAGGAGCTTCCCATGTTCCAATAATTGTCTGGGTAGGTGCGCGCACCAGTGAGACTTCGGCTTCCAGAGCAGATCGGCATACGCGCCTTGGTGAGCACGCAGGTGTCGCATGATTGTGTCGCCTAGCACACAGGGGTCGACGGACCCCGTATTGACAACAGAGAGCATGGAGATCACCTCGCACAGGCGGAGAGCACTCTCAACTTCACGTGTGCAGATGTTCTGTCCAACTATGTCCTGGAGGTACTTCTCCAAGATTGGGACGGCCGCGATCTGCTCACTAGCCGACCCCCCTGGTGAGAAAGATTTGTTTCCTTTGTACAGCTTCTTCGCAGTCGGGTAACCACTCGGGAAATTCCAATGTTGGACGTAGTTGTCGAACACATCTCCACCCAACTTGTGCTTGTCAAGTCTAATCAGTAGTTCCCTCGTTTCGTGTATGAATACGCCGTCCACGAGGTATATGTGCATGTAGTCCCAACACCACGCGGATATGCACCCCACATCAATCGATGCATCTTGGAGGAGGCCCTCAGCATTGAAGTTAAATCCGAACCACGCTTCCAAGTCGTCCAACTCAGCGGGGTTGTTCGCAGCAGCGTCAGCGAGCCTCCGTTGAACCGCTCTCACCGAATCGTCCGTGTGAAGCTTGAGTTTGTCTAAATCCAAACACGTCGAGCTGACGAGGAATCCTGTCGGATCTGGTAGTAAGGCAGACGACTTCGCAACCAAGTTGGCGCACACCACGCAACATTTATGACCGCCACTTCCTTTGACGTGGGTTGTATATTTATGCGCACGTTCATCTTGAATAAACATAGAAATCCTGCCGAATAATAATCTCTGGTTGGCCTCGCCTGGTATTGTAAAGGAGATGCCGTGACGTAGGTCGTGGGACAACGGTGCCCCCATGAACATTTTTATCACATAACTCCACAACTGCGAAAGGCCACCTGGCAGACGGTCGACCTCCGACTGCCGAAGAGCGCAGATGGTAAACCAACAGTACTCACAGCATAACGCATTGTTTGGAAAATCTTTCAGTGTCCAATAAAGTGCCTGGGTCCGCCTAAAGTTGGCTGTGCTGAGCTGGTTCCCAGGTGTTACCTCATCTGAGTAGAGCACCAAATTCAGTGCGTCCCTTGACGCATCGAGCGTCCTGCACAACAGATCCTTGAACTCTGCTGAAGTCCTGGAAGCCACTTCCAAAAATCCGAGAGGGTGTTGAATGTTCACGCGAACAGGTTCTTGCCCAGACACTGGGATCTTGACCTCCTGCACGAGAGGCCCAAAGCTAGTCTCTTGATGCGCCACTTGTTTGACGGCGGAGCCTATGGTGAACGTGCTGTAGGCATCGGGCAGCTCTTGCGTCGATAATTCATGGAGAAGCTTCGCCAGAGCACTGTTCGATATGTAGGAGTCCCTGCCTAAATGTGCAAGCTTTGTCCGCTTATGTCGCGCAGACATGGGTTGGGCCAAAATGGCTATGAAACTACTGGTCCCCGTGCGGAGTTGTCGCACAATGATATTGTTCCCGACGGGTAGTGGGACATCTCGAGCGTTGGGCGTCGTGCTCGTGCCTGCAGGCCTTGCATGCCACGTGGCAGCCCAAGATGACACCAAGCGGGCTGTAAGAGCGTTGCGACCCGTGCCCCAAGACGACCCCATTGGTTTTCAAATTGTACTGCAGTATGTGTGCAGTACATGTAGTATGGCATGTATTGTATGCCATGTTTGGTATTGCAGACTGCGCAACGTGGAGGTGTTAGGACATGGTTAAACATGCAGGTGTAATAGTACTGAATCATATGGCACATTTGTTATTGCATGTTGCACATGGCAAACTTGTTGCCTCTACAAGCAAACGGAGTTGGGCCATCGTTTTGAAAACCAGCACATCGCAGTCCTTCCTTCCTTCACTCTGTCCTCCCTTTCTTCGACCTTCCTCCTCCCCTCCTATCATCCCTGCCTTTGCCTTCCGTATGCCAACCAGTTCGGCACACCCCGCATCGCGCGGTTCGTGGCCCCATGGGTGCTTCCACCGAAGGCATTGCGGCAAGTTCGCGCACGCCCCCAAACCCAGTTCAGCAAATGTTCCCCGCTGTTCGTGACCCCATATGGACTTCCACTGAAGGCCCCAGGGTTCGCATGCCCCCTCCCCCCCTCCCCCCTTCACACGACCGATTCAGTTTAGCATGCCCCCCCCCCCCCCCGCGATTCGTCGCCCAGAAGCCCAATAGGCAAGGTGCGCATGCGTCTTCCCAGCACTATTCAGGCACACCCCCTCACGCGGTTCGTAGCACCGTATAGAGGTTGACCAAATGCCCTTATAGTGGCAAGGTTCGCACGCCCCCCCTTCCCCCGCCGCCACCGCCGCCACTACCGCCACACACGCACACACACACACACACCACCCACCCGCCCTGGCGCGCACCTCACACCGTTCGCGGTCCCATCGGGACCACCACGGAATGTCTCCATGGCAAGGTTGGCACGCGCCCCCCGACACATTTCGGCACACCTCATACGGTTCGTGGCCCCATTACGGATTCCACCCTTGGCCGCGAGGTTCGCACGCCTCCCCCCCCGACCAAATTCGGCATATTCCTCACAGGGTTCGCGGCGCCATGATGAGCCCAGTAAGTGGCAAGGTTCGCCGCCCTCCCCCCCCCCCCCCCCCGACACATCTCGGCAGACTTTTCGCGCGGTTCGTGGCCCCAGAGGGGGCTCCACCGAATGCCTCCGTGGCAACATTCGCACGCATTCCCAACATTTCGGCACACCCCTTAAACGGGTCGTGTCCCCATTTGGTTGTTCAGCCGAAGGTCCAAGTGGCAAGGTTCGCGCATGCCCCCCCCCCCCCCCCCCCCCCCCCGACCCATTACGCCGCGCCCCTTACGCAGTTCGTGACCACTATGGATAGGGCGCCCCGCCGAAAACCCTAATGGCAAGGTCCGCGTACGTCCACCCGACTCATTTCGGCGCGCATGTCAAGTGGCCCGCACCCCCATAGAGAGCTCCGCCGAAGGCTTGAGCGGCAAAGTTCGCATGTGCCCCCCTGCCAAATTGCGGCACATCCCTCACACGTTCCACCGAGGGCCCCAGTGACAAGGTTCGCATGCGTCCCCCGACACATGTTGTCACATGTCGGCACGCCATTCACACGGTTCGTGGCCCCAAGGAGCCCCGCCGACCCCCCCCCCCCCCAAGTCCGCACGTACCCCCAACCGATTTCGGCACGTTTTCACAAGGTTCGTGGCCCCATAGGAATTTCCACCGAGGCACCCGACCTATGTCGGCAAATTTTTCACATGGTTCGTGGCGAGCCCAGCCGGACGCCATGTTGGCAAGGTTCGCATGCGACCCCCGACCGCATTTCGGCACACCATTCGCACGGTTCGTGGCCTTTGGCAGGGCTCGCATGCGCTCCCCGACCGATTTCGGCACACCCATGACACGCTACGTGGCCCAATATGGATGCCCACCCGAAGCCCAAGTGGCACGGTTCGCATGCGTCCCCCACCGAGTTCGGCACACCTCTCTCGGATCCCAACCGAAGGGGTATATTTCGGATGCGTCCACCGACAGATTTCGTCACACCCGTCACACGGCTCGCGGCTCCATAGGGCGCGCGAACCTTGCCATGGCAAGGTTCGCATGCCCACCCCACACACACCCACGCACACACATATACACACACATGCACACGCACACACACACACACCCACACACACACGCACACACACACACACGCACACACACACAGACACACACACACCACACACGCACCACACGCGCACACGCACACATACACACGTATATATACACACACGCCCACGCACACACACACACAACACAGTTCGGCAGACCCCTCGCGCGGTTCGTGGGATCCCCACCGAATGAGGATGAATAGGGAATGGGCAGGATGGCGGATGAGGATGAGGCATAATGGGGAATGGGCAGGATGCCGACAAGGCGAGGCCGAGGATGATGAGGATGATGAGGGAGGAGCTGGAGAGTGATGACGACACAAGAGGAGGGGCGGGAGTGGCAGGGGGAGCGAGGGAGACATACGGGCCTCCTCACGTTTACCATGATCATCAGTATCCTTAGCGTTACCTTTATCATCGTGATCGCCCTTATCAGTATCATGCTCATTACCAGTGCCACCACCGTATCATTTACCCTTATATTTCGCCGTACCCTTATTGTGTGTCATGGCCCTTGTTATTATCATCATCCTCATCACCCTTACCAGTGCACTACCCTTATCATGTTCACCCTCACCCCTACCCTCAGCATCATCACACTAATCAGGTTCGACAGTTTTCAATGGAGGAGTGTGGAAGAGGATGTGAATGGAGACGAGAAAGAGGAGGAGGAGGAGGAGGAGGAGGAGGAGGAGGAGGGGGAGGAGGATGAGGAGGAGGACTATATGAGGAGGATAACGATGAGGAGATGGAGGATAAGGAGGAGGAGGAGGAGGAGGATGAGGATGATGAGAATGAGGGTGAGGATGATGATGATGATGAGGAGGAGGAGGAGGAGGATGAGGAGGAGGAAGAGGAGGGGAGGACGAGGATGAGGAGGGTGAGGATGCGGAGGGGGAGGGGGCAGGATTGGGAATGTGCCATCTCGCGTGGGGCCTATTTTTCTGTCCTGTCGGGGCTCATCCAACGGCCTCTGACTTTCGATGGGAAACAAGCTGAGTCGCATGCACCCCTCGAGAAACACGCTGCACTAAGTCGAATGCGCCCCACGGCACGACCAGCGTCATGATGATCTGTAATGTCTGGGGTGAGCAGGAGGAGGAGGACGAGGTGGGCGATTAGGAGGAGGATGAGGAGGACGAGGAGCAGGATGAGGAGGATGCTGATGAGGATGAGGAGGGTGCTGATGAGGAGGAGGAGGAGGAGGATGAGGAGTGGGATGGAGTTGAGCTCGCCCCGAGCTCACAACTCATTACTTAGAGTGCTTGTCGAACACAGCCTCGGCCTTCGCCCACGCAGCCTTCGCAACGAGATTGGCCTGAGCGGCAGTGTACCCCTCCCTCTTTGCCAACGTCTGAGCACCCTTGTACGCGCGCGAGCAATAGCAGTTGACAGTGCGGCCCTTGATGTCGCTCTTTTGGAGCAGATGGGAATAGTCGACCTTCGGGAGCGCTCCGCCTGTCGGGGCGGGCGGTGCCAACCCTGCCTCGCCCCCGCTCCACTCGCGACCGACGAGGAGTACGAGGAGGATGATGATGCTGCTGATGATGCTGATGATGATGATGACGATGATGATGATGATGGTGATGATGATGATGCTGACGCTGATGATGCTGATGATGATGATGATGATGATGCGGAGGAGGAGGAGGAGGATGAGGAGGAGGAGGAGGAGGAGGGGGCTGATGAGATGGAGGACGATACTGATGCTGAGGATGATGGGGGTGAGGCGGAGGTGGAGGATGAATATGATGATGATGCTGCTGATGATGATGACGATGACGATGATGATGATGCTGTGGATGGCGATGATGCTGATGATGATGAGGATGCTGATGAAGATGATGATGATGATGATGATGATGATGGTGGTGATGATGATGATGCTGCTGATGATGATGATTATGATAATGGTAATGATAATGATGATGATGCTGATGATGATGATGATGCTGATGATGATGATGCTGATGAAGATGATGATGATGATGCTGATGATGGTGATGGTGATGATGATGATGATGGTGGGGGAAGATGAGGAGGATGAGGAGGAGGAGGAGGAGGCGGAGGACTGCAACGGCTGGATAGGCCAGCAAAGAAAATGACCCACGGTCAGTGTTTCAAGGCTCGGAGGAGGATGCGGAGGTCGAGGGGGAGGAGCAGGAGGAGGCGGGATGAGGTGGGGGAGGATGCAGATTATGAGGATGAGGCGGAGACTGATGATGACGATTATTGGGCTATGGTTTGCAAGTGTAGATGTGTTTTCTGGGGGGTGGGCTGGTGGGGGGGGGGGTGGTGGGTGGGGGGGGGGGGGGGTGGGGGGGGGGGGGGTGGGGGGGGGGGGGGTGGGGGGGGGGGGGCAATCTTGGAGCGCTCTCGCGGGGGGCCTGGAGGGGCTCTTGGGTCATCTTGTATGCATCGACAAAGGAGGGGGGGGGGGGGGGGGGGGGGGGGGGGGGGGTAACATTTCCTCCACGGGTCCCTTCGACCATCACGGGTCCATTCGACGCGTACGGCACTTGGCGCTCTCCCACGCCCTATTGCTGCACGCGTTGCTTAAGCTCGTCGAGCCTCAGCCCAGCGGCTGCAAGGTGAAACGCGGGCGACACAGTTGTGACACATGGGTGAAACATTGGTGAAACACGGGTGAAACCGTGGACGGAACCCACAATGAATTTGAATGGGGTGCATTCGTTACCACGTTTTGTTTTTCATATGTACCCTCATCCCCCGAGCGTGCAAGACCCCATCCTCCGAGCGTGCAAAACACGGCCTTGCACCTACAGGAGGGTGGAGTGCAGGAAGGTGGCCCCGCCCAGAGGCACGCATACTGCACGTGAGGACGTCTGCCGAGTTGCAGCCCCTCGGCCTCGGCCCGTCAGTCGTTCGACCGAGTCCTTGTCGAAGTCTCATCCTCCTCCTGCTCCTGTTCCCCCTCCTCCTCCTTCTCCTCCTCCTCCCCCTCCTCCTCCTTCCCAGCATCCTCCATCCTCCTCCTCCTCATCCTCCTCATCCTCCTCCTTCTTTTCCTCCTCCTCCTCCTCCTCCTCATCATCATCATCAGCCTCGTCATTTCCCTCCTCCTCATCCTCCTTCTTTTCCTCCTCATCCTCATCTTCCTCCTCCACCTCATGCTCCTTCTCATCCTCATCATCCTTCTCATTTCTCCTCCTCCTCATTCCTCCTCCTCTCCCTGCGCGTCCTCATCCTGGTTCGACAAGTTCGCGAAAACGGAGGGAGAGAGGGGTGGAGGGAGGGAGAGAGGGATAGAGAGAGTGGGAGGGAGAAAGGGAGGGAGGGAGGGAGGGAGGGGCGAGAGGGAGAGAGGGGGAGAGGGAGGGCGGGATTGGGGGGAGAGAGAGAGGGGGAGAGGGAGAGAGGGATGTGGTGGGAGAGAGAGAGAGAGAGAGAGAGAGAGAGAGAGAGAGAGAGAGAGAGAGAGAGAGAGAGAGAGAGAGAGAGAGAGAAGAGAGAGAGACCAACAACAATAGCAAGCGTGCGGCACGCCTGAGTGTGCCGCCGCCTTGCCCTTGCCAGCCGCGGCCTTCGCCGCCGCCTTGGCCGTCGCCTTGGCCGTCGCCTTGGCCGCGGCGGGCCGCTTCATCAAGTTCTTCCGCACCTTGGCCGCAGCTGCACTCTTCCTCATGGCCACCTCGAGCTCTGCGGCGGGGTCGTAGGGCTCGGCGGGCTGCGTGTTGCCGCCGAGGTAGGCGACCCACTCCTTGGGCGACTCCTTGGGCGACTTGGTCGGCGGCGTGAGTCTGGTCTCGGTCGATGGCGTGAATGTGAGTGCCGTCGGTGAGGTCGCTGTCGTTAGCGGTGTGGTCGCAGTCGGTGGCGGTGACCCGTCAAGGATGGCGAGCTGCGACGTCGGCGAATCAGGTGGGCCGCCCACCGTGCCCTCGGTCAAAGCCTGTGCTGGCTTACGAGGCCTCGGCCGCATGTCCGAGAGCGTGATCGGCGAGCCTCCGCCGCCCATCATGTTCTGAAGTGCCGCCGCAGCCATGGCGAACATCTGTGCCATCTGATCGCCACCTGATCCCGTCGCCGTAGACAGATGTCCGAGATTCATGGGCGGTGCCGTCGGCGTCGTCCTCAGAGATTTATGGGTCTTGCGGTGGCACATGCCGTTGGAGTCGACGCCCAAGTCGACGCCCGCAGGAGGCTCGACGGGGAGCTTGTCGGTGCCGTACGCGTAGATCAAGAGCTGCGCTGGCAACTCAGTCCGAGGATTGGGAGGGAACCGCCGCCTGTGCTCGAACGGGTGCTTCTTGCCGTTCTTCTTGTCCATTTCCTTGATCGTGGTCTGGATCTTCTTGCAGATGGCCATCTTCTCATGGGCGGGCGTGCTGTCGGGGCCCATGTTCAACGCGACGAGGATGGCGCCCCCCTGCTCGAGGACCTTCTCCTGCGGGCAGCTCATGCCGACCAGCCGCATGCGGCCCCCCATGACCCTGATCTTCGCATCCATCGAGTACTCGGTGTTGGTGAAGATCTGCCAGTCCTCCTCCAGGAAGTAGTTATGCAGCCACTCGTTGGTTTGCTGGCACCTTGCCTGGGTGGCGCCACCGACCTTGTTGATAGTGTCGCATATGGTTGTGGCCATCCGCTGCTTCTGAGGTAACGTCCATGGGCCACCATTTATCTCCGAGGTCAGGACAGTCCCCTCGTCTACAGTGAGCTTGCCAGCTGTCTCAGCTATCGAAGTGCAGATGGCCTGCACCTGAGACTCTTGGAGGGCATCTCGTCCAATGCCTGCCCCAGCCTGCGCCGCCACGAAAGCAACCCTGCCGCGGATGCTCTCGATCAGTCGGCTGACCGCGGAGCTCATCCCGTCGGAGTGGACCGCGGGGGGATGCATCCCGCCGCGCACGGCAGCAAAAGTTCCGGAGTAAGTTGGCGTGGAAAGCGCCTCAGCCATAAGTTATGGTGCACGCGTGCGCGCACGAGCAGTCACACAGCATTGCAGGAGGGAGACGGAGGATGAGACGGAGTTGTAGCGGGATGTAGAGGGTAGGGGGCGGGGAGAGGGCGGGAGGGCAGCGGGTGGAGTGGAGAGGCCTAAATCTGAAACGTCATGGAGGGAGAGGTCCGAGCTTAGTGGTGGAGGAGAAGGAGGGTGGGATGCCTAAATCTAGAACGTCGTGAGAGACATCCTCGTATGCATGACTTGCTAAGTTGTGTTTTTTTCTTCTGGGATGGTGGGCCCGAAACTTGTAGCTGCTATCACTGTGGGCGGCGCATGGAGCCTGCGCCCGCACGCACCTCGCGCTCTCATGAGGACCAAAAGGGCTGCCGCCGCTGAGAGTGAAGCGAGCTGAGCGGAGTGGCACCGTGCCGACGCCAGAGGTCAACAGATGAGTTCGCATTCGCAATGCCAGACTCCTTGGAGGGCCCTCGGGTGTGCGAGCCCCCCCTGGGGGACTCGCACACCTGGTCCCATTCCCCCCACAGGGGTTTGGACAATCGTCTGAGCCCGCGCGAAGGCAGTCCAACACCTCAGGTCCGACCAAAGGGCTTTAGAGACTGGGACGATTGTCCAAACCCCTGTGGGGGGGATAGGGCCAGGTGTGCGAGTCCCCCTGGGGGGACTCGCACACATTCGACTGACCCGCTCTGGAAAGCACGTTAGCAAGGCGTCGGGTATAAGTTGGGGCATATCGAAAGCTGACCATCCAGCCATGCCCCTCTCTGATCGCACCCACTGCCTTGCGCCCTCCTTCGTCCATCGCCCATCTGAGCACCCCCATCCCGCACCACCACCCCCACCCTCACCGCCCCGCGGTTGAGGGTGAAGACATCGAGGGCGGGGGGATGAACGGGTCTGGGCGGATGGCGAGGGGTAATCCCACCAGCCCTCTGGGCGACAGGTGGTCTGACGGTGCATTTCGTTCCTCTTCCAAACGCTTGTATTCCCATTCTGGACCTGGACGGGAGGGGGGGGGGCGGGGGCCGCCATAGGGCCCGCGATGGCCCACTGAGGCTCCAAGAGGGCCCCAGAGAGCTCAAGCTAGCCTCCAAGATCGACCAAGATGCCCGAACAATTCTCAATATAGCTAACGATATGCACCCAACAGGCTTCAAGATGGCAACAACACGAGTCTAAGTGTTCTCGCATACCCCTCAGGGCCCGCCCACTATTACAACATCCTTCAAGCGCCCAACGAAAACGGTATGAGTGTTGTAGTATCGCCGTTTCGTTCCCGATGCGCGTTGCGGGCCTCAATATCGCATCACGATGGCCCAGGAAGGCCCCAAGTTGGGCCCAACACGCCCCCAAGACAGCTTCAAGAGCGCCCAATAGCACCACACTAACGGCCCAATAGCACCCCAAGACGGTACCAAAAGAGCCACATGTTGGTTCCAATACGACTTCCAGAGCGCCGAAGGGCTCCGAATGGGGGGGAGCTGAGTTGGCCCCCCTCCCCATCATTGGCCCCAGAGAGCCTCCTGATCATCTTCCTCGTTATCCTCAGTCTCCGCTTGCCCCTGCTCGCGCACGTCCTCCTCCTCTCGACAAGTTCGCGAATGCGGAGGTGGTTCACTCATGGTATACGTGCTGCTACACATCCCGCATCAAGGCCGATCGACTGGCGGTTGTGTGTGTGTTGTATTGGGCTGCTGGGGGAACGCGAAGCGTGAATAACAATAGAGGCGGGACAAAGCAATAGCGGGGGAGGAGGGAATGGATTGCGGAGGTGATGACGAGGATAATAAGGGTGAGTTCTGCATGGCCAATGGTCCAGCCCGAAATGGGGCTGCTGGCTCGCGCGAGTGACCTTGACGGGATACCTGCATAATTCGATCACACGCGCATCACCTCTCAACCTGCAACGCAACCGAACCAATTGATGACCCGAGGGGTGTATTGGTAGCGGAGCGGCCATGCCGCAAACTTTTTCTCAACGTCATGCGCAATGGTAGCAACACATGTGTGCATATGGGCGAACAACCACGGCGACTCTGCGTACAGTCGCCTCCCACCTACGTCGTCGCGCCTGATGTGGCGACCCAGCCCCAGCAGCCCCACTGCGTGGACGGGGCAGCGCACTACAAAACTCGTGCACGAGGCGACGCAGTACGATCCATCGCGTGACCGCGTGCCAATTATACTGCAGCGCGGCTCTGATCCACTGGCCCCCCAGGGGGTTGTGCGCCGATTCCCTCACAATGATGTTCCTGCCTGAACGTAGCCAGCACAATCGCCATCTTCTGAACGCGGGAGTGAAAGTCTGGGCCTGGAGGTACTTTCATGCTCTTGGTGTGCCACTTGCCATTGGCGTAATACTGCGTCCTCACGCAGCTGCGGTGCTTTACCCAAGCCACGAAGGGGGCGGTGATGGTAGGCACGACAGGGGGGCCTCCAGCCTCGCCGCTCGGCGAGCCTTCGGCGATCACCTTCATGTTCTCGCTGGTGAGGTGGACGCCAAGCGTGGCCCGATGGGACGCAGCCGTCAGCGCCCACATCGTGTGAGAGGAACCATCTTGGAGGTTCACAGTGATCTCGCAGGCAGCGTCGATCTCATCGAGCATCTGCTCCCGAGGCCGCTTTGGGATATTCTCGGGGCTGCTGCTTGTAGTACCTCCTGTTAGCGGGTCGTCCTGACGAGCCAAGCCAGCCATTAGGGCGTTCGTCGCTTGGTTCCGCAGCCAGGCGATCGTGTTGAGCATGTCCCAGTTGGCGTTGAGGGCATGTGCACACTTTGGGTTCGACCTGTCGATGTGCACGTAGTCGCGCCCACCACATGTCTCCACTTTCGCAACCCATGATGCCGTCGGCGACGAGTCGGGATCCGAGGAAATCAACACATACCCGCGTTGAATGTACACCATGATTCAAGCGCTGCACTGGCGTGAAAGCTCGCACGTGTAGGTGCAACTCTATGGTCAACCGATTGAGCCAAACTGATTACGGAGCGAACGGACCCCGCGTCAACCCAAACCTTTTGCAAGGGGTTCGGCCCTTGCAGCCCGATGGCCCGATATGACATACGGCTCGCTCTATGACCTGGCCCAGATACATCGGCGACGGGCGCCCGATAAATCAAAGCCCCAGCACAATGCAACGCAACTGCAATCGTCGCAAGCGCTCTCGGACCATCATTGGAACGTCTTGGGGCCACCCTGGGTACCACAACCAGAGGCCCATGTATGTGTTTAAACGCACTCTGTTGCTACAGTGTACTTAGCCCCACCCCCCATATGTGCAATGTAACACCCAACGGCAACGCAGAGCACCTACATTCGACAGGCTCGGGTTTAAACCATTGGGTTCCAAATCATTCGGCCGTGTGGGGCTCGAGTGGAGGAACTGACGCACACTCTAGAACGATTGCCAGGATAATCGAGAGAACGACTCGGAGCAAACGTCCGAACCACGGACGGTGCAGGGGGCGGTGGTGGTTTCAGCCCGAGAGGGGGGAGGTGAGACGGACGGAGGATGATAGAGGACTGAACCATGAGGGATGCCCCCGACGGCGGATGGATCGTTCGGGAGCCGAGCGGGCCACGCGGTGGCAGTGGCCAGAGCCACGCGGGCAGCTTGGGCGTTTTCCTTCGGGAGGCGAGCCGTTCCCAGACACTTGTGGTCATATATAGAGGATGAAGAGGATGATGCTGCTGATGATGATGCTGATGATGAGGAGGAGGAGGAGGATGATCAGGAGGAGGAGCATGAGGAGGAGGAGCAGCAGCAGCAGTAGCAGGAGCAGGAGGAGCAGGAGCAGGAGCAGGAGGAGCAGAAGCAGGAGCAGGGGGAGCAGGGGGATCAGGAGGAGCAGGATGAGGAGCCTCAGGAGCAGGAGCAGGAAGAGCAGGAGGATCAGGAGGAGCAGGAGGATCACGGGCTGGTGGACAGGGACAACAGTGGCGGATCGCCAACGGGGAAGCAGGGACGGTTGGCGTTTCTGTCTTGCAGGCGTCGCCAACTGCGACAGTTGAGCAGTGCACATTGGGAGCGAGCGGCGCTGCCAACGAAACGATCCACTCGCCCGTCCCGCGACGGCTACCGTCGCGCGGAACTCAAGCCCGCCCACACGATGGCTTCTGGGGTGCAGTCGGCATTGTGTTTCTGGAGCTCTTGATGGCTTGCTTGATTGAGTGTTTGCTTGCTTGCTTGCTTGCTTGATTGCTTGCTTGCTTGATCCGAGCGTGCACCCCAGCGTGTGGGGAAAGAAAAGACAGACGGGGGGTCGTCGAATGCCTACGACTTCCCCTTCTTACCCTGCGGGGCTTCGCTCGAGGTGGCAAGCTGGCTGCGCTTGCCGCTGGTGCTGCTGTCAGGCTTATGCAGCAGCACGGCCCCTGCCTTGACCGCCTTGGTGTTTAGCATCAAGGGAATGGTAAAGTGGTCCATCCGCGGGGACTCCTTTACAAACGAAAACCCAGTCATAGTGCTGTTCACATAGACCTTGGTTGGGCCCATGTTGGCACACGAACTGTCTGGTGCTGGCTGGACTGCCCAAAACGGTGGCACGAATGGGCGAGCGCCCAAACAATCAAGCTTGTAGCCTAAATACAATCCAACAGTGTTGCCCTTGGGGTCCGAAAAAGTATGCTCCAAATCCACTGCAGATTTGGGGAGGGATGCCGCTGCACTTACGACAGGCGTCATCGGCACCAGCATCAACTCACCCTTGCCGTAACTGCGGTTTGCAGTGACAGACTCTATTGTAATTCTCGATCCCGTCTTATTGTATGTGACTGTGAGATCCACGTTTTTCTGCAATTCTTCATATGCGCGGGCGAGGCCTATGCGGTACTTGGCCTTCCAGGTCTCCAGGTAGACCTCGGGGTGGTCCTGCCGCGGGTCAGGCGGCCAAAATCGCGGAAGGGGTATGGGGGCAGGGGCGGGGGGGGGGGGGGGAAGACGGGCGAGGATGAGGATGGGGATGTGAATAGTGAGGATGAGGAAGAGGGGCGGGGCATGGATATCAGGGGGTGGGAGACGGACAAGGGGGGATATGATAGGGAGGTGGGAGACGGGGGAAGGGGGAAGGATGACGGGGGCGGTGGGGAGGGTGGGCATCGGACGGCGCGGCGGCAACGGTCCAGCAGGGACGGTTGCAGGCTGATGTTGATGTCGGTGCGCGTGCTGGCGTCAGCGGCCTGGGGCGGGCGGGGAGCGTGGAAGTGGGAGGAGGGGGCAGGGGGGCGGGAGAGGAAGGGGGAGACGGGGGATGGGGGGATAAGGGCCCCCTGACACCTTTCGGCACGCATCTTACGAACGCCCAAATGGCAAAATTCGCATGCGCCTCGACCGATTTCGGCGCTCCCCTCACACGGTTCGTGGCCACAGAAGGATCTCCACCGAAGGCAGCAATATTCGCATGCGCCCGCCCGACCGATTTCTGTACACCTTCGCACGGTTCGGCGCCACCTATGGAGCTTCGTTTGCAATGGCAAGTTGCCGTCCCCCCCACCCCCCACCCCCACCACGCACACAGACACACGCACACGCACAAACACACACACACACACACACACACACACACATTCACACACACACACGACCAATCTCGGCACATTCCTTACAGAGCTCCACCGAAGGCGCCATTGGCAAAATCCACGCGCGTCCCCCGACCAATTTCGACACACCCCTCACACGGTTCGTGGCCCCGCAGACGGGGTCCCGCCGACGGGCTTCACGTGGTAAGTTCATTATGTTTCCCCACCATGGCATCATAGGAAGCCCAACCGAATGCATTCACAAGGCACATGGTGGCAAGGTTCGCGTGCATTCACAAGTAATCAATGTCGGCGCACCCCTCGCACGCTTCGTGGCCCCAGAGGGAGCTCGACCGAAGGCCCACATGGCAAGGTTCGCATGCGCCCCCGCGACTAGTCTCAGCGCGCATAAAGAGCTCAACCGAATGCCCCATAACGACAAGGCTCGAGTATAAATCCGCGACCAATTTCGGCACACACACACCCGTCACACGGTGCGTGGCCCATCGAGGGCCAGCCCAATGCAATTCCAATGTGGCAGAATTCGTTTGCGCCCCCCCTCCCCCTCCCCCCCAACCCACCCACCCCCCCACCCCCGACACACGTCATCACATTTCGGCACACCCTCCGCACAGGTCGTGGCCCCAGAAGCCCCGCCGAATGCCCCAATGGCAAGGTTCGCATGCGTCCACCCGACACATGTCGGCACACCCTTCACATGATTCGTGTCCGATATGAGAAGAAACAAACAACATAACAACAAAACATTAAGGCCCCACTGACAAGGATCGCCACCCCCCCCCCCCCCCCCCCCTCCCCCCCCCCCCCCCCCCCACCTCGCACACGCCTCCCCCCCCGCAATCGCCTCCACCCCCCGCCCCCCATGGAGAACCCCGCCGAGGGCACCGCGGCAGGGTTCGCACGCGCCCCCGCCACATTTAAGCACACCCACCGCAAGGTTCTTGGCCCAATCGTGATCTCTATCTCCACATTTCAGCACACCCTTCGCACAGTTCGTCGAACCATCGGGGCCCCACCGAAAGCCACAACGGCAAGGGGCGCATGCGCCCCCTCGACCCATCCCGACACACCCCTTGCAGGGTGCGTGGCCCCATAAGGGGGCACCGCCGAAGGACCCATGGCAACGTTCGCGCGCGCCCCCCCCCCCCACCCGCCACCAACCACAACCTACCATCGCCACCAACCACAACCACCACCACCACCACCCTCACCACCACCATCACCCACCCCATCACCACACACACACCACACACACACACACACCCACCTCAACCCCATCCCCCCGCCCACCCACAAACTACCAGACAAACGCCACACCCACACCCACACCCACACCCAACCCACAACACACACACACACCAACAAACCACCATCCCCCCCCCCCCCCCCACCCCACCCCCACCAAACCACCACCCTCCAACCCCACACACCCCTCCACCCCACTCCACCTACCATTTGGCACACTTCCCAACACAGTCGCGCCACCACCATGCGAGCTCCGCCCGGAACGTGACAGGTGACTCAATGCACGCACGCACCCCCCCCCCCTCCCCCCCCCCGCCCGCCTTCAACCTCGCACGGCCAGGGGGAATTGGCAATGTCTGCCCTAGTTGCAGTGTTCGCATGCGCCCTCCCCCGCATTGTGGCGCACCTCCCACGCGGCTCGTGGCATATGTATATGAATATATGTGTGTATATATATACACACGCAGTGGCCTTCGTTCCATCCACCTCGTGGCGCGCTGCCTATGAGAAGAAGGTCGTACCCTGTAGTGCTCGTACTGCTGCGTGGTTTGTCAAGTTTCTTGTTTTTTGGGGGAGGGCAGGGGGGCGGGGGGTGGATGCTGATGGGGATCGCGCGTGTGTGCGGAAGGGGGGGGGGGGGGGGGTGGGGCGGGCGCGGTAATAAGGGGAGTTCGTCATGTATACTGTAATTGTGCGATATATATATATTTATATATTATAATATATATATATATATATATGCACACATACACAACGCTAGAGAGACGCATAGTGGCTATTGTAGAACTAGCGTCGCGCATGTAGTCTTGTACCTTTTAGCATGACAGTTTTACAAGACAGCATTGAGATGGAACCTTACACGTGGCAGGCGTACTGCAGCACATGGCACAAGTAGTATGACAATTGTCGTAAATCAGTTCTTGTATGGCAGATGTTGTTCGGACAGGTTTGACACAGCAAGTTCAGCATGGCACTCCTCGTACGACACGTGCAGTATGGCTGTTCCAGTGTGGTAAATTGTGCACGGCAGTCGGCCATACGCAATAGTATATGGCGTGTTTATCGTAAAGTATTTGTACTATGAGAGCGGCAATCGTATAGCGCACGTCGCACGACTTACCCAATGTTGCGCATTTAGATTTGCATCGAGTTGCGCGCGGTTCCCCAACGTATGAAATATCATGACGGCGTTATAGCGTCCATCCGTCCGTCTGTCATGCTCTGTCCGTCCTCCTCGGGCTGTCGCAGCATATTGTGCATGGCATATCTGATACTGCGCATTTCGTATGGCGCATCCGCATGCCCATCTATACGGAGAGGGCCAGGGCGGAACGCGCGCGCCCTTACGTCGCCGCCCCCCCCCTTCCCCCGTTCCTCCAACAGTGCCCCTATGTCGTGCGACAGAGGGTGCGAACGATAATTTGACATATTTAACATGGCGCACAAACAACAAACGAGACATACGCAACACGGAATATGTAACGATAAGCGTGCAAATATTGCATGTGTCATACTACAGATGGCATACTAAGCAGTAGTGCGTCATATCAAATATGTTTGGCTAATCCTGCTTCACTAACTGCGCAATGGTACATCCGCGGTGCGCTGTTTACTGTACGTTTGCCATGTTGCGTGTTATGTCATGTGTAAGTTCGGTTTGCTTTCGCCCCAGGAGGGGTGGCGGGGTGGGCCAGTGGGTGGCACCAGCTGCCCAATCGGGGCCCGATGCGGCACGTATAGGGTACGCTTTACGAAGGTCGGTAGCCATGTTGCAAGCCGTGCCACAAAGGATGGCCCAAAGGGGCCGAAGAGCCCCCCCCCCATGAGCGGCCCAAGGCGGCCAATACGGAGCATCCAGGGCCCAAGAGGGCAACGATCAATCCCAATATGGGCCCGATATGTGGCCCAACACGGCCCGAGTTGGCACCCCAACGCGTATCACACGCAATGTGATCCCGACCGTGCGCAGCAGCCACGGCGCATCCACAACCATTATGGGGGGGCATCTTCTGGCCACAATGGGGTTATCCCGTAGCCCCATGCATCGGCCCCTCTCGGAGCCGCCATGGCGCCCCCTCATTACCAAGCCCCGCCGCCACGCCACGCCGCCCCTGCCACTGCACCCAAGCGGGCCAGCTGGACCTACCTTGGGGCGATGTCGTGGCTTTCTCGGCGCTTTTCGGAACATCATTGGGCACTGATCGGCCCTTCCGTGCACGGAAGGGCCGATCAGTGCCCAATGAGGTTCCGAAAGGGGCATCAGGGTTCAGGAACCGAATCACAGTCAAGCGATCGCCTCTCGCCTTGCACATCCCATCATCATCGTCGCTATCCGCATCACCATCATCATCACCATCAGCATCCTCCTCCTCCTCATCATCATCATCATCAACATCATCAGCATCATCACCATCGTCATCATCATCATCATCATCATCAGCATCATCATCATCATCATCATCATCATCATCATCATCATCATCATCATTATCCGCATCACCATCATCGTCATCATCATCAGCATCATCATCATCATCATCATCATCATCATCATCATCAGCAACATCATCGTCATCATCATCATCATCATCATCATCACCATCGTCATCAGCATCAGCATTATCACCATCATCATCACCACCATCATCAACATCGTCATCATCATCAACAGCATCATCGGCATCATCATCATCATCATCATCATCATCATCATCATCATCATCATCATCATCATCATCATCGTCGGCGTCGTCGTCGTCATCATCATCAGCATCACTATCATCATCATCATCATCCTCCTCATCAGCAGCATCATCATCCTCATTATCATCATCATCCGCATCACCATCACCACCATCGTCAGCACCACCATTAACACCCTCTTTCATCCTCCTCCTCCTCCCCCCTGTTCCTCCTCCTCCTCCTCCTCCTCCTCCTCCTCCTCCTCCTCCTCCTCCTCACCCTTCTCCCCCTCCTCTGCGCCGCAAGTCGACAAAGAAAGCCGAGCCTGGTACTCGTCGATCAGTTGCGCCACCGTCACCGTCGTGATGGGCCACTTCTTGTCGCTGGGGGCGAGCTTGACGCTCGCGTCCTTGAACTCCTTTATCACGTAGACGGCGTCGCCGTTCACAGGCGAAACGAGCGCGCCCTCGAAGAACCCGTGATCCGCGAGGTTGCCGTTCACCACCCCCGTGCCGCTGTACTCGATGAACGCGGGGGCCGCGGGGGCAGGCGCAGAAGTGCACTTCACACTGTAGTCAAACGGGGGCTCGTGCGCCGTTGCCTCTCTCATGGCTGGGAACTCCGTGAAGACCGTCTCGATGAAGTGGGTGATGCACTCGTCGGTATTCTTGAACCCCGTCCGACCTCGCGGCTTCTTCTTGAAGATCGTCATGCAGACGTTGACCTCGAGCTCGGACCTCAGCTTGTTGGCCATGGCATTCGTAATGCCTGGAATCTTGGCGAGCCAGTCCGCCGCCTTTGTGAAGGTGTCCTCGGCCTTTGTCACCACTGCCTTGGCGCTCGGCTTGGTGATGTCCTTCAGCTCAGTCCCCGTGAGCAGCTTACTGCAGCCGTCGCGGACGTAGGACTCTGGGCACACGAGCATCGTCTTGACAATGGCCGTGACGAATCTGGGGCATTGTTTCAATGGCAAGTTGGCCAGCTGCTTGAAGGTCGACCCGTGGATGTCTCGCCTGACTTTCAATCCTTTCGCAAAGTCCACCAAGTCGTGCAAGTACCGAGGCGACGTCCCACCCGAGAAATTGACCACGTAGTCGCCCATGTCCAACACTTGGTCCTTCAACCACGGCCTGATCCGCTCGATGGCCAACGCGACCTTCTCCAGGTTCGGCCCTCCAGTCAGCTGCGAGTTCTTGAGGATCCTGGAGTGCACCTGCAGCAGGGTCTGGACGCGCGTCTGCTGCCTGGGAGCCGCATGCGTCGCGTTCCCCGCCTCCTGCAAGAAGCTCGGCAGCGATGGAAATCGTTTCTCTACGCAGCTCCTGATGATCAAGTACTCAATGCCTCGCTCGAGAGGCTCTTGGATGGAAGGACACGTCGCCAACACCTGCAAGGTATAGGAGTGCGCCCGCCGCTCTGAAAGGGTCGGGGGCGGGAGCAAACAGCAAAGTCAAACCACCTGGCCGTCTGCCCCCGCCCCTGGCCATTCGATCGGACACGTGCCACTCCCATGACACCTTCGATTTATCAATGCGCCCGTCGCTGCCAGCGAGGTCCTCCTGGTTAGTCTTCGTCTCGAAGTGCAAGCATGCCAGCCCCGAGGTCGTGTGCGTGCACCCTACGGTCAAGCCCATGACGTCCTCGTCAGACCATGGGGGCAACATGCCCTCGCTCGCGGCGACGAGGTCGTGGATCGACTCCATCTGCTTCACGCCGTGCTCGCCAGGGGCCTTCTCGAAGGCAACGGCGCCGAGGACTTCGGTCCACCGCCAGCCCGTCTTCACGATGCAATCCAACAATTCGTGGACGTCGAGAACGTCTACGCCCAGGCCGAACCTGTTGTTGTGGTGAGGGGCCATGCGGGTGCACCGCACCCGCTCCTTGTAGGCGAGGTTCTTGGCCAATAGTTGGTTGCAGAGCTGATCTGAGGCCGACGCAATCTGCGAAGCACATTCGCTGGTATCAACTCCCTCGTATGTTTTGAGCACTTGCGTGACCTGTGCAGTCACTTCATTGAGTGCCTTCTCCAGAGCAGCCGAGGCGGCCATCTGGCAATATGGAATATGGAAGAAACAGGCGCAAATAAACGCAAACATATGGAAATGAACGATCACGGCAGAGCCGAACTGAGCCACAATGGCTGCGGTTCCAACTTATGTTGCTCACTCCCCCTTTCCTTTATTCTCCTGGATCCTCTGCCCCCCCCCCCTCCCTATCATCATTGAGATTGCTGTAGCATACGGTTTGGGAGAGGGTCTATATAACGCAGACGGGGCCTTTTACTGTGAGAAAATCTGGTTGTTCCCCCGTGGGCAAGCTTAGCTAACTTCGGCACTGACCTAGTTAGCTCACCCCCCCTAACCTAGTTAGCCCCCCCCCCAAGCAAGCATAGCTAAATGCCGTAAGCTACTCACGCTAACTCTACTATTCAAGTTGCAAGGATAGCGTATGCACGATAGTATGCTGGGCCACGAGGGCCATGTACATAACCAAGTGGACGATGTAGAAGGCTATAGATATAATCACCCCCAGCACTTTACAAACATCTTCGCAAACTTATAACGCATTTTGAACCACCATGCATGTCATTTACATGTTGATATAAGCGCCCCAAACACATAGGAAACAGGGCATCGATTCAAGCATGGTCCCGTATACACCAGGATCAGCTTTCCCATGCAAATTTCAGCGCAGGGCTGGAAAAAGCTTCGGTGTATTTTGAGTTCGGTTCCCTACTTAACGTTCCCCTTCATATTTGCGGTTTTCAAGATGGGGCCTTGAGGGATGGGCCCCCCCAGGGATGCCCTGATATCCTCGCGTCTTGAAGTATGGAGCTTCTGATTGCTTTCAGCCCCCATGCGCTGCCCCCAGGCCCCGGGACCGTCCAAGAGGAGGCACCGATCTCGGTCAAGAAGGGTCCCGACGTTTGCAGGGGCCGCGCCGTGGAAGCAGAGCACGGCGTCGGAGGCCTGGGCGAGGCAGAGCTTTCTGAGAATCGGGGACGACGTCGGAGCGGTGTGGTGTATACTATTTTCCCCGCTTCCCCGTGGAAGCAACGAACAAAACATGTATACACCAGGATCCCGTATAACACCAGGATCCGCTTTCTTGTGTGCGAGTGTCACTGCGGGGCCGTAGAAGAAACGTCGGTGCATAGGGCCCGGTCCCGCAGAGCGGGGGCCCCAGGCTCGAACTCGCGTGCTGCTCGCTCCCCCCCACAAAGGTGAGGCTGGGCCGCTGCTCTGTTCGACGGCTTCGCCGAAGCCGCAAGAGCACGGGCCAGACCCCGCGGCACAGGCACCCGGGCCCGCAGGAGATCCCCGCCACCGGACGAGAGGGCAGCCCGGGGGTCGCCGACGGCGCGCCGCGCCGGTCCTCTGCGGTCCCAGACCTCCTCGCGTTGTGAAGAAATATCACGGCGGGCGGTTTCTCCAGATGTTCGGCCTCCGGGGGCCCTTCCCGGGCCTCGGGGCCGTCACGAAACGACCCAGGACGAAAAACCGGTCCCGGGGAAGGGGTCCAGACCTCTGGGGGTGGACGTTGTCAAAAAATCACGACGTCGGGGGTCTGGGGTGGAGGCATTGGATAAGGACCCCCTGAGATCCTGGCGTTGCAGTTTTTGCACCACGGGCGTTTTTCCCTCGAGTTTGCGGGCCCTGTCACGGATCGACCCGGCTCGCTCGAAGAATGGCGCAGGAAGATGGGGTCTGGGGCTCAGGTTGTGATTTTTGCGATGTTGCAATATTCGCAGCGTCGGATCTCAGGGACCATGGGATAAGGAATCCAGGGTCTGGAGGCCGGTGGAAGTCCACGCGTCGACTGGCCATGGATACCACCGCCGCCCTCCCAGACCCCCGACGTAATGATTTTTTCATTACGTCGACCCCAGAGTTCTCGACCCCTTCCCCAGGACCGGTTTGTCATCCCGAGTCGTTTTTTGACGCTCCCGAGGCCCGGTGAGGGCCCCCAGAGGCCGAAACTGGCGAAAAACCTCCCGTCATGATTTTTTCATTGCTCGAGGGGGTCTGGGTCTGAAGCCTCCTGGGCACATGCCTTAACCAACGCCCCCGCCATGGGTCACCCTTGAGACCCGGGCGCCGCAGTCGTTCCGCACAGAGCGTGTTCGAGTTTCGGGCCCCGGCCCCCCTCACAGATCGATCCGGCTCGACACATGCCGCACAGGGGTTGGGTCTGGGCTCCCCTGACTCCGGATCCGCCCTACGTTACGTTGGGGAAATGCGTAAGTAGGGCTAGGAATTTCCGCCTTACTTTTCAAGCCCCGCTGATGCCAATTTCCGCCCTGTTTTTCTGTTGCTGATTCCCCCCTACTTCTGTGGACTTCCACCCTATTTTATGTTGGGTGCAAAAAAACTTCCGCACTACTTGTTCGGCTTCTTATAGGTGGATTTCCGACGCAATTTTAAAGTGGAAAAAAGCGAAAGTAGGGCGGATTTGGAGTCAGGCTCTGGCCGTGATGCTTCGCCACAGCTTTCTTTCGGGCGGCGTCGGATCTCAGGGACCCGCGGCGGTGCCAAGATCCGCCTCATAACGACGCCCAGCGCCCACGCCCACTATGGGTTCCCAGTCCGACGCCAGCGCCAGGACCGAGGCGGCGGTTTCGAGGAAGAGAGAGAGGCCTCCTTGGCGCCTCCGGCAGAGCCAGAGGCCCCTCAAGGAGGTGACGCTTCCGGCGAGGGTGCCAGAAGCCTCACACTCCCGGTTGCACACCAGGAGTGTTTTTGTTGTTGTTGTTGTTGCTGTTGCTGTTGCTGTTGCTGTTGCTGTTGTTGTTGTTGTTGTTGTTGTTGAACATTATTAATTCTAAAGAATAATTATTGTTGGGACCCCTGGTGCACGGCCCCCCCGCCGCGCCTAGGCCGCAGCTACATTTTCATCATTTTTTCGCGAAAGCTTCAGAAAAGTGGATGTGGTCCAGATCCGGTTGTTTTGTTGTAATCCGTTTTCCCTTGCAAAAAACACTATAAAATGACATTTCTTGTTCTAATATAATCAAATTTCAAGAATCCCTTGCAAAAAATAAGGTAAAGTGGACATTCGCGCGCGCAAGACGAAATCCTTCCAAAAGCTTAGTGTTCGGAGCGATTTTAACATAAAAACATCAAAAAACCAATGGTTTTTCAACAAAAGAATGTCAAAATCTCATCCCGCGCGCTCTTGCGGATTCGTAGGAAACCCAACACTTTTTAAACATTTCTGTCAAACGGGCTTTTGCGAGCAACTTTTTCGAACTTCTGCGACAACGGTTGCGCACCTGCCAGGGCCATCATCCCTGTCAAATAATACCATGCGGGACACATTCGTTTTTTGCGCGCGCACGCCGAAATCTCCAAAAACCATTGGGTTCTTAAGAATTTTAGCACCGCGCATCATACGTATCATCTCATGTGTGTCGTGCACACTATCAAATGTAACAGAGTTGTGTATTCCCATCATCCCAGGAACTTGACCCAAAAATGTGACCAACTCCGCTCTCTCTGTCTCTCTCTCTGTCTGCTCTCTGTCTCTCTCTCTGTCTCTCTGTATTATGTATTGTATGGCACAATTGCACCATGCTGGGCACATGCGCGCCCCGAATAAGTGACCAAGTTCTGTGGGTGTGTACCCCACGCCAGTGTAGTAGCCACGGTCGTCCGCACGCCACGAAGTGAAGTGTCCCAACGTCATAGGGCGGGAAGCTGGGTTTGGGTGGTCGCGAAGAGTCGTTTGGATATTTGGTAGAGCTTGTAATGCCCCCCCACGAAGTGGGGGTATTGCCTGGTGTCGTATGAAAACCCTGGCACTGGGGAGAACACCACGCGTTCGGGTAAAATGATTGTTGTTGTTGTTGTTGTTGTTGTTGTTGTTGTTGTTGTTTTTATACACGCGGTCAATGGTCAACTCAAACCAGGTAGTAGATAGTTCTGCCGAAAAAAACAAAAGGGGAGAGGGGTCCGGAAGAGCTCGTTGCAGAGTTTCCGCGGCGTTGTTCATGATCGCGCACGTTTGCGCCCAGGGCAACTCTTCGGGCTGTTCCGACAAGAAGGCCCGCGCGCGTCCTGGCGCAACGCACCGTCGCGACTCTGCGTGTGTGTGTGTTTGTGTGTATGTGTTTGTGTTTGTGTTTGTGTCTGTGATTGTGTTTGTGTTTGTATGTGTGTGTGTGTGTGCGTGTGCGTGTGTGTGTGTGTGTGTGCGTGTGCGTGTGCGTGTGCGTGTGCGTGTGCGTGTGTGCGTGTGCGTGTGCGTGTGCATGTGCGTGTGCGTGTGCGTGTGCGTGTGCGTGTGCGTGTGCGTGTGCGTGTGCGTGTGCGTGTGCGTGTGCGAGAGCGTGTGCGTGTGCGAGTGCGTGTGCGTGTGCGTGTGCGTGTGCGTGTGCGTGTGCGTGTGCGTGTGCGTGTGCGTGTGCGTGTGCGTGTGCGTGTGCGTGTGCGTGTGCGTGTGCGTGTGCGTGTGCGTGTGCGTGTGCGTGTGCGTGTGCGTGTGCGTGTGCGTGTCGTGTGCGTGTGCGTGTGCGTGTGCGTGTGTGTGTGTGTGTGTGTGTGTGTGTGTGTGTGTGTGTGTGTGTGTGTGTGTGTGTGTGTGTGTGTGTGTGTGTGTGTGTGTGTGTGTGTGGGTTGTGTGTGTGTGTGTGTGTGTGTGTGTGTGTGTGTGTGTGTGTGTG
>CAUYUJ010018578.1:0-13838 GCA_963575745.1 Prorocentrum cordatum
CGTCGCCGATTCCGCCACACCCGTGCGGAAATATCGGCCCTACTTTCCTGAGGCGGAGATTTCCGTGTGGGATTGATTTTCGACACATCGACACAAGTTCAAGCTGGAAAATCAAACAAAATACGGCAGATCCGAAGTCAGGGCTGCCAGGACGCATCCCTGGGGCGCCCAAAGGTGCCTACCAGGGCACTTCTCGAAGGCACCCAGATCTCCGACGATATGATTGTTGTTTCAATCCAAGCGGTTTTTCTGAAGTCTGGCTTGTGGGAAAGTTTATCGGGCCCGGACAATCCAAGGCGGATGTGGGACGAAAAACTGCCACTGGGGGCGGGTTGGGACCTCGGGGGCCGCGCATTGAAATTAGCCGGACGAAAGACCCAACCATACGTAGTTGTGAATACCGCAATTGTGGATATCGTGGGGGTTCCTTCTCCTCCTCCTCCTCCTCATCTTCCTCCTTCCTTCCTTCTCCTCCTCCTCCTCCTCCTCCTCCTCCTCCTCCACCTCCTCCTCCCTCCCTATGGGACCACGAAACGTGTGAGGGGTGTGCAAAAATGGGGCGGCGACGCCATGCGAGTTGCGCCACTTGGACCTGAGATGGAGCTCCCTGTGGGGCCACGGAACGTGTGAGGGGTGTGCCAAAATGGGGCGGCGGCGCCATGCGCACTGCGCCACGGGGACCTTAGGTGGAGCTCCCTATGGGGCCACGAAACGTGTGAGGGGTGTACCGACATGGGGCGGCGCCGCCTATGGGGCCACGAAGCGTGTGAGGGGTGTGCCAGAATTGGGGGTGGAACCGCATGCGAGCGCAGCCACTGGGGCCTTCGGTGGAGCTCCCTATGGAGCCACGAAACGTGTGAGGGGTGTGCCGTAATGGGGGGTGGAACCGCATGCGAGCGCAGCCACTGGGGCGTTCGGTGGAGCTCCCTGTGGGGCCACGAAACGTGTGAGGGGTGTGCCGAACTGGGTGCGGTGGGCGCATGCGAACGCAGTGCGGTGGGCGCATGCGAACGCAGCCACGGGGGCCTTCGGTGAGGCTCCCTATGGGGCCACGAAGCGTGTGAGGGGTGTGCCGAAATCGGTGCGGTGGGCGCATGTGAACGCAGCCACTGGGGCCTTCGGTGGGGCTCCCTGTGGGGCCACGGAACGTGTGAGGGGTGCGCCGAACTGGGTGCGGTGGGCGCATGCGAACGCAGTCACTGGGGCCTTCGGTGGAGCTCCCTATGGGGCCACGAAGCGTGTGAGGGGTGTGCCGAAACTGGGTGCGGTGGGAGCATGGCGCACGCAGCCACGGGGGTTCGGTGAGGCTCCCATATGGGGCCACGAAAAAACGTGTGGGGGGCTTTCTGTGCCGAATTGGGTGCGGTGGTCGAATGTGAACGCAGCCACTGGGGCCGGTGGAGCTCCCTGTGGGGCCACGAAACGTGTGAGGGGTGTGCCGAACTGGGTGCGGTGGGCGCATGCGAACGCAGCCACGGGGGCCTTCGGTGACGCTCCCTATGGGGCCACGAAACGTGTGAGGGGTATGCCGAAATCGGTGCGGTGGGCGCATGTGAACGCAGCCACTGGGGCCTTCGGTGGAGCTCCTTGTGGGGCCACGAATCGTGTGAGGGGTGCGCCGAAATGGGTGCGGTGGGCGCATGCGAACGCAGCCACAGGGGCCTTCGGTGGAGCGCCCTATGGGGCCACGAAACGTATGAGGGGTGTGCCGAATTGGGTGATGACGATGACGATGATGACGGTGGTGATGATGACGTCGATGATGTCGATGATGATCATGGTGATGACGATGATGATGATGATGATGATGATGATGATGATGATGATGATGATGATGATGATGATGATGATGATGATGATGATGATGATGATGATGATGATGATGATGATGATGATGATGATGATGATGATGATGATGATGATAATGATGAGGATGATGAGGATGATGATGGGAGGGGGGAGGAAGGGGAGGAGGAGGAAGGAGGAGGAAGGAAGGCGGGGCGACGCCTCTTCAAAACGAGGACCCAACACCACAGGATGGTAGGGAACAAAACAAACTCAACGACTGATTTTGGCCTCTCGGGGCCGTCTTGGGGGGCCTCTTGGGGCCATCTTGGGGCGTCTTGGGAGCATCATGGGCCGTTTTGAGGTCGTGTTGGAGTGCAATTGGGCCGTCTCGCGACCCTCTGAGGCCGTCTAGGTGGCTACCTGGGACCTCCTTGGCCCGTCTTGGGGCCCTCTGGCTCCAGACAAACGTCACGCGATCAGAGACGAGAGCGCCCAGGATCGCCCAGGAGTTCCCAGAACTCTGGGCGGTGAGCGCCTTGAACAATGATTACATTCTCAACGCAGGGAACCTGATGGGATCTGAGGGCACTTCACTTTGTGCTTCTAGGCGCGCTACAACTACATATATATACATGTAGAGAGAGAGAGAGAGAGAGAGAGAGAGAGAGGGAGAGAGAGAGAGAGAGAGAGAGAGAAAGAGAGAGAGAGAGAGGGGGAGAGAGAGTGTGAGAGGTAGAGCGGCAGAGAGAGAGAGAGACCGGGATGGAGAGAGAGAGAGAGAGAGAGATAGAGAGAGAGAGAGAGAGAGAAGTGTAGTGAGAATGAGCGAAATAATGAGAGAGAGAGAGAGAGAGAGAGAGAGAGAGATGAGACAGTGCGGAGGAATAGGAGGACGGGTTGTTCGACGACGACGACGCCGACGCTGACGTCGACCTCGGGGACAATGGCGACGACGGCCACGGCAACAACAACAACAACAGCAACAGCAACAGCAACAATCATCACAACCACTTTCAGACTGTTCGCTCCGACGTGCTCGCGTTCAATTCAACGCAAGCATCCCAAACCCTCGGTACCCGCCCTCTTCGTATCCGATCGTACCCCCTGGTGGTCTATCTTCCTTACCTGCCACGTGCACTTAGTGCAGCCCCGAAAGCAGGGTAAGACATGACGGATGGAAGTGGGAGGGAGAAGGTCACAGCCCCGAATCATCTGGGGTAGCTCGGGTGAGGGCTAACTCGGGTTCGTTTTTCGAGAGCCCGAACCCGAGTTACCCCGGGCCCGAGTTACCCCGGATAATTGGGGCGTCCAGAGCCCCGAATCATGTGGGGTAGCTCGGGTCAGGGCTAACTCGGGTTCGTTTTTCGGGAAGCCAAACCCGAGTTACCCCGGGCCCGAGTTACCCCAGATAACTCGGGCGTCAGAGAAGGATAGAACATGGGATTCGCAGGAGGGGGCTAGGAGCAGAAAACACGTGGGATAACCAGACGGGCCCATCGGGCGGGCAGACCCTAAGGGCGGGTCGGAAAGGCCGGCCCAGGCGGCCAGGTCGAGAAAGCGTTATGATGAAGCGTGAGTAATGCACGAATCGCGAGGAGAGCTCGGGTGATAGCGCGATCCGCAAGTAGCTCGTGAGAAAGGCCACAGTGAGTGCGTGATTCCTGAGTGTCGAGGGCGCGGCGTCTGAATACATTTTCATGGAGTCCCACGCGAGAGCGCGATTCCTGCATAAGTTGTGACGATCTCTCGCGCGAGAAAGCGATTTTGGAATATCTTGTGAGGAAGTATAAGGCGGGATCCTTTGTCGTTGTTGTTGTTGTTGTTGTTGTTGTTGTTGTTGTTGTTGTTGTTGCTGTTGTTGTTGCTTTCGTTGTCGTTGTCGTTATCGTTGTTGGTGTTGCTGCTGCTGTTGCTGTTGCTTTTGCTGCTGGTGCTGTTGTTGTTGTTGTAGTAAGTCGGGGCCAGGGGAACAGTTTGTGACACCAGGTTTTCCCATATCAAGAGCATGGTGCGCACCCTGAGGGCCATTAACACAATGGTTACGGGAGGTGGGGATCAGCATTAGAACATACAGAACACATACATAATATATTTAATACATAGAAATGATAATCCAGCACCAAAAACTAAACTTAGCCTGACGAAAGACCCAACCATACGTAGTTGTGAATACCGCAATTGTGGATATCGTGGGGGCTCCTTCTCCTCCTCCTCCTCCTCCTCCTCCTCCTCCTCCTCCTCCCTCCCTATGGGACCACGAAACGTGTGAGGGGTGTGCCAAAATGGGGCGGCGGCGCCATGCGAGTTGCGCCACTTGGACCTGAGGTGGAGCTCCCTGTGGGGCCACGGAACGTGTGAGGGGTGTGCCAAAATGGGGCGGCGGCGCCATGCGCACTGCGCCACAGGGACCTTAGGTGGATCTCCCTATGGGGCCACGAAACGTGTGAGGGGTGTGCCGAAATGGGGCGCCGCCGCCTATGGGGCCACGAAACGTGTGAGGGGTGCGCCGAAATTGGGGGTGGAACCGCATGCGAGCGCAGCCGCTGGGGCCTTCGGTGGAGCTCCCTATGGGGCCACGAAGCGTGTGAGGGGTGTGCCAGAACGAGGGGTGGAACTGCATGCGAGCGCAGCCACTGGGGCCTTCGGTGGAGCTCCCTATGGGGCCACGAAACGTGTGAGGGGTGTGCCAGAATTGGGGGTGGAACCGCATGCGAGCGCAGCCAATGGGGCCTTCGGGTGACGCTCCCTATGAGCCACGAAACGATGTGCAGGGGCCCGTTGTGCTGTATTGGGCGGTGGAAGCGCATGCGAACACGTAGCCACTGGGGCATTCGGTGGAGCTCCCATGTGGGGCCACGAAAAAGTGTGAGGGGTGTGCCGAACTGGGTGCGTGGGCGCATGCGGAACGCGCCACGGGGGCCTTGGTGAGGCTCCATGGTGGCCACGAAAACGTGTGAGGGGGGTGCCGTAAATGGGTGCGGTGGTGTTCGCATGTGACGCAGCCACTGAGGCCCTTCGGTGGAGCTCACTGTGGGGCCACGAAACGTGTGAGGAGTGCGCCGAAATGGGTGCGGTGGGCGCATGTGAACGCAGCCACTGGGGCCTTCGGTGGAGCTCCCTGTGGGGCCACGAAACGTGCGAGGGGTGCGCCGAAATGGGTGCGGTGGGCGCATGCGAACGCAGCCACTGGGGCCTTCGGTGGAGCTCCCTATGGGGCCACGAAGCGTGTGAGGGGTGTGCCGAACTGGGCGTGGTGGGCGCATGCGAACGCAGCCACGGGGGCCTTGGGTGAGGCTCCCTATGGGGCCACGAAACGTGTGAGGGGTGTGCCGAATTGAGTGCGGTGGGCGCATGTGAACGCAGCCACGGGGGCCTTCGGTGGAACTCCCTGTGGGGCCACGAAACGTGTGAGGGGTGTGCCTAACTGGGTGCGGTGGGCGCATGCGAACGCAGCCACAGGGGCCTTCGGTGGAGCTCCCTATGGGGCCACGAAACGTGTGAGGGGTGTGCCGAATTGGGTGATGACGATGACGATGATGATGGTGGTGATGATGACGTCGATGACGTCGATGATGATCATGGTGAGACGATGACGATGACGATGATAATGATGATGATGATGATGATGATGATGATGATGATGATGATGATGATGATGATGATGATGACGATGATATGATGAGAGATGATGATGATGATGATGATGATGATGATGATGATGATGATGATGATGATGATGATGATGATGATGGGATGGTGGGAGGAAAGGGGAGGAGGAGGAAGGAGGAGGAAGGAACGCGGGGCGACGTCTCTTCAAAACGAGGACCCAACACCACAGGATGGTTGGGAACAATCATTTTAGAACTGCTCGCTCTTACCTGCTCGCGTGCCACTCATCACGCATATCCAGAACCTTCCGTATCAGCCCTCTTCGTCTTCGATCGTGCCCCTTTTTAGGGGCGGATCTTCCCGACCTGCAGCGTGTAGCTGGCGCAGACAGGGGAGAGATGGGAGGAGTGAAGAGACAAGGGGGAGGGCGAAGGACGAAGCACGAGAGACATTTGCAGGAGGAGGGTTAGTAATGGGAGCGCAAGCGTCAGGAGGGAAAAAACACACTGACACAATTAACCGTCGATTCACCAGAAAATATGGGAAAATATGGGAAGTGGGGGGGAAGACACAAATTCAGAACATATGGGAAACTAGTGGGGGATCCTGATATTTGTGTGTATCTATCTGTGTGTCCCAGGGCCTCTTCAAAGCGGCAGGACCAGAGCCTGGCGCGTCGGGCGGACGGACCTTCACAGGCAGAGATCGTGCGGGCGGGTCCAGACGGCCGGGTCGCGCGGGCGGGTCGCCGAAGCGTCACCCCATCGTGAGAGCAAGCTCGAGGGATAGCTAGGGAAGCAAGCGCTGACATGAACATAACAACTCGGAGGTCCGCGCGGATTTCTCGGATCCGCGTTGGGGCCCCCCAGCGGCGCCTCTGGCGCCGCCCCTGGCGCGCTCCGCGCACCAGGGAGGGGGGTCCAGCGCGGATCCAAGAAATCCGCGCGGACCTTCGAGTTCTTATGTTTATGCCATTCTCGTTCCCCTAATAGTGCGCTTCCCAGGTAAATCGTGGGGAACTCCAGAGCCAGAGCGCGATTCCCGAGTCTAGGGGGCACGGCGCCGCAACACGTCGGCAGGAAGGACCACGCGAGAGCGCAATTCCGTGGTACATTCTGAGGACGTCCCGCGCGAGAGCGCGAGTCGGAAGCATTTTGTGAGGAAGTATCCAGCGGGAACCGTTGTTGAACTTTCATGTCTGAAGAATAATTATTGTTGATCCCCCCCCACCGGTGCATACTGTTTTTTCTCATTCAAAGTGTGCCTCTCGACGCTCGCACTTTTGTTTTTTGACAAGGAAAGTCTTGATGCTCAAACTGGGTCCCTGGCCCCCGGGTTACAACAACAACGGCTCCCGCCTGAGACGTCCTCACAATTCAGCCAGGACCCCCGCTCCCGCCCGAGACTTCCTCGCATTTTACTCAGGAATCGCGCTCTCGCGTGGGAATTCCTTGCAATTTATTCAGGAATTGCTCTCCCGGCGTTCTGGAGTCGCGCTCTCGCTGGAGACTTGCTTGCAATTTACTGAAGAATAGCGCCCTTGCGTTTTTTTTTTTTTTTTTTTTTTTTTTTTTTTTTTTTTTTTTTTTTTTTTTTTTTTTTTTTTTTTTTCTTCTTCCAATTTGCTCAAGCGGCGCGCTCCCGACACCCAGGCACCCAGGAGTCGCGCCCGTTGTGGCCCCATGTGCATGCCCTTCGTGGCCCCGCTGTCGCCGTTTGTGGCCCCCTCACTGTCCTACGTGGCCCAGTTGCTACCTTCAGTGGCCCCATCGTTGCTTTATGTGGCCCCGCATTATCTGCCCTTCGTGGCCCCCGCTCGTTCGCGCTCTTCGTGGCCCCACACGCATTCCCTTCGTGTCCCCGCTGTCGCCCTTCGTGGCCTACTTCGTGTCCTTCGTGGCCCTGCTGTCGTTCTCTCTCGCTCTCGCTTTCGCTCGTCGTCGTCGTCGTCGTCGTCGTCGTCGTCGTCTTCGTCGTCGTTGTCGTCGTTGTCGTCGTCGTCGTGGTCGGTCCCTTGTCCGTCCCTCTTGTTGTCGGGTCGACGGTCCGCGGTCGCCCCGCCGATCAGCGCTGCCGCTGGCCAGGCCGACGGTCCGCGGCCGCCCCGCCGCTTGCCGGGGCCCGGCCTGCAGGGAAGAAAAGTATACCCCCCAAAAGGGTATCGATCGAAGACGAAGAGGGCGGGTATCGAGGGTTTGGGAAAGACGCGTTATTGGACACTCGAGCAGATGAGGCCGAACAGGCTTAAAATGATTGTTGTTGTTGTTGTTGTTATTGTAGTCGGGGGCAAGGGGTGCAGTTTGGTGAGCACAGACTTTCCCTGATAAAAATCATGGTGCGAACCCCGAGCCCCGGGAGGAACACTTTCGTTGAAACAGTGCAGTGGTCACCGGGGTGAGCAGCACCACCACCAACAACATCAGTATCATTGATTTAAAAACCGTTCGCCACCATCGGCTCGCGTGCCATTCAACACGTGTATCCTAAACCCTCGGTGCCCGTCCTCTTCGTCTTCGATCGTACCCCCTTAGGGGTATATCTTCCTTTCCTGTCACGTGCACTTAGTGCAGCCCCGAAAGCAGGGGAAAACAGGACGGATGGACGTGGGATGGAGTAGGATGGAGCACGAAACAAATTAGTAGGAGGGGGGCTAGGAGCAGAATCCATGGTAGAACCAGACGGGCAAATCGGGTGGGCAGACCGTTGCGGGCGGGTCGGGAAGGCGGGCCCAGGCGAAAAAATCGAGCAGGCGGGTTGCTGAAGCGTGAGTCCTACATGAATCGCGAGGAATTTTCGAGCGAAACGCGAAACCCAAGTACATCGTGAGAGAAGCCAGCGCGAGAGCGTAATCTTTGAGTGTCTACGGCGCGGCGTCTGAATGAATTGCTAGGAAGTTGCTCGCGAGAGCGCGCTTCCTGCATACATTGTCAGGAGATCCTGCGCGACAGCGCGATTTTGGAATACATTGTGAGGAAGTATCAGGCGGGAGCCGTTGTTGTTGTGGTCGGTGGGGCAACAACACATTATTAACATCTATTTTGATTAAAAAACAGGGTGCGAGCCCCGAGGGGGGGCACGTCGATTGAAAAATGCTATGTGCACCGGTGGGGGGATCAACATTAGTTTGTTCTTTAAGAATGAGATTTCAACAGCAACAACAACAACAGTAACAACGACGGCGACCACGACCACGACCACGACGACGACGACGGCGGCGGCGACGACGACGACGAGACCACGACGACGACGTCCACATCGAGGGCCCGCCCGATCGCTCGCGCTCCGCGCGGCGGCCCCCCTGGGTCTGGTGCGCCTCGGGCGCCCATCCCGCCGCCGAGGACCGGAAGCCGAAGAAGCCGGACGACTACGGGGTGGGCCCCGCCGCGCTTTCGGAGTAGGCAGCGGCGGCGGCGGCGGATGCAGCCCACGAGCTGCCAGTGCGGTCCGCGCGTGTCCCTTTGCTGGCCTCTTGGTCAGCGCTGCTGGACAAGCCCCGGAGCGGGGGCGCAGGAGCAGGAGGAGGAGGGGCGGGGGAGGGGGAGAAAGAGGTTGAGGAGGAGGAGGCGGAGGAGGGGGAGGAGGAGGAGGAGGACGAGGCGGATACCCTTCGGTGGCTCACCGTTTAAACTTGTGACGAATACAGAGAAGGATTAGCAATGCCCCAGCGCAAGGATTAACGCGCCAAATCGAGAGTGTATACAATGTATTCGGCGACGTCCCCCAGAGGAGGAAGGAGAGGAGGAGTGAGGAGGAGGAAGGAGGAGGAGGGAGGAGGTGAGAGTGAGGAGGTGACGGAGGAGGAGGAGGATGTGAGGGGGAGTAGTGGGAGCTGGAGGAGGAGAGGAGGAGGATGAGGAGGATGACGATGAGGAGGGGAGGAGGCGGAGGAAGGGAGAGAGGCTGGGGAGGGCGGAGGAGGAGGAGGAAGCGGAAAGGAGGGAGGAGGAGAAGGAAGGAGGAGAGAGGGATGAGGGGGAGGGGAGCTTGGAGAGGAGGCCGGAGGAAGGAGGATGATGAGGAAGAGGAGGAAGGAAGAGGAGGAGGAGGAGGAGGAGGAGGAGGAGGACCAGTGTAAACCCAAGAGTCAGTAACGATATTGGAGTAAACCCTCCCTTCAAACTGCCTCTCCAGAGGTCCCTACAACAGTTCATTTCCACAGAGGGAGTTGCTTCCTTGGAAGACAACCGTTTGAAGACCCTGAAGCATGCTAAAGCATTATTCTCGGGACTCCAATGCCACGGATCAACCTGACTGTTGCGTCTTGACGATCCTCAATCGTGCCAGAACGCCGTTCTCGGGATTTCGACACCGCGAATTCAGGTAACTGTTGCATCCACATCATCTAGAATCTTTCCAAACTTTTCTGTTACGCTGACCATGGGAATCCGTGAAGCTCTTACAATTTGTACAAAGGAATGTGCGCGTCGCTACGGCGAGAGCCACATCTTGAAAACGAGCAGCCCTCAATCCGCGAAGCTCTTGCAGATTTTAAAACGAATGTGCGCGGCGCTCAGGCGATAACTACATTTTGAAAACGACCCGCCCTCATTCCGTGAAGTTTTGGCAAATGTTGAAAACGATTGTACGCGGTGCTAAAGCGAGAGCCACATTCTGAAAACGACCCGCCCTCAATCGGTGAAGCTCTTGCCAAGTTTTGAAACGAATGTGCGCGTCGCCAAGGCGAGAGCCACATTTTCAAAACGACCCGCCCTCCATCCTTGAACTGTTGCCATTTTTTAGGCTTCAGAGTCATAAGTGGCAAGGAAGTCTCAGGCGAAACGCCCGGCCTGCTGTTTCGACCGGCCTCGGGGTGCGACATGGGAAGTTATTTATAAGGTAAAAGAATGGAGCAGGAGGAGGAGGATGAGGATGGGGATGAGGAGGAGGTGGAGGAGGGGGAGGAGGAGGAGGAGGAGGAGGAGGAGGAGAAGGAGGAGGAAAACGATATGATGATGATGATGATGATGATGATGATGATGATGATGATGTGATGATGATGATGATGATGCTGATGATGATGATGATGATGATGGATGATGATGATGATGATGATGATGATGATGATGATGTTGTTGATGATTGATGTGATGATGATGATGATGAGATGATGATTGATGATGATGATGGATGATGATGATGATGATGATGATGATGATGATGATGATGATGATGAGGAGGAGGAGGAGGAGGAGGAGGAGGAGGAGAGGAGGAGGAGGAGGAGGAGGAAGGAGGAGGACGAGGAGGAGGCAGGAGGGAGGAGGAGGGAGGAGGAGGAGGAGGAGGAGGAGGAGGAGGAGGGGGACGACGGAGGAGGAGAGGAGGAGATAAGCGGAGGAGGAGGAGGAGGAGGAGGAGAGAGGAGGAGGAGGAGGAGGAGGAGGAGGAGGAGGAGGAGGAGGAGGAGAGGAGGAGGACGAGGAGGAGGAGGAGGAGGAGGAGGAGGAGGAGGAGGAGGAGGAGGCGGAGGAGCAGCAGGAGGCAGGGCAGGAGCAGGAGCAGGAAGCAGGAGCAGGAGCAGGAGCGGAGCAGGAGCAGGAGCAGGAGTAGGAGGAGGAGGAGGAGGAGGAGGAGGAGGAGGCGGCGGAGGAGGAGGAGGAGGAGGGAGGAGGAGGAGGAGGAGGAGGAGGATGTGGAGGAGGAGGAGGGGAGTAGGAGGAGGAGGAGGAGTGAGGAGGAGGAGGAGGAGGAGGAGGAGGAGGAGGAGGAGGAGGAGAGGGAGGAGGATGTGGAGGCGGAGGAGGAAGGAGTGGAGGAGGAGGAGGAGGAGGCGGCGGAAGGAGGAGGAGGAGGAGGAGGAGGAGGAGGAGGAGGAGGAGGAGGAGATGGTAGGAGGAGGAGGAGGAGGAGGAGGAGGAGGATGTGGAGGAGGAGGAGGAGGAGGAGGAGGAGGAGGACGGATGGTTTTGTTCCGCCATTTTCGCCTCTGGAGGCCCGCGTCGGGCCCTGGGACCCTCCAATATCGATAAAGTGAAGGAAGGCTTGCCGGGGCCAGCCCCAGGAAGGATCTAGGCGTCGATTTCCAGTGCATTCCCCTCGGAGCGACGGGGGTCGGCCACGCGCAGAGGGGGGTGAGGGGAGGGCCTCTGAGAAGCACCCCTGCTTCTTAGAAGGCGCTGGCCCTACCTGCCGATATGAGGCCAGCGCCTTTGATAGGGAACCGAAAAGTGACGTAAACATAACTCGGAGGTTCGCGTTGCTTTCTTGGATTCGCGCTGGACCCCCCTCCCTGGCGAGCGCGGCGCCGGAGGCGCCGCCAGGGGATCCCGGCGCCGATCCGAGAATTCCGCGCGGACCTCCGAGTTTTTATGTTTATGTCATTGTTCGTTCCCCTATTTGAGAAGTAGCCTCCTATGAAGGAGCTGGGGGTGGACAGAACCCCCACCCTGACACGTCGATTAGTGAATTGTCCGTTCTCGGTTCTCGAGGGGGCGCCGCGGCCGTCATTTTCCAGGCTTGCGCCCGCCAGGTTTGGGCCCGAGGTCGTTTTCACTAAACCACGTTTTGCCTGAGGGGGCTCTGTCCATCCCCGAAGGAGCCTCCCCTCTCCCTCCACCCCCTCTGTGCGCGTCGCCGCGGGGGCCGACTCCTGGGGGGTCCTGGGCCTCGTGCGTGTCGGAGGCCGCCGCGCTGGCAGGGGACGAGGAAGGGGGGCCTCCTCCTGCGCCTCCTCCTCCTCCTTTTCCTCCTCCCCCTCCTTCTTTTCCTCCTCCCCCTCCTTCTTTTCCTCCTCCCCCATCCCTTATTTTCCTCCTCCTCCTCCTCTAATTCTCCTCCTCCTCCTCCCTCCTCCCCCTCCTCCCTCTCCTCCTCCTCCGCTCCGGCTCATGATCCCTCTGGCTCCTCCTCTCCTCCTCCCCCTCCTCTACTACCCCACCCCCTCCAACTCCTCCTCCTCCTCCTCCTCCTCCTCCTCCTCCCATTCCTCCTCCTCCTCCTCATCCCAGGACGGCGAGGATTATCGCGCTTCGCGCGTCGCGGTCTGGGCCAGAGTGGCTGCCCTTTCTCCCGGGGGTGCGGCGCGAGGGCGCGGGGATGGCCACGCTCCTCGCGCATCGCCGTGCGCGGAGTTGTAGGTCGCTGGTCAGGTGTCGGAGGGTGGTGCCGCATCGCCGATGCATCGGCCATGCGACGCCATCTGGGCGACGAGCAAAAAGGGGTCGTCTGCGCCGACACTGGCCCAGGCGCGTAAGCTGCCCGCATAAGGTCGCGTGTGAGCGTCCTCGTCTCCAATACAGCGTGCCGCGCTGGCGGCCCGCGTAAGCCGACGCGTCAGGTCGCTGTGTCATCTCGCGTAAGACCCGCTGCCGTTCGTCGCACATCGCCGATGCATCGCCGACGCATCGGCAACGCGGTGCGATCCCCCGACCCCTTCTGTTGCGGCCCTATTAGGGATGCCTCCGGAAAAACAGGTTGATTATACCCAGGCGAGGGAGGAGGACGAGGATGAGGAGGAGGAGGAGGAGGAGGACCAGTGTAAACCCAAGAGTCATCAACGATGTTGGAATTAAACCTCCTTCCAAGCCCCCCCTTCATATGCCCCTACAACCTTTCATTCCCATTGTGGGAACTGCCTCGTTCGAAGACAACCGTTTGAAGATCCTGAAGCATGCCAAAGCATTGTTCTCGGGATTTCAACGCCGCGTATCAACCTGACTGCTGCGTCTTGACGTTCCGTTCCTGAATCGTGACAGCACGTCGTTCTTGGGAACTCAACACTGCGGGATGCAGCACAATTGTTGCACTCGCGTAATCCTGAATCCTTCCAAACGCCATGTCTGGTACATTGATCATGGGAATCCGTGAAGCCCTTGCAAATTTTGAAAACGAATGTGCGCGGCGCTAAGGCGATAACCACATAAAAAAACGGCCCGCCCTGAATCCGTGAAGCTCTTGCAAAGTTTAAAAACGAATGTGCGCGGCGCTAAGGCGAGATCCACATTAAAAAAAGACCCGCCCTCAATCCGTGAAGCTCTTGCAAATTTAGAATCGAATATACGCGGCGATAATGCGAGAGCCACATTGTGAAAATCACCCGCCTTCAATCCGTGAAACTCTTGCGAATATTTTACTACGAATATGCGCGGCGCTACGGTGAGAGCCACATTTTGAAGACGACCCGCCCTCAATCCGTGAAGCGCTTGCACATTTAAACAAAGAGTATGCGCGGCGCTAAGGCGAGAACCTCATTGTGAAAACCACCCGCCCTCAATCCGTGAAACCCTTGCACATATTTTACTACGAATGTGCGCGGCGCTCAGGCGAGAGCCACATTTTGACAACGACCCGCCCTCAATCCGTGAAGCTCTAGCAAATTTGGGAAAAAACGAATGTGCGCGGCGCTAGAGCGAGATCCACATTTTGAAAACCACCCGCCCTGAATCCATGAAGCTCCTGCATCTGTTTTGAAACGACTTTGCGCGGCGCTAAGGCGAGAGCCACAT
>CAUYUJ010018578.1:18938-28938 GCA_963575745.1 Prorocentrum cordatum
GAGGGCCTCTGGAGGTGCCTCGTGTGCTTGCCCCACTATGCAGTGTGACATCGTCGCTTCAGGTCGGATCCAGGTGGCCCCCCCCCCCTTCCATCCAGGTGGCCCCCCCCCCCCTTCCACCCCCTCCCCTCCAATTTTTGCCACCTCCTCCCTTCTCTGCCTTCCATTATGTATCCTTCTCCTCCGCCTGTTCCTCTCCGCCTTCTCATGTCCACCCCCGCGTCCGATTCATCCTCCTCGCTCCTCCTTTCTGCGTCCGCCTCCGTTGACACGCCTCATCCTTCCACCTCCTCTCCACCTCCTTTTCGTCCTCTCTCCTCCTCCGCCACCTCCACCTCGGTATCCTCCTCTTCTCCTCCTCCTCCTCCTCCTCCGCCGTTCGGCCTCTGCCTCCTCCTGTTTCCTCCGCGTCCTCCTCCGCCCCCGCCTCCTCCTCCGCCTGTGCCCCCTTATCCGCCGCCTCATCCTCGTCCGCCTCCAATTTCTCCACCGCCTCTTATCTACTCCCCCCGCCTCCTCCTCCTGCCTGCGCCTTCTCCGCCGCCGCCTTCTCCTCCCCCGCCTCCTCTTCGACCCCCGCCGCCTCCTCCGCCGACTTTTCCTCGTCCTTCTCTACCCTTTCTTGTGAAGGGGGACGGGCGCACCTGACGGAGAAGGATGGAGTGACAGTCGGAAGAAGCGGGCGACACATGGGGGATGCGATTGTTGCTGCTGATGTGGATGGCGCTCATGATCATGATGATGATGGTGATGCTGCGGATGATGATGAATATGATGATGATGCTGATGATGATGTTGATGATGATGGTGATGATGGTGATGATGCTGATGATGCTGGTGACGACGACGACGTCGTTTATGATGGTGACGACGACGATGACGATGCTGATCAGGTTGTTGATGTGGACTGGGCTTATTCTTATGGTGGCGATGCTAGTGATGATGCTGATGATGCGGATGATGCCGTGCTGATGTTGATGATGAGGATGATGCGCAGGAGCATGTGGAGGGGGATTAGGACGCTGATGATGACGGCGATGATGCTGCTGATTGTGATGCTGATGTTGCTGATGCTGGCGATGCTGTTGATGCTGATGAAATTGATACTGATACTACTGCCGCTGATGCTGATGACGACAATGATGATGTTGCTGCTGATGCTTATGATGGTGATGCTGATGAACATGATGCTGATGATGCTGATGATGATGCTGGTGATGATGGTGATGATGCTGATGATGCTGGTGACGACGACGACGTCGTTTATGATGGTGACGACGACGATGACGATGCTGATCAGGTTGTTGATGTGGACTGGGCTTATCCTTATGGTGGCGATGCTAGTGATGATGCTGATGATGGTGATAATACTGATGAGGATGATGACAACAACGATGATGGTGATGTTGATGATGATAATGGTGATGATTGTGATGCCTATCATGCGGCTGATCACGATGATGCTGACAACGACGATGACGATACTGATGATGATGCTTGTGATGCTGATGCTGCTGTTGATGATGCTGATACTGATGATGCTGATGATGCTGCTGCTGATGATGATGATGATGCTGATGGTGATGATGCTTATGCTGAGGATGGTATTGGTGTTGATGTTTATGATGCTTGCTGACGATGATGGCGATGACGACCTTGATGGTGATGTTGGTGATGATTATGCTGATGATGCTGATGATGATGCTGATGAGGATGATGACGCTGATGCTGATGATGCTGCTGATGATGATGACGAGGACGATGATGGTGCTGGTGATGATAATGATGATGCTGATAGTGATGATGATGGTGACGGTGGTGATGATGATGACGATGATGCTGATGATGATGCTAATGTCGATACTGGTGTTGATGATGAGGATGGCGATGGTCATGCTGATTACGACTACGTCGACGATCACGATGTTGATTTTGATCAGGATGGGGAGGGGAGGCTTACTCGGGGGGGGGGGGGGGGGGGTTGGGGGGGTGGGGTGGGGTGGGGGAGAGGGGGTGGGTCGATGGGGCGATGGGGCAAGGCCACAGATGCTCGTGATGCTGATGCCGATGGCGATTAGCATGATATTTGCAATGACGATAGTTGTAATTGTGATGCTGGTGTCGCTCATGATACTGATGGTGCTGATGATGGGACAACGGTGACGGGTGATATGCTGCTGCTGGTGACGATGTTGCCGCCAGAGGAAATGGTGATGATGTTGATGATGATGAGGATGGTGGTGATGATGATGATGATCAGGATGGTTATCATGATGCCGATGATGATGACGAAGTTGACGATGATATTCATGATGATGATGAGGATGATGATGATGTTGATGATGATGATGATGATGATGATGATGATGTTGATGTTGATGTGAATGTTGACGTTGTTGTTGGTGGTTAGGGTAGTGGTGATGATGGTTATTATGACGCTGATGGCGACGACGACGATGATGATGCTGCTGATGAGGATGCTGATGTTGATGCTGATGCCGATAATTCTGATGTTGGTTATGATGCTGATATGATGCTGCTGACGATGCTGATGTCCGTGCTGCTGCTGATGATGGTTTTGACGACGAGTGGGATGCTTATTATAGTGACGATGATGATGCTGATGGTAATGATGATGGTAACGGTGGTGATTATGATGATGATGATGATGATGATGATGATGATGATGATGATGATGATGATGCTGGTGCTGATAACGTTGATGATGATGCTGATGATGATGATGACGACGTTGGCGACGGTGATTTTGATGATGTGATGATGCCGACGATACTCATGATGACGATGATGATGATGATGATGACGATAACAATGATGGTGATGCTGATGATGGTACTGTTGATGACGAAGATGGTTATGGCGGTGGTGGTGATGATGATGGCTGTCTAGTTGATTATGATGTTCATTGCGATGGCGATGAGGACGATGACTACGATGAGAACTACAGTGAGCATGAAAACGAATATGACAACGAGCACCATTGGTATACGATGATGTTGCTGGCGATGGCGGTACCTGGGATAATGATCATGCTGCTGCTGATGATGATGATGATGGTGGTGGTGGTGCTGCTATTGCTGCTGCTGCTGATTCTGATGATGATGATGATGATGCCGACGATGGCGCTGATGATTATGCTGCTGCTGATGATGATGCTGATGCTGATGCTGATGCTGATGATGATGATGATGATGATGATGATGATGATGATGATGGTGATGAGGTTTGTGATGATGATGCTGCTGATGACGATAATTGTGATGACGATGAGGACTAGCAGGAGGAGGAGGAGGAGGAAGAGGAGGAGGAGGGAACGTGAGAAGGTGGTGGCGGAGGAAGAGGATCATTAGTTGGAGTGAGAAGGATCTAGATGGAGCACGAGGAGGACTATGACACCGTTGGTTGCGAAGTAAACGCCCGTGTCGGGCCCAGGTAGCACGACATCGAACCGCGACCCCCTCGTCCCCGCATCTCAAGGTGGATGGGGAAGCGATGGGCCCCTCGCAAGAGTGTGCGTTGATTTCGCAACCCTCCGCGCTTCTTTTCGGCGCGGTCTTCCGTCAACTTCGGGATGTGGGGTGTCGGGGGGATCGTCCGGTATTGGTACTTTCACTTGTGAGCGTATATTTCGCAAACAGCGGATTCGTCTGTCATTTCGACTGAGGGGGGCCCAGGGCTCCCTTCTTGCAACGCGCCCTACAGGAGAAGGTCTGTTCTACAGCTTGTAGAGCCAAGAAAACGCAATCAACCGACCGACGACCATCTGACGACCACAACGGCGGCGGACCGACCGGCCGACGACGACCGACCGACCGACCGACCAGCCGACCGACCAGCCGACCGACCGACGACGACGTCCACGATCGACCGACCGGCCGACCGGCCGCACCGACGACGACGTCGACGACCAACGACGACGACGACGACGGACCAATCGACCCACCGACGACGGCGACCGACCGACGCACCGACGACGACGACCGACCAACCGGTCGGCCGACCGACGACGACGACGATCGACCGACCGACCAGCCGACAGGAAGGCTTTTCCCCGTAGAATCGTAGCATTCGTCTGCAGATCCACGGCCAGCTCCGTGGATCCCAGATCTTGTGGTTATGGTGATGGGATCCACGGAGCTTCCACGCGAAAGCGCGGGATCTAGAAGAATGATCAGTGAGATCCACTGGACTCCGCGAAGACGTATGCTGCGGTCCAGAGTGATCCACTGTTTTTCAAGCAAGAGGTGGAGCTTGCGGCCTGGGGAAGGTATGCATCAGCAGGGGGTTAACAGACTGGCGACAGTGCCCCCCCGTTGCCGATTCAGGGGGGCGCCCGCCTATCCAGAGAGGTGCCTGAGAGCACAACTAGAATCAGGAGGGACAAAAAACACACAGACACAATGAATCGTCGATTCCCCAGAAAATATGGGAAAATATGGGAAGTGGGGGGGAAGACAAAAACCCAGAAAATATGGGAAAATATTGGGAATCTTGTTATTTGTGTGTATTTATTAGTGTGTCCCAGGGCCCCTTTCATAGAACACAACCTAGAGCACAAACTGCACAACCAGTTTCATGGTAATCAGACACGCGTTTGTGCTTGTGAAAGAAGAGCAAAGAACCGAATTATCAGTGGAAGGGTCCAGTGCAACTTTGTGTGTCTTGTGCTCTAGGTCGTGCTCTAGGTTGTTGTGCCCTGGTTGTGCTCTAGATGGGCCGCACATCCTGGGTTCAGCTCGCGACTTCGGTCGTGGTCCCGTGTCGCGTCGCATGTCGCGGGCAAAAATCATCAACGCAGTCGTCTCCGCGTCACTTTATGACGCCCGCGCGGGGTACGTGTGTGGGGAAGGTCGCGTTGGAGATGGATGTATGGAGGGCCAGACGGGCGGAAGGACGGACAGGTGAACGGACGGATGGGTGGAAAGCGGCCTGGCATGGGTGCAGAGGCGCACAGGCATGAGCCAACCTTCCGGGAAAGTGTGAGTTTTGTTGGGATCGCGCCCGACGTGCCTGGAACGTCCCGCCCACTGCCCAGCAATCGATGGATGTGGGGTCGATGGACGGGGCACTTGGGAAAGTGGTTCTGGGCACACCGGCCTGCTGGGAATTGCGGGCCCGAGATCATGGGATGTTCTGCCCATGCAGGGATAAGATCACGCGGTAGCCACGATCCGCATCCCTGATCACGTCAGAAAGGATAGTATGTAGAGGCGGTGGAAGCAAGAGCACCCTCTTTTTGCAATTAGGAGCGAGCGGACGCGTGTACTTTTTCCAGGAGCTGAGCGGGTCGCGAATCAGAAGTGCAGGAGGGCCGAGGAGCCAACGGGCGAGGCGAGAATGTGGCGATCTGTTGGCCGTGCCAACGCACGCCTGACCACTGGGGTTCACACGCGCCTCGGGTGAAGTCGGACCTTTGGCCCAGACCTCAAATCGAACAAGAAAGTTGCAGAAGCAAAACCTTTCGGAGGTCCGCGCGTATTTCTTGCCCCCATAGCTGCGCCGCCGGCGCCGTTCCTGGCGCGCTCCGCGCGCCAGGGAGGAAGCCCAGGAGTGGTGCATACAGTCCACCCGCCTAGTGAGGATGAGCGGCTTTCCAAGGTTTCCCCTTGGATTCTCGGGCCCACCCTCGGCCGCTCTCGTTGGCCGCGCCCCGATCGCAGAGTGCCAGCATGGCCTTCCAAGGCCCTCGCATCCTTATCGCGCGTCCTGATCATGCGGGTTTCACCGGGCGCGTTCCACTATTTGCAAAGTGCCTGCTCGCAAACGCCCGAAAAACATTTGCTTGCCTCGATGTAATTTAATCGTAGATCCCCCGCGGCGGCTCCAGGCCATTTGCGAGCAGTTACTTTGCAAGTAGTGGGACGCGCTTGCCCAGGGTCGACCTTTGCACATCCCTGGCTTCGCCAGGAGGGCGTGTGCACCTCGCCCGGGCCCGGGCTTGGTCCGGCGAGGCTCGGTGGGGTGGTCAGTCGGCGCCACCCCGGAGGAGTGCCGCGCCGGCTGGCACCGCCACGGCGTGGGGGGAGGCTCGCCATGGGGGGAAGCATGATGGGCCTGTTTTCCACCGCCACCACCATAAGTTGGAGGGGGAGGGGGTCCTCCTCCTCCTCCTCCTCCTCCTCCTCCTCCTCCTCCACCTTCTCCTCCTCCTCCTCTTCCTCTTCCTCCTCCTCCTCCACCTCTTCGTTCTGCTCCTCCTCGTCCTCTACCTCCTTCCGCCCTCCAACTTCTGGTGGTGGTGGTGAACACAGGCCCATCAAAGCATGTCCTGAGGGAAACGGGTTCCGAGGTTTCACGCCGTTTTCCGGCTCTCGGGGCCCTCCACACGGGCCCCAGGACCGTCAGAAGAAGGCGCAGGATGAAGATCTCGTCCTGGGAGGAAGGCCCCGAGGTCCAGGGTTAAGTCGGGCCTGTCCCCCTACAGGGGATTTTCGACGAAAAATTGCAAATACCCTGGAAATAATCAAAACATAGTCCAAAAATAGTCTGGGGACTATTTTTTGACCTTTTTGAAATATTTTTGGGGTATTTTTGATTTTTCGTCAAAATCCCCCTGTAGGGGGACAGGCCCGACCTAAGTCCAGGGCCCCTTTCCCTCGGGACCCGCTTTTCCCATGCGAGAAGGTGGCGAGCCCGAGCATCATGGACGCATACCACGCAGGATCAATACCGTTCTGTATCGATTTGAGTTGATGTCGATTCTATATCGGTCCGCACGATCCGATTCGACATCGATTCTGGCCGTCCCGATCCAGTTCGGCTCCGTTCTGCCCGCGATCTGGCGTGGCCCAATTTCCTGCACAACACCGTGGTGCATGCTGGCGCGACCGATTCGAGTCGATTCCGACTCTGTTCCGATCCGATCCGATTTATCAGTTCGATGCTGTGAAGCCGCGAAGAAAAGCCGTAAAGGAAACGACGGTGTAGAGGGAGTCTCAGTCGTCCAGCAGCCAGAACGCGAGGGTTCTGAGGGCAATTCGGGGAATTGCTCGCTCCTGCCGACGCGCTTGAGCCTGCTGCTGGATGGATGAATAAGTAATCAAGTACGTGGGCAGCTGCATGCATGTACTGATGTATGGAAGAATGTATGTATACATGCAACGGGCGACCGGGTCCGGGGGCCGGGGGCCGGAGCCACGACCACAAATGTGGGCCTAGCGCGCCGGGAGCCCTGCCAGCGCCGGGGGCCGTCCAAGATCGCCCGAAGATGGCTTCGGAACGCTCCAAAACGCGCTCCGATGGCTCCGGATGCCTTTCAAGACGACTCCCATGACGCCAAGAAGGCCCCCGAAGGCCACGAAGCCCCAAGAGGCACCCCGAGAGAGCTGCAATCAGCAAAAATCTTCGATCTCCCATGGGAAAACTGATATTTTTGGCGTGTTCGCCTTTTGGGCTTCACTGCGTCCAAGACGGCCCAAGGCACCCAAGCCGGTCGAGGATGCCCCCAAGAGGGCCCCAAGACGGCCCATGAGGGGGCCAAGACGGCCCGCGAGGCGCCCAAACCGCCCAAGAACGCCCCAAGGCGGCGCACAAGACGGGGACGAGGAACTGGAAATTCGCGCCTTTTGGCCCAAGAGACCCCCAGGAGACCCCAAGAGGTTTCAAGAAGCGCCCCAGAAGCCCCAAGAGGCCCCCATGAGATTCGAAAAAACAAGCCGGTCGAGGATGCCCCCAAGAGGGCTTCGGCGCCCAAGACGGGGACGAGGAACCGGAAATTCAAGAGGTCCACGCCCAAAGCCCCAAGAGGCTAGAGCCCCAAATAAGACAAGAACCCCAATAGAGCCGTGATTTCCTATAGGAACTGATATTTTTGGCGTGTTCGCCTTTTGGGCTTCCACTGCGTCCAAGACGGCCCAAGAGGCACCCAAGCCGGTCGAGGATGCCCCCAAGAGGGCCCCAAGACCCCATGAGGGGGCCAAGCGGCCCGCGAGGCGCCCAAACCGCCCAAGAACGCCCCAAGGCGGCGCCCAAGACGGGGACGAGGAACCGGAAATTCGCGCCTTTTGGCCCAAGAGACCCCCAGGAGACCCCAAGAGGTTTCAAGAAGCCCAGAAGCCCCAAGAGGCCCCCATGAGACCCGAAAAACACTCAAAAGAGGAAGACGCCCCAAGAGGCACCCCAATAGAGCCCAAATAAGCAAACATCGTCATTTCCTAAACTTATATTTTTGGCGTGTTCGCCTTTTGGGCTTCCACTGCGTCCAAGACGGCCCAAGACCCGCGAGGCGCCCAAACCGCCCAAGAACTCCCCAAGGCGGCGCACAAGACGGGGACGAGGAACCGGAAATTCGCGCCTTTTGGCCCAAGAGACCCCCAGGAGACCCCAAGAGGTTTCAAGAAGCGTCCCAGAAGCCCCAAGAGGCCCCCATGAGATTCGAAAAAACACTAAAAGAGGCTTCGAAGACGCCCCAAGAGGTACCCCAATAGAGCCCCAAATAAGCAAAAACCGTGGATTTCCTATCGTAGAACTGATACTTTTGGCGTGTTCGCCTTTTGGGCTTCCACTGCGCCCAAGACGGCCCAAGAGGCACCCAAGCCGGTCGAGGATGCCCCCAAGAGGGCCCCAAGACGGCCCATGAGGGGGCCAAGGCGGCCCGCGAGGCGCCCAAACCGCCCAAGAACGCCCCAAGGCGGCGCACAAGACGGGGACGAGGAACCGGAAATTCGCGCCTTTTGGCCCAAGAGACCCCCAGGAGACGCCAAGAGGTTTCAAGAAGCGCCCCAGAAGCCCCAAGAGGCCCCCATGAGATTCGAAAAAACACTAAAAGAGGCTTCGAAGACGCCCCAAGAGGTACCCCAATAGAGCCCCAAATAAGCAAAAACCGTGGATTTCCTATAGTAGAACTGATATTTTTGGCGTGTTCGCCTTTTGGGCTTCCACTGCGTCCAAGACGGCCCAAGAGGCACCCAAGCCGGTCGAGGATGCCCCCAAGAGGGCCCCAAGACGGCCCATGAGGGGGCCAAGACGGCCCGCGAGGCGCCCAAACCGCCCAAGAACGCCCCAAGGCGGCGCACAAGACGGGGACGAGGAACCGGAAATTCGCGCCTTTTGGCCCAAGAGACCCCCAGGAGACGCCAAGAGGTTTCAAGAAGCGCCCCAGAAGCCCCAAGAGGCCCCCATGAGATTCGAAAAAACACTAAAAGAGGCTTCGAAGACGCCCCAAGAGGTACCCCAATAGAGCCCCAAATAAGCAAAAACCGTGGATTTCCTATAGTAGAACTGATATTTTTGGCGTGTTCGCCTTTTGGGCTTCCACTGCGTCCAAGACGGCCCAAGAGGCACCCAAGCCGGTCGAGGATGCCCCCAAGAGGGCCCCAAGACAGCCCATGAGGGGGCCAAGGCGGCCCGCGAGGCGCCCAAACCGCCCAAGAACGCCCCAAGGCGGCGCACAAGACAGGGACGAGGAACCGGAAATTCGCGCCTTTTGGCCCAAGAGACCCCCAGGAGACGCCAAGAGGTTTCAAGAAGCGCCCCAGAAGCCCCAAGAGGCCCCCATGAGATTCGAAAAAACACTAAAAGAGGCTTCGAAGACGCCCCAAGAGGTACCCCAATAGAGCCCCAAATAAGCAAAAACCGTGGATTTCCTATAGTAGAACTGATATTTTTGGCGTGTTCGCCTTTTGGGCTTCCACTGCGTCCAAGACGGCCCAAGAGGCACCCAAGCCGGTCGAGGATGCCCCCAAGAGGGCTCCAAGACGGCCCACGAGGGGGCCAAGATGGCCCACGAGGCGCCTAAGCCGCCGAAGAACCCCCCTCAAGAGCCCAAGAGGCTTTTCTGGGGAGCCTCCACAGCGCCCCAGGAGGGCCCAAGACGCCTCCCAGGAGCCCCCAGAATGCGAAAGGATGGACCTAGACGCTCCCAAGCAGCCCAAGTCGGCCTTCCGACGGCTCTCGAGGCTCCCAGGTGGCCTCCAAGAGACCCCGAGAGAGGTCCTAGAGTCCCGGGACGGCCCGAAGAGGCCAAAATCGTTGATTTTCA
>CAUYUJ010018578.1:33938-79979 GCA_963575745.1 Prorocentrum cordatum
TTATATTTTCCCCTCCCTCTTCCCACGCTCGAACTGGTCTCTACTTCCTCCTCCCTCTTCCCTCCCAGTGCTCTTGGAGTCATTTGCGCCCGTGCGCGTCTCAATCTGTCTGGCAGTTCTGCGCTCGAGCCAGCGCGCAGTCGAGAGGGAGAAGGGGCTAGGAGGGATGGAAGCAGTCAAGCTAGCCCGTAGCAGTCCCCATGCGGACCCACAGTGCCCCCAGAGTCTTCTCAGACTGTCCAGGGCTGGCTTTATGACTTTTGCCGCTCTCTGCAGAAAATCGCTGTGTGCGTTCTGTAGATTGCCAACACTTTTTTGTGAGTCCCAGCTTTCTGTGCACTCCGCTATTGGTTGATGTTTCCTTCGTCCGAAATTGGATTGTTGCAGACATGCGACCCACATGGTGCAAGTTGTCAGCTGTGCGTGAGCTGTGCGACATCGGAACTCCACTGTAAGAGTTGATATTATATTTTCCCCTCCCTCTTCCCATGCTCGTGCTGGTCTCTACTTCCTCGTCCCTCTTCCCTCCCAGTGCTCTTGGAGTCACTTGCGCCCGTGCGTGTCTCAGTCTGTCTGGCAGTTCTTCGCTCGAGCCAGCGCGCAGTCGAGAGGGAGAATGGGGCTAGGAGGGATGGAAGCAGTCAAGCTAGCCCGTAGCAGTCCCCATGCGGACCCACAGTGCCCCCAGAGTCTTCTCAGACTGTCCAATGCTGGCTTTATGACTTCTGCCGCTCTCTGCAGAACATCGCTGTGTGCGTTCTGTAGACTGCCAACACTTTTTGGTGAGTCCCAGCTTTCTGTGCACTCCGCTATTGGTTGATGTTTTCCTCGTCCGAAATTGGATTGTTGCAGACATGCGACCCACATAGTGCAAGTTGTCAGCTGTGCGTGAACTGTACGAAATTGGAACTCCACTGGAAGATTTTAGCTTCTCTTTTACACTCCCTCTTCCCACGCTCGAACTGGCCTCTACTTCCTCCTCCCTCTTCCCTCCCAGTGCTCTTGGAGTCACTTGCGCCCGTGCGCGTCTCAGTCTGTCTGGCAGTTCTGCGCTCGAGCCAGCGCGCAGTCGAGGGGGGCGAAAGGGGCTAGGAGGGACGGGAGCAGCCGTCGGGGGGGGGGGGGTACGCAAGGGGAGGCGGGCGGCCCTCCCCGTTCCCTTTCTCCTCCTCTCTCCTCCTCTCTCCTCCTCTCTCCTCCTCCTCCTCCTCTCCTCCTCCTCCTCCTCCTCCTGCTCCTCCTCCTCCTCCTCCTGCTCCTCCTCCTCCTCCTCCTCCTCCTCCTCCTCCTCCTCCTCCTCCCCCTCCTCCTCCTTCTCCACCTCCTCCTCCTCCTCCTCATTCTCCTCCTCCCCCTTCTCCTCCTCCTCGTCAACTGCAGAAGAGCACATCATCCAGGCACAGGGGGAGCCCCAGTCCTTGCCCCGCTCCGCCGCGCGACTGCTGGCGCTCAGGAGCACGGAGTACCCGCCCGCCTTTCGCTTCCCCCGTCCGTCTCCTCCGCCTCCTCCTCCTTCTCCTCCTCCTTCTCCTCCTCCTCCTCCTCATCCTCCTCCTCTCAGGCGACCGCAAACATGGATTAAGGGGGCGTGGATTAGTGACGGGTCCCGTTTCCATGGGAAATCGCAAATTCCCGCCGCCGAATGAGGCGGCACCGGCCGCATTTTGGGGAGGGCACTTCCCCCGATCCATGGATTTGGCGACCGCGCGCCAAATCCATGGATCGCTAATCCATGTTTGCGATCCCTCGATCCTCCTCCTCCTCCTCCTCCTCCTCCTCCTCCTCCTCCTCCTCCTCCTCTCCCCCGTCGCTCCAGAGGGGCACAGGCACGGCTGGGATGTTCCACTTGCCAAGCCCTGCCCAGCGCCCCCCGTGCCCGCCGCGCGCTGTCGGTCTTCTGACTTGTGGCTGCTTGGCGGAGTGGGAGACAGGGCGAGCGCTGAGCGGGTGCGCGGGAGCCTCCTCTCTCCCCTCGCTCTCGCACTCTTTGCTGGATCCCTCGCCGTCTCGGCACGTGCCTCAGCTGGCCCAGATGTCCGACGCATGAGCCACCGCACAGCCGAGGGGGGAAGGGCAAGGAGAGGAGTGGTGTGGAGATGAGAAGTATTCCGCCGCTTCTGAAAGCGCCCAGCGTTGTGAGTGCCCTCCACTTTGCGAATGGCACGGGCGGCTGGATGTTTAAACTGGTCAGCCCGCTCGCGGAGGACATGGGTAGACGCACCCGATTGCATCGGTTGTGTAACTGTCAGGTTGTTTGAATGCTGCGTTCTGGTCTGGTTTTTTTCTCGGATTGGGGCCATCAACACGCGACGGCTCCCCCTGCCAACGTTTGACCGAAGAAAGGTGGGTACTCAGGGTGGATGCGGAGGAGGAGGCTCATTCGGCGACCAGGGCTAGTTGAGACGGACGAGCAAGTCAATCATGTGTATGATGACGGATGAGAAAGGATTAACAGTGATGACAGAGGAGGGATGAGTTATGAAGTAGACGGGCGGACACATACAAAGCTTGGGTGTAGCCAGTTGCTCGCGGAAAATCCGCCCTCCTGCCAGCGAAGCACTTTTTGTGTCGACCTTTCGATCGCCGCCCGGAAGGCCGTCACATGCGGCAGCTCTCGTCTAGACTCCTTGAGGAGTTTGCCTGAAGCCTCGTTTGGCCATCTTATGAATGTCTCGGGCGCCTGTGGGGCAGTCGTGCGGGTCCCTTGGAGCTCTCTTGGGCTGTCTATGGGCTGTCTTGGGGCCGTCTTGGCCGCCTGGGAGTCTCTTGAGGACGTCACGGGGTCGTCTTGGGCCTTCTAGAAGCCCTCTCAGGCCGCCCTGGGTCTATCCTGGGGCCGTCTTGGGGCCAGCTTGGAGCTCTCTTGGGGCCGTCCTGGGCCGTCGAGGGGCCCTCTTGGGGCTCATGGTGAGAGGGACGGGCATGAGGATGATGATGATGCTGCTGCTGATGATGATGCTGATGATGATGAGGAAGATTATGATGATGATGACGATGATGATGATGCTGATGGTGGTCGTGACGATGGTGATGCTGCTGCTACTGATGATGATGACGATGATGATGATGACGAAGATGAAGATGGGGGCGGATGTTGATGATGCTGCTGCTGATTATGATGATGAATCTGATGCTGCTGATGATGATGAATGAATGAATTTGTGAATGAATGATGCTGATGCTGATGATGATGATGCTGATGATGTTGATGTTGGTGATGATCATGCTGACGATTATGATGATGCTGATGGTGAACATGCTGATGCTGATGACGGTGATTACGACTGTGGTAAGAGCATGGTTGATAATGATGCTGCTGACGATGATGGTGATGTTCATGCCGATGCTGATTACGATGATGGTTCTGATGATGATGATGATGATGATGATGATGATGATGATGATTCAGATGATGATGATGATGATGATGATGATGATGATGATGATGATGATGGTGCTGCGGGTGATGGGGATGTTAATCCTGCTGGTGATGATGATTCTGATGCTGACGATGATGCTGATGCTGCTGCTGATGCCGATGCTGAATGTGATGCTGCTCGTGCTGATGATGCTGATAATGATGACAAGGACGATGAGGATGGCCATGATGAGTAGGTGGATATTGCTGATGGTAATACTTATGACAATGATGATACAGATGATACTGATGACGATGCTGCTGATGATGATGATGCTGACATGGATAATGCGGATGATGATGATGATGGTGATGATGATGATGATGATGATGATGATGCTGCTAATAATATTTCTGATGATGACGATGCTGATGATGAATGTGATGCTGATGATGACGATGATGGTGATGCTGCTGCTGATGATGATGATGGTGATGAGGGTGCGGATGTTGAGGATGTTATTGACGATGCTCATGATGTCGAGGACGATACAGATGACGCTGACAATGATGATGATGACGATGCTGCCGCTGCTGATGCTGCCGCTGATGCTGGTGATGCTGCTGCTGATTATTCTGCTGCTGATGATGATGATGACGAAGATGATGATGGTGCTGATTGAGACGATGATGCTGATGATGATGAGGATGATGTTGACGATGCCCATGACGCTGATGATGCTGACGATGGAGATGGTGTTGACGATGCTACTGGTGACGATGATGAGTTCAGGATGATGATGATAATGATGATGATGATGGTGATGATGATGTTGATGCGGATGATGATGATGACGAATATGATGATGGTACTGACGCTGATGATGCTGATGATGATAATCAAGATGATGATGATGGTGATGATGCTGCTGCTGCTGTTGATGATGATTCTGATGATGACGATGATGATGTTGATGCTGCTAATGATGCCGATGATGATGAGGATGGTTAGGAGGATGATTCTGATGATGATGCTGCTTATCATGTTGATGATGGTGATTATGATAAGGAATACTATGACGATGTTGATGCCGACGCTACTGATGGTTATGGTGATGGTGATGATGATGATGATGATGATGATGTTGATGATGATGATGATGATGATGATGATGATGGTGATGATGATGATGATGGTGGTGATGATGATGATGATGATAATGATGATGATGATGATGATGATGATGATGATGATGATGATGATGATGATGATGATGATGATGATGAGGATGAGGTGGAAGAGGAGGAGGAGGAGGAGAAGGAGGAGGAGGAGGAGGACGCGGAGGAGGAGGAGGAACAGGAGGAGAGGCAGGTGGAGGAGGAGGATGAGGCACGTGGCCTCACCCCCGCAGGGGCTCCAAGCTGCAGCGGAGGAGGGCCAAGAAGTACGCGGAGGGCGTCATGGCCCAGCGCACGGGCCCCGTCACGATCACCGAGGAGCGGTGCGCGCTGCCGAGACCGCCCTCGGCCGTGAACGACGGCGGCGGCGAGGACGACGACGACGGCCATGACGGCGACCATCTTGCGAACATGTGATCCGACAAGCTGCTCTGATCGTCATTTGATTCTCCCTCTCCCTGCTACCCGCGCGCGAAGTCTATCAACCAGCCCCCTCCTAGGGTCTGAAGCGTGCGGTGCCCACAGCTTGACTGATGATTATATACTCTCGCCCTCACCCTTTCGCTCGTACGTTTGCATGTCTGTACTGCGTTTACAAGGTACGGTCGTGATAAACACATGCATCTTTATCAAGGAAATCATCCGTTGATCTTGATTGGTAGCGGAGCGTATTTGAATTTCCAGATACATGACCTTCATCCCAGACACACGCTTTCTTTTTCAGACTCCGCACAATGGACAAGGATGGTGCGGCAATCCCAGTTTGGGGCGGTCGAGCGGATTCCTTCGAGACCTACACGCAGGATGTGGAGCTCCTAGTGTCAGGAACTAAGGAGGAGGAGGAGCGGCACCTGATAGGACCTAGACTGATCAGAGCGCTGCCGGCACAACCTGTGCAGAGGAAGCTGGCCATGAGATTCAATCAATTCGTTTCCACCGACGAGCACGGCCAGCCTGTAAGTCCAGAGCCAGTCGCTTGCTACAATGGCGCAGAGATCCTGATTGAGGCTTTCAGAAGATCGCTCGGCAACCAGGTGATCGTAGACGTAGGGGGCAGGACTGCCGTGATTAGGAAGGACGGTCAGACCATGTCACACTGGATCGAGACAGAAGAAGATATGTACCATGAGCAGTTGAAGGTCTACAGGACGTTCGCGCCCGATCTCCGAGACATTCCGCCAGATCAGGTTCGTGGAGTGCTGCTGTTGCGGAAAGCAGGTCTCTCGGCAACTGAGGGAGCATCCTTCAGCACGCGGGTCAACGGAGTGCAACGAGCGATGTTCAAGCTCCGCGGCCAGGTCCTGCGGTGCGCGTTTTTTTTTCTCCCTGCTGCTTCCATTTTTGCACCATGCCTGCTGGCAACCTTGCCTATCTCGTCGCCTTCGGCGTTGGAGGCCACTTTTCCGGCGGTGCTCTTCTTCCATGTCAGCAGCGTTTCCATGCCCTTGGCCAGCAATGCTTCGTGGGGTTCTGTCGGAACGAATCGTAAGGTCGCTAGTATATCTTCTATCGTTTGGCCGTCCCGCACAACAGACGAACGCTACGCAGTCGATCCAAAAGGTTTTTCAACGGTAGTGGTGCGCACTGTGTCCAGCCCTGGATTTGTGGCGTTCGTGGCTTGGAGCTTGTGTCCTGGCGAGGCCGAGTCCCCTGCCTTTCTCACAGGTGACGCAGCTCTCGCGGGCGGGTTTTCCAGCGCCGCGTCAACCATATCACAGGGATCTCCTTGATCAGGCAGCCAGTTTTGGAGCAGCACGAAATGGCCCTTGAACGTCCCGCCTCCGCCTTCCGCCTGCAAGTTTCCGACCGATCTGCGTAGCGGGCTGGAGCCGATCACGGCAGTTCCCTGATAGTCCGCATCTCCCAATGGAACCACGTCGATGCGACCCCGCAGGCACGCTGCGTAGAATGGTACGTCGCTCATTTCTGGCAGCGTCCCGTTCGCAAAATCTTTGTCGCCCACCACTCGTGGCGTGCACGTCGCTGTTGGCGGCACGCGGTGTATTCTCGCACGAGCTGCAGCATGCTGTCGCGCGGAATTTCTTGCGGCTGCAGCCTCCCTTCCTTCTGCTGCCCTGCAGCCTGGCCGACGAACCCCTGTTCTCCGTATTCGTCTCGCCATCGCTTTGCATTGCGAGCCGCGGTGCAAGCGTAAGCCATGCAAAGACCGTCCCGCGGTGTGGTGATCTGCGGAGAGTGCTCCCCTTGCGCTGGTAACGATGGCGGTTGGGAAGTTGGTGCCTCCCCACGGAACCCCGGAGTGTGTGCGTCCTCCGTACATCGGATCGCCGAGTCGACCTATCGGAACACATCTGCGCTGTTCCGGGTTGTGGTTTTTTCAGCGCCTCTTTGTGGGAGTAGTAGCATCGCGACCGCACGGATGACGCTCCCAGAGCATTTTGGCGCGATTGAGCCAACCGGCTGCAAGCAGCACCGACCGCGTGACATGGTGGAGACTGACGTGGTGGTATGATTGCACGTGCGTGCGTCAGCGAACGGGTGACACGGTCCAGTCTGGTGTGGCGGCGGCGCGGAACCCGAGGAACCCGGGGAACCCGAGGAACTTCCGAGGAACGGGCAACGTAACAATGGGAATCACCGGGGGCGGGGAACCCGAGGAACCCGGGGAACCCGAGGAATCTGCGGGAACTTGGCAACGCAACAGTAGGAGGCACCAGGGGCGGGGATCCCGAGGAAGCCGAGGAACCCGAGGAGTCTCCGAGGAACGGGCAAAGTAACATTCCGAGGCGCCAACCTTTAACCAAGTAAGAACTCTTTAGGCAACGCTAATCGGGGAGAAGGAGCCGCTGTCCATCCCATCCGTGTCGACGATGCACACTAAAGAATTTAGGGTCGGATAGTATGAGGAAGCCTCGCGAGAACCGCATTTTGACGACGAAGCAGCCTCATCCTGTGCAGCTGTTGGAAGCTCTAGAGTGATGTACTCGTCGCCGAGGCGAGAGCAACTTTTGAAACCCACCCCTTCCATCAGTGAAAGCCGCAGTCTGGAAAGCGGCCCATGACATCGACTTGAATGGAGGTTCAAGCGACACGCGCGGCCCAGCCGACGGGGCCCGTCCTACGGACACGTCTGGCGATGCGACAATGGCGAATTGTTTACATCGAGGACAGACAGAGTGGACGAGGAGTACGACCAATATGGTGTGGATAGCTTCCTCGCGGCAGGACTACGACGACGGGGACCTGACGATGCTGCAGGTGCCCCAGGAGGCCGTCGGGTTCGTGACGGGCAGGGCAGGAGGGTTGCGCGCCTCTTCCGATCGGCGCCTCCCCCGGCATGGGAAGGGCAAGGAAGTGGAGGGAGGGAGGGGGGGAAGAGGATGAGGGGGGGCGGAGGCGGCTGGGAGAGGCCTCCGAGGGTACCGGCGGGGGGCCTGGGATCAAGAGTACGTCGTCTTTTGAAGGGAGAAGCAGGAGTTAGCTCCTGATCCGCCTCAGATTGCTGCCCGGGAGGGGGCAGGAGGAGGAGGAGGAGGAGGGCACATGAAGGGAGTGGTGGGGACGGTGGTAATGATCATGATTACGGTGGTGTTGGTTGGTGGTGGTGGTGACGATGTTGTTGATGATGATGCTGATTATGATGATGACGACGATGATGATGTTGATGTTGATGATGATGATGATGATGATGATGATGATGATGATGATTATGATGATTATGATTGTGATGGCGATGACGATGATGCTGCTGCTGATGATGCTGATGACGATGATGACGATGATGGTGGTGGTGATGATGATGAGGATGATGAGGATGATGGTGATGATGATCATATTAATGGTGCTGCTGATGATTTTGGTGTTGATTATGATTCTGTCGATGATGCTGGTTGTGCTGACGATGCTGCTGATGATCTTGACGATAAGGATGGTGATGATGATGCTGATGATGATGATGATGATGATGATGATGCTGGTGAGAATGATGCTGCTGGCGATGATGGTGATGCTGGCTGATGATGATAACAATGCTGATGATGCTGATGCTGATGCTGATGCTGCTGCTGCTGCTGCTGATGATGATGATGATGATGATGATGATGTTGATGGTGATGTTGATGCTGATGCTGATGATGATGATGATGATGATGATGATGATGATGATGATGATGATGATGATGATGATGATGATGATGATGCTGCTGATGATGATGATGCTCATGATGCTACTGATGATGATGAAGGTGGTTGTGGTGGTAGGGAGGATGATGACGGCGATGAGGACAGCGACCTCGACGATGATTCATTTGGTGATTGATGTGGTCTGGTGGTTTCAAGAGATGGGGATAATGGGGTGTTGGGGAGGACGCTGGTCAGGATAGCAGATGATGATGATGATGATGATGATGATGATGATGATGATGATGATGATGATGATGATGAGGAGGATGACGAAGGTAAGAATACTGCCGATGATGATGATGATGATGATGATGATGATGATGATGATGATGATGATGATGATGATGAGGATGCTGGTGATGATGACGACGATGCCGCTGATGATGATAATGCTGATGATGATGGTGCTGTTGATGACGACAATGCTGATTATGATGATGACGACGATGAGGGTGATGACGATGCTGCTGATGATGACGATGACGAGGAAGAGTTGGTGGAGGAGGATGCGGAGGTGGGTAGTAGGGGAATGAGGAGAGCGGTGAAGTAGGAGGCGGACTGGGAAGTAGGTGGGACGTCAAGATCATGTTGCTGCTTATGATGTTGGTGACGAGGTTGCTGATCCTGATGGTGATTCTGATGACGCTGTTGATAGTGTTGTTGACGGTGGAAATGATTACGAGGAGGAGGAGGAAGAGGATGAGGAGGAGGATGAGGAAGAGGAGGAGGGGGAGGAGGAGCGGGAGGAGGAAGAGGAGGAGGAGGAGGAGGAGGAACTGGAGGAGGATGGGTTGTTGTTGCTGCTGCTGATGATGTTGATGAGTCTGACGGTGTTGATGATGCTGACGATGACGATGACGATGGCGACGACGACGACGATGATGATGATGATGATGATGATGATGATGATGATGGTGAAAACTAGGATGATGATGAAGATGATGATGAGGAGGAGGAGGATGGTGATGATGCTGATGATGATCATGATGCTGATGCTGATGCTGATGCTGGTACCAACGTTGATGATGAGGATGACGCTTGCGATACTGACGATGCCCATGATGATGATGATGATGATGATGATGATGATGATGATGATGATGATGATGATGATGATGATGATGATGATGATGATGATGCTGATGCTGATGATGATGATGATGCTGATGCTGATGCTGATGCTGATGCTGATGCTGATGCTGATGCTAATGATGATGACGATGACGATGACGATGACGATGACGATGCCGCCGCTGCTGATGAGGATGAGGACTATGAGGAGGAGGAGCGGGAGGAGGAGGAGGAGGACGAGGTGGAAGGTGAGGTGGTGGAGGAGAATGATTGGACGCTTCACGAAGATCATACGGATCACTGCGGGGGGGGACGGGGGACAGAAGCGATTTGAGGATGATGTGGGGGAGGGAGAGAGAGAGAGAGAGAGAGTGAGAGAGAAGAGCGAGCAGAAAAGCACGAGGATGGGGAGGACAGGATGATCAGGATCAGGAGCATGAGGGGCTTGGAAACGACGAAGAGGGCGAGGACGAGGAGGACGCACCGTAAGATCAAGGCGTTGGTGATACTTCAGAGCTTGCCATGATGATGGTAACCATGATGACGGTGGTGGTGATGATGATCGTGATGGCGTGATGATTGGTGATAGCTGAGGGGACGAACCAGAGGTGACTACGACTACGTATAGTGTCAGTGTCACCCGAGGTGCGCTGAGTATTTCAGAATCATCACCTGGTTCTTCCCTCCTGGTCAATGCCCATTTCGATCAGATCGATCCGATTTGATACCAGTGCTGGTCACTTCGATCGGGCTCATTTTTGATTTCCCCTGCGATCCGACGCGGCCTGATGCTTGCTTGGCGCTTTTGTTCATCCTGGCGCAGCCAGTCCCATTCGATTTGGATTCCGTGCCGATCCAGCCCGATCCGTTTCGATCCGATTTCCCGGTCCGATACTGGCTGATCCTACCTCTTCCATCCTCCCTCCTCCCCCCGCCCTCTGCCTCATTTCGCACTCCCCTCATCTCCCCTGCGTTTCCTCATCCCCCCCGCCACCTCCCCCTTCCCCCTCGTTCCTTCGTTCCTTGCCCGGGCCACCTCGAGGAAACTTCCTGCGGACCATCGAGGAGGAGTGGGGCACCCTGATGTTTTTCTGCGAGGCCCCGCTCGGTGGGGTGGGGAGCGCGGGAGCGGAGAAAAGGCGAGGGGAGAAGGAGGGGAAGGGAACCATCATGGGACAGGAGGGGAGGGTGAGGGGGAGGGAAGGGGGAGGGGAAGCGAAGAGGAGGGAATGGCCGCCTACGATCTGGCTCGGCCGCCCTCTCGGCCCTGCTCAGACAGCGCGCCAGGCACCGCCGAGGCCTGGCAGGAGGAGGGGAGAGGGGTGAGGGCAGGTGCACAGCGCGCGGATGTGGGCCGAGGGCGGCGGTGGAGAGAGGGGCGGGACGATGGGGATGGGGCCGAGGGGGGAGAGGAGCGGGGGGGGGGGTGGAATGGCTGTGGGAGGGGGGAGAGGGGTAGGGCGGAGGGGGGAGTCGGACGTTGAAGGGGGGGCGGACGCGGAGGGTGAAGGGGTTAGGGAGCACGGTGGAGAAAGGGGTGTGTGGGTGGAATGGTGAGAGGGGACATGAAGTGCATGGATGGCCTCCTCTTCCTCCTCCTTATCCTCCTCCTCCTTATCCTCCTCCTCCTCCTCATCCTGCTCCTCCTCCTATCCCCGCCGCGCTGGGCGTCCGCGTCGGACGCTAGGGCCGCGCTGGGCAAAGCGGCCTTGGCGTCGGTGTTGGGTATCGTTCGTGCCGCCGTTCGTGGCAATCCTGATTCCCTTCCTCCTCTTAATGTTGTTGATCTTCATCGTGCCTTGCGGGGTATGAAGAGTAAGACAGGTCTTGGAGTGGATCAGGTTTCTCCTGGGGATCGCGAGCGTCTCTCTGATGTCGGGTTAAGTGCTCTAGCTGACTTGCTAAGTTGTGTGGAAGCTCTTCTTGTCTGGCCTGCCCCGACCTTGGTGGTTTTCGGAAAGCTCCGAAGAAGGCCTCTGGAGATCGGAGAAGTGGGCGCATATCTATGCTAGGAAGGGTGTGGAGCAAAGCTCGTGAGCCATGGGTTCAGCGATGGACAGCGGATTCACAGCCCTCTTGGGACGCGGTTGTCACAAGAAACTCGTCGTTGCAGGAGGCCTTTCGAAGGCTTCTAGATGAGGAGGTGTCGGCGGCGTTCGACATTCCATATGGGCACAATTTGATAGATCTTGAATCTGATTGCGACACGATGTTTTGACTCAAACTTGTTCAAGTAGCAGTGCGATTGGATTTCCCACCGACAGTACTCCTACCTTGAGCTGGTTCAGTGCGCATCCCCTCGGACATTGAATCAGGCGTCCGCGTTCTCAGCACCGTTCGAGGTCTCGCGCTTCATCATCCAGGGCTTGCGTTCTCTAACGCGCTCTGCGCGCACCCGGACTCTTTATGTAATATATAAGATACGTCAGGCGAATGTTCGGTCAAATCACCGGTTGTGGATCGATGATTCACCTCAATCTGCCAATGGTTCTCGACGGCAAGTTCGGAAGGAGGTAATGAATTGTGCTTCGCAGACGGTGGCTGGATTTGAAAGTCAGGGCTTGAATCTTGCCCACAAGCTGGTTGAGGTATGCATTCATCATGCTGACACAGTTGCTATCGTCAGTGCCCTTCAGGAAGACGGGCATTGTGATGCAGGCAGCTCGCAGCTGTGCTTACTCAGATGCAGACCTTGGTGGCGGGCGACGACATGTTCGAGATCAGCGGCAAAAAAGAGTACTTAAGCATGTTGATCGACATATGAAACTCGCAGATTCAGGTGTACCTTGCATAGGGCCAGCGCTTCTTCTCGCCTGGAGGAGCAGGATGGCCAAGCAGTGGGCAATTATGGATATCAATTGCATGGCGCCTTCAGACGTATCTGTGTCAACATCGGCGCGCACTCAGTGCGTCGTGTCAGGTGCGTACCAAAAGAAGGTGTTTGGCCAATCTTTCGGCTGTACAGGCGCCCGAGCAAGACCCTGTCCATAAGTTTGTTCACGGTACTTTCTCTTCGTGGTTTCAGCAATGGCCGCATCACCAAGAGATAAGACCGGATGTCCGAAAGGGCTTGGAGTAAGGCGTTGGCAACGCTTCAACCAGCAGGCGATATTCAATGTGCAAGGCATGTCAGAGGGCCGCTGTCATCGAGCTTGACGTATATGCTTTCCTTTAGCTGGCTCCCTCAGAGGGCCGTCGGAGTGGGCGCTACCGAATTCTGATCATGATTGGCGGTTTCCTGATGATGGGCTTGTTTTTTGATCTATATAAAGATGTTGACATATCCGAGGGGCCGTTGACACGTATTCGTTGCGACGTCTGCTTAATCAGGTGGGCACTGTCCATGTTGGCGGTTCTAGATTTGCGGGCATTATGCTTGCTGTCGTGGTGGGCGGTGCATGGCCTCGGAGTTGCAAGGCCACCTTGGGGGAACATCGTAACAAGAGCGGGGTCGAAATGACGGAATTCTTACACCCCCTTCTTCCCACCTCCACCCCCCTCTCTTTTTTCTCCTTCGCCCTCTACCTGCTTCGCTCCTGATCGCCCCTCTTTCTCCCTCCTGTCCTCCATCCCTCCTCCCTTTCCCTCCTTCCTTTCCTCCCCCCTCCTCGTCCTCCTCTCTTCTCCCCCTCTCCTCCCTTCGCCCTTTTCGATCACTCCCCTCCTGCCTCCTGCCTCCTGCCTCATCCCTCGCCCCTCCGCCCGCCCCTTGCCCTGCCCTCCTTTCCCCCCCTCCTTTTCCTCCCCTCCCTCCCTCCCGTCCCCGTCGCCTTCTCCGTCCCCCCCCCTCCCCTGCGTCTCTCGCGCTCCCCTCCCCCTACTGGTCGTCGTAGGCGAGTGAGCTCCTCCTCCTACCCGGGGCTCTCGGCTCATTGCCAGGCCGTTGTCGTGGACTGCCCTGCCCACCGCTGCGGTGCAGTAGCCCAGCAGGCGCGTAGGCCTCCCAGCGGTTCGCCCCTCGCTGCCTGCTCGGACTGGCAGGCGGAGGAGGAGGAAGAGGAGGAGGAGGAGGAGGAAGAGGAGGAGGGGGAGGAGGAGGAGGAGGAGGAGGAGGATGAGGAGGAGGATGAGGAGGAGGGGGAGAGGGAGGAGGAGGAGGCCTTTGGCCTGCTAGTGGTCCACCTGCAGGCTCTGGACCCGCTCGCTCGCCCTGGTCGTCGTGCAGTCGCCGTCGTCGCCCCGCCCTCCTCCTCCTCCTCCTCCTCCCTCCTCCTCCTCCCCCTCCTCCTTCGAGCCCCCTTTACGAGCTGCCCCCCCCTCCTCCTCCCCTCCTCCTCTCCTTCTCCTCCTCCTCCTCCTCCTCCTCCCTCCTCCTCCTCCTCCCCTCCTCCTCCTCCTCCTCTTCTCCTCCTCCTCCTCCTCCTCCTCCTCCTCCTCCTCCTCCTGCCCTCCCTCTCCTCCTCCTCTTCCCCTCCTCCTCCTCCTCCTCCTCCTCCTCCTGCTCCTCCCTCTCCTCCTCCTCCTCCTCCTCCTCCTCCTCCTCCTCCTCCTCCTCCTCCGCAGGTCGGCACCGGCCGCAACCGGGAGTACGAGAAGCTCGCCATCTTCGGGGGCGTCCGCGGCCGCAGGGGCGCCGAGCTCAAGGTGCTCAGCGCGGTGGAGACGAAGGTGCCAGGCCCGCGCTGGGCGCCCAGACGGCACTACTTGCCAGGCCACCCGCACACCATCCGAAGGTCCTGGGCTTAAATCGGGCCTGTCCCTCTGCAGGAGGGATATTCAAAAATAGTCAAAAGATAGTCTGGGGATTATTTTTTGAGTATTTTTCGACCATTTTGGGGTCATTCTGACATTTATATATTTTTGTCGCAAATCCCCCTGTAGGGGGACACGCCCGACTTAAGCCTAGGCCACCCCGGATTTCGGGTTGGAGGGTGTATGGGGTCCATCGTGTTTCCTCAATGCTTCGGAGTGCGACCCCCCTCCAGAAGTCGACGAGGCCAGCGGTGACTTCGTCTTGGGTTGGAGTGGTTTGGCAAGTAGTCAGGATGGGGGAGTGCCGCGCGTCTTGTCGGAGGTTGCGCTGCGTGCGGCGGGAGGCGTCGCTTTCGCCTTTCTGGGTCTCCTGGGAGGCTCTCGTCGCCACGGCTGGATTCGATTTGAAATCCTGGTCAGAACGCACCTGGGAGAGGTCCAGGGAGTAGCGGTATCGGTACCGTTTGGTTTCCTCAGTGGAAGCGGCGGGCAGAGGAGGTGACGGAGCGGAAGGAACATCTTGCAGCGCGTGTTGTGTTCCCTGTCGTGTCGCGCCTTTGTTTGCGCGATGGGTTGCCGGGGCGTACCGGGGTGAGGGTGATACGGGGGAGAGAAGGGAGGATGGAGGAGGGAACTTGCGATCCTGGCGTCGCAGCAATGTCCCACACCGGGCGATTCCGCCCTATGGCAGGCCCCAGGGCCCGCACGGACGGATCCAGCTCGAGAGGCGCCGCGAAAAGGTTGGGGTTAGGGCTCTGGCCGTGGTTTTACCCACCATCCAGCCACCACCCGTCAACCACCGATTGCCCACGTGCCACAGCTCCACTCGCCTGCCGCCATCTCCCCTCCACGCACACACCACCCACCCACCGCTCGCGCATCATTCAGGCATTACAAACGTAGCGACGGTTCGCAGGCGTATCGCTGCTCTGACGTTTTGGTTGGGCATGCCCGAATGTGAATTGCATAACCTTGTCCATGGTCGAATCTAACCAATCCCCCACATACCCAGACCTTGGGGTATATTTCCTTGCAGTCACGTCTGTGCACGAACAGATCGCCGCCTTCGTGTTCAATGTGCGGAGGCTGCGTGTGCGATGGAAGGGTAGCGCGTGAATGGGTGCTCTCGTCTTGCAGGTGGGCGTGCCAATGATTGTTTGATGGATGCGTGGGTGCAGTTAGTGTGTGGGCATTGACTGGATGGTGTGTCATCGGTACTGTGGGTGGTCGGTGGGCGGTGCTCCTGTGTGTTTGTGTGTGATTGCTTGGTTCTAGTAACTATACCCTTGGACGTGCGATCATTCTTTCCCCAGCCCCGCATGCAGAACACACCGGAGGGGGGTCTTGATTCCAATTCGCCAATCTTTTCCTTCCCCCTCCTTTCCCTCTTCCCCTCACGCGTCGTTGCGCGCGTCCCTGAAAACCTGTTTTGGTCTGTCAGGGCCCGCTGGGCCCTTCTCAATCTGCGTGACATTCATTATGTCGTCCGCCGGGTGGGCTCTCGTGTTTATTTTAATCGCTTCCCTCATCCTGCCCTCCCATATGATTGTCAGAGGTTAGAGCCCCCCATCGGCAAATCGGTTCCGGTTTCGGGCTCGTGTCGTGCGTGCGAGCGAGGCGGAGCTGCGTGGGCGGGCGAGAGGCATGACTCCGCTGTTGCCAGGGCGGGGCAAGATAAAAGACCGCCCCTTCCGGCGGGCGGGCGGTGTGGGGGTGTCTCGCCGTGGTGTCCCGTCGGTGTCCCATCGGTGTCCCGTCGGTGTCCCGTCGGTGTCCCGTCGGTTCCCTGATGTGTCCCGTCGCTGTCCCGTCGGTGTCCCGTCGCTGTCCCGTCGCTGTCCCGTCGCTGTCCCGTCGCTGTTCGAGTCGGTGTCTCGTCGGTGTCCGGTCGGAGTACCGTCGGTGTCCCGATGGTGTCCCGATTTGTGTCCCGTGGGTGTTCCGATTGGTGTCCCGATGGGTGTCCTGATGGTGCAATGGTGGTGTTTCGATGATGTCTCGATGTTGTCCTGGTGGTGTCCTGATAAGTGCCCCGATTGGCGATTGGTGTTCCGATAGTGTCCTGGTGTTGTCCCGTCGCGTCGGTGTCCCGTCGATGTCTCGTCGGTGTCCCGCCAGTGTCCCGTGGTGAGATCGACAGTGAGATCGATAGTGCGACCGACGGTGAGACAGATAATTAGTGAGACCGATAGCGAGATCGCAGTGATATCGATAGTGACAGATCGATGGTCAGATCGATATTGAAGTGGCTCTGGGGGCGATTTTGAGGCTGAGCGTTCGAAATGTCAGTTGGGGCTCCCCCTCGAGAGGGTCTTCCTGAAGTTGTCTTGCGGCTCTCCAGCGTCGTCTTAGGGGAAACTTGGGCCGTCCTGGAGTCACCGTGGGCCAGGCTGGGATTCTCTAAGGGGCTTCATGGGCCGTCTTGGAGCGATCTTGGGGGCTTCCTGGGCCGTCTTATAGTGTCGGCGGCCGAAAAGGTGAGAACGCTGAAATCCTTCGAAAACCAATTGGAGATCATTGAGTTTTGCCTCTAGGGGGGCTTCTTGGGAATGGTATTGGAGCCATCTTCGGGCGTCTTGGAGGCGGCTGAAGCCGCCTGGAGGCTATCCTGGGCATCTTGGAACGATTTCTGGTGGCTGGGCCTTCTTTGACCGCCTTGAGGGCCTCTGGAGACGTTCTTGAAGGCCCTGGAGGCAGCCCCCAAGGGATCCGTGACGGCAGGCCCGGAAGGCAGGCCCCGAAGGCAGCCCTCGAGGCCCTGGAGAGTTCCGGCACCCGCGACGGGGGCCGCCCAGGTGAAGGGGCCCCAGGACACACAAATAAATATACAAATAAACATATTTCTTATATTTTCCTATATTTTCTGGGTTTCTGTCGTCCCCCCCACTTCCCATATTTTCTTATATTTTCTGGGGAATCGACGATTAATTGTGTCTGTGTTTTTTTTTTCCCTCCTGACCAGGGGCCGCCGGGGACGTGCCCGGGGACCGCACGGGACTTGTTTGCGCGGGGTGCTCCTCGTCCGGGGGCCTCCAGGGGCAGCCGCGCGCTCGCGCGCGAACGAGAAGCATTATATGGAGTTGTTGCCAGAGATTTTCGCGCGCCTGTGGCCCCGTCGGGGGCTGGCGGGGCAGGCTTGGAAGGCTTGTGCTCGCAAGCCCCCGGGTTGGACGCATCCTGCGCCGATGACGCATTCCGTCGTCCCTTGTCGTCGTCCTCGTCCTCGCCTTTCCTGCCCTCGCCCGCCCGGGTCCCCGCCCCCCTCGTTCTCCTTCCGTCATCGTCGTCGTCTTCCTGGTCGTCGTCGTCGTCGTCGTCGTCGTCGTCGTCGTCTTAGTCGTCCCCCGCTGCCTGGCCGCCGAGGGTACTACGACCGCATCAAGGAGTCGGTGGCCTGGGCGTCGCAGCGGGGGAGCCCCGCGGCCCGCCCCCCAGAGTTCAGTCGGGCGTGTGTCCCTCTGCGGGAGGAGTATCCCCAAAAGAGTCAAAACATAGTCGGGGGACGAGTGTTCGACCATTTTTGACGACTTTTGAGCATCTTTGGGGCATCTGTTCTTTTTCGCCCAACATCCGCCTGCAGGGGGGACATGCCCGACCTAACCCCAGAGCCAGGTCGGGTCCTTCCCCGTCGCCCGCAGCCCTCGCCGTGTCCCCCTTGCCGCCCTCGTCGGGTCCTCGTCGGGTCCTCGTCGGGTCCTCGTCGGGTCCTCGTCGGGTCCCGCTGCCCGCCGCCCTCGTCGGTGCTTCCCGTCACTGCCTTTGCTCCCGCTCGGCTCTCGGCTCGGGGGAGCCACGACTGCGTCCTTCCCGGCTCTCTCCCTTTCTCCCTTGTCTCTTCTCCTATCTCCCTTTCTCCCTTTCTCCCTCTCTCTTTCCCTCTCTCTCTCTCTCTCTCCCTTTCTTTATCTTTCTCTCTCTCTATATATATATATACAGTTTCTCTCTCTCTCTCTCTCCATCCTCTCTCTGTATCCCCCCTTCCTCGCTCTCCCTCTTCGTTTGTGTCTCTTTCGATGTCTCGTTTTCTCTCTTTCTCTCCATTGTTGTTCTCTTTTTTGTTCTCTCTTTCTCTCTCTCTCTCTCTTTCTCTCTCTCTCTCTCCCTCTCTCTCTCTCTCTCTCTCTCTCTTTCTCTTTCTTATCCACTCCCCCTTCTCGCGCTATCCTTTTCGTGCTCCTCAGCCTCGTCCTCCTCCACCGCTTACCAGTCTCCTCAATCTACATATCTTTCTCCTCTTTCTCTTTATTTTTCTCCCTCCCTGCTTTTGTCTCGTCGCCATCTGTTTATTCGTCGTCCACGCGCTGCTGTGCCGTCTTTCTCTTTCCACGGTCTGTGATTCCTTCCCCCACTTTCATGCCCTCCTCCCCAGCCTCCCCCTTCCCTGTTGTCATCTGTCCTCCCCCCCTGCTGTTACTGTAGATTCGTGTCGTGTCGACGCGGCTGCGACCCCAGCACGGTCGTTCGAGGTGGAACGCCGCCAGTGGCCTTGAGTCGGTCGACATCGAGCGATGTGCTGCCAGAAAGTCGAAGTCTCTCAAGGCTCAACGATTCGCGCGGTGTCAGAGACGGCCTCCCGGACACGTGTCTTCCGCTACTATTCGAGTAGGGGATCGACTACGGACTGATTTACCTCAAAATTGATTTCCGGTCGAGTCTACGAACGAATGCGTAGAATGCTCTACCAGGCATTCGACATTTTTTTCGCAGACTCGACGAACAAGTCAATTTCGGGGTAAATCAATTCTGTAGTTGATTCCCTTCTCGAACTATAGCCAAGACGCTAGAACAAGGAACAGTTTGGGCTTGGACGAGGCCGGCTGTCCCGCAGGATCCTTCCACTGTTGTTGTTCCTCCAGCGCTTCCCGTGTGCCTCCGCGCCTCTGGGGGTCCCGAACAGGCTTCTCGTGTCTTGCTTTGCTTGGCGTTCCTTGTGGTGGTGCTGAGCTCGGCAGTGTGCTCCTGCCGCGGCAGTCCTTCTCCTCCGACCTTCTGCCTCTGTGCGTCCACCCAGTCCCATGCCCTTGCCACATGCAACCCCCACCCGTCTTGCACGATCCTCGATCCTCAATTCTCGGTCCCTCTCCTCTGCTTCCCTCCCTCGGTCCCTCCTCCTCGTCCCCCGACTCCTCGACTCCTCCTCTCCTCCGCCTCCCCCTCCTCCTCGGCCCTCGCTCTTGCTCCGCCCTCAGCCCCCCCCCCCCGAGGTGGTCACCAGGGATAAGGGCAGGGACGACAGCGGCACGTGGGGCACGGACCTTAGTGGGCCCCGGAAACGGCAGGGCCGTTTTTTCACCGTTTCCGAAAAAGTGGAAACGGCAAAAAAACGGCGACCGGAAACGGCAACAAGAACGGCTCCAGGAGTGGAGCCGGAGCGGGAACCCGTAAAAGAACGGCGACGGAACCGGTAAAAGAACGGCGTCGGAACCGGCAACAAAAACGGCAAAACGGAGCCGGCACAGAAACGGCCCTGTCGTTTCCAGGGCCCACTGAGGCACGGACACCATGACCTTCCAGGACGACGAGCTGTCCTACGCGCTGGGCCCCGCCGGGGGGGCCGAGGCTCGAGGTGGTCAGAGGCCTCGAGCTGCGCACGGCCAGAGCCCTCGGCTGGCCCCAGCCCGCCCCCCCCCGACAGTGCTGCCAGCCGGCCCCCCGCGGGGGGCCCTCGAGCAGTCCTGGGGCGGTCTCGGCGCGCCAGGCCCGGGGCGCGGAGCGGGCGCCGGGGTGCCGACACGACCCGGGGAGGCCTCGCAGCTCGCTCGTCCTTCTCGGCCCTCCTGCTCCCTCCTCCTCGCTTCGCTCGCCCGTGTTTGTTCCCTGCCGTTTGGCAATCGGCCTCGCGGTCGTATGCCACGGGGCCGTGGGCACCGAGGATCGCCGTCCGAAGCCTTGGGAGCTCAGCGGGCCCTCTGGAGATCCCCTTGGGTATAAAGAACATTGTGTGCGCGGCCCGAAGCCCTACCAACCCGAGGGAAGAAACACGAGGACCGTGACCTGGCTCTCGCGGTATCTTGTCGACAACGGTCTTGGCCATGGTCCATCCATGTCGGTCGTCGCCGATGCGCGCCAGGATGATCCACGAATCGACGATGACCAAGACAGACGATGACCTGGATCGGCACCGACGATTTCGCGTTCACGCTTGGTCATGGTCCTCTTTCTCTTTCCTTCCGCGAGCGGCAGGATGTTGCAGAGGAGGAGGGCGAGGAGGGGGAGGAGGAGGTGGACGAGAGCAGCCGAGGCCTGCACTCCGTCAGCGACTGGGCCCGCCTCCATTCGGTCCGGTTTCTGTCTTTCTGGAGCCGCTTCTTTCCGCGGGCGCCTCGGGAAGAGCTGTCGCGGGCGATCTCGTTGCGCCATTTCTGAGCCCCTGGGGGCCGCTTCTGGGCCCGAGCGCCGCCAGTGGCAAGACCCGGGCTGAGGAGTCGGTTTTGAGGGAAGGAGCGGGAGAGAGCTGCGTGACTGAGTCCGGGGGCTCATGCTGCGGATTTCGCCCCGACTGCTCCTCGCCCTTCCTCCCATGTTGTCGTCGCCGTCCTCCTCCTCCTGCTCCTCCTCCTCTTCCTCCTCTTGACTGCGGACCTGCCAGGGTGCTACATGAACATGGCGTGGCCAGCCTGGGCGAGAGCGGACCACAGGAGGCGCACGTCTTTCCAGCCCTTCGCGCGTGCTATCCGTCGCGGGGCCGAGAGAAAAACAGTTAAAAAAGAGGGTCCGCGAGGACTCCTTTGGTCGGCGCTGGACGGCAGTGCGCCGGGGGAGCCTACTCACGGGCGGCGCGATGACATCTACGATGCAATTTGCACGCCGCGACACGACGTCGTGCCAGGGTTTTTTCGAGGGCCACGGCTTCTCTCGGCCCGCCAAGACGGGCGCGGCTCTACTCGCAGCAGAGCCGGATGGACGCGCGCTCGCTCGCACGCCCTTGGATCGACGCTGGACCCCCCCCTGGCGACGCCTCTTGCGCGCTCCGCGCGCCATGGGGAGGGGATGCCCGGCGACGATCCCAGAGATCCGCGCGGGCCTCCGAAAGTTTCGGCTTGTGCTGTCTCTTGCGATTCTTGCTGTTCCGTGTCCAGGCATCCCCTGGGCCTTCTTAGAATCGGCGTCACCCCAACATGCTTATACCATGTGTGCGTCGCCCCCCCAGGGGAGACGCGCGCACTGAGAAATCTCATAGTATATGCGTCGTGGCGGGCGCTTTCTGGCCACACCGCTCGGGAAACGATACACTACAAGATGGGTATACTGTAGAGGGAAATGATTACTGAACACTCGCGCCCCCAAACTCAAAGCTGGCACGCGCGGGGGAGACTGCGGTCGAGGTGCAACTCATCAGACCCAACGCCAACTTTGAACACTGGGGGGATGGGGAGGCGTTGACGGGTGAATGTGGCATGAGCGTTGGCTATTTTTTCGCGAGGCTTGCGCTATATGTTCGGGTCGGACGCGCACCTCGAAGGAGGACACATTGTATTCGTATGTCCCTGTGCGCCCCATAGAATCAGGCGATCGCACACATGGATCGAGGGGGCGTGGATTGGCGACGGGTCCCGCTTCCATGTGAAATCGCGGACTTCCGCCGCCGAGCGAGGCGGCACCGGCCGCATTTTGGGGAGGGCGCCTCCCCCGATCCATTCGGGGGCGGTAAAGAGGAGGGCGATGACTAGGGGGGGGGTGGATATCATGGCGGGGGCCATGATATCTCCCCAGATTCCATGGCGCCTCTTCTTGCTTCATTGCGTCCCTGGCCCCCCCGCTGGGCCGCGCACATGCCGCCGGTTATGATTTGCACCCCCCCCTCTTGGACACCTCCCTCCTTGGCCGCTCCCGATCCACGGATTTGACGACCGCGCGCCACGTCCGTGGATCGCTCGGGCATGCCTGGCGCGCCCCCGATAAGGAGGCCGCCCCCCTCGCCCGCCCCGACAATGCGCGCCGCCGAGGGTCGGGGGGGGCCACCGCCTCGCCGCATCCGGCGCGAGGCTCAGGTCGCGCATGTCCCCCTACAGGCGGACCTTGCACGACAAATCACAAGTACTCAAAACATGTGCAAACATGTGCGAACAAATCGTCCCCATACGATTCAGCCAAACATATTCAGATAGAAACGTCCCCACTATTTTTGGCTCTTTCTGAATCTTCCGCCTGTACGGGGACAGGCCCGACTCGGCGCGAGGCTCCTCCTGGGCCCGGGATCTCGCGTGCGGGCGCCTCTGCGGACGCGGCCGGCCGGGCCCGCGGAGGCGAGGGCCCCAGCGGGGGGGGGGCCTTTGCGGAACGACCCCAATCAGGAGGAGGGGGCGGGGGAGGCGGAGGAGGAGGAGGGTCGCCGCCTCCTCCAGGGGAGCGACCCCCAGTCACGCCCCAAGCCTCGCCCAATGAACGCCACAGACCTCAGGGGCGCCCAGCCACGCGCAAAGGCTCGATGAGGTGGTCTCGGTGGGCGTTCCCCCGACGTGGTGGGCTCGGCGCGCGAGGGCCGCGCGGCTGTCAAGGCCAAGGCCACGTCCCTGGTCGAGCCCCGTGCGGCAGGGAGAAGGGAAGAGGGGGGCATGCGACGCGTCGCCGTCGTCGTCGTTCCCCCCCCCCCCCCTCTCTCTCTGTCTCAGCCTGACTGTCCGTCTGTCCTGTTTTTCTGTCCGTCTGTCTGATCGTCTGTCCGTCCGTCCGCTCGCCTGGCTGGCTGTCTGTCTTTCTGGCTCTCTGTCTATCTGTCTGTCCGTCTGTCTTCTGTCTGTATGTCTGTTAGTCTCTCTCTCTCTGTCTCTCTTTCTGCCGGCCCTTTTTTAGTTGTTTTGCTGCGTGTGTTGATTTATCATACAGTAGACACGCGCAAGGAAATCTGGCAATTTGGGGCCTGGCCCTTGAACACTCAATCCTCAGGACTGAGGACGGAGGATCCAAGGAACCTGAGGACATTCTCGTGCCTCGAGGCACGGAGACGGATACAGTGCGGGCAGCTTCAGTCGTGAGTTTTCCCAGTCGCTAGCTTATGACAGGTGCAAGCCTGCAAATACATACTGCCGTGCGAAAGGGGCAAGGGCGTCGACACGAGTGGTATGCTTGATCAGAAATGGGCGAGTTCAGCAAACCCATGACTAGAAGGAGGCGAAGTACGTGAAATGGGCGACCGAAAACGCATGCTCGACCGCCGGTCGCTATACAGGTGAGACGACATGATGATGACGATGATGATGGTAATTATGATGATGATGATGATGATGCTGATGATGATGATGATGATGATGAGGATGATGATGATGCTGATGCTGATGCTGATTCTGCTGCTGATTATCATGACGACGAATATGATGATGATGATGATGCTGCTGCTGATGATGATGATGATGATGATGCAGATGATGATGCTGCTGATGATGATGATGATGAGGATGATGATGCTGATGCTGATGCTGATGCTGATGCTGATGATGCTGATGATGCTGATGCTGATGCTGATGCTGATGCTGATGATGATGATGCTGATGCTGATGCTGCTGCTGATGCTGCTGCTGCTGATGATGATTATGATGATGATGCTGGTGATGATGATGATGATGATGGTGGTGGTGGTGGTGGTGGTGGTGGTGATGATGATGATGATGATGATGCTGATGATGCTGATGATGCCTGATGATGATGATGATGATGATGCTGATGATGATGATGGTGGTGGTGGTGGTGGTGATGCTGCTGCTGCTGATGATGATGGTGACGGCGATGATGATGACGATGATGCTGATGCTTATGCTGATTCTGCTGCTGATTATCATGACGACGAATATGATGATGATGATGCTGCTGCTGATGATGATGATGATGATGCAGATGATGATGCTGCTGCTGATGATGATGATGAGGATGAGGATGATGATGATGCTGATGCTGATGCTGATGCTGATGCTGATGCTGATGATGCTGATGATGCTGATGCAGATGCTGATGCTGATGCTGATGCTGATGATGATGATGCTGATGATGATGATGATGAGGATGATGATGATGCTGATGCTGATGCTGATTCTGATGATGATGATGCTGATGTGATGCTGATGCTGATGCTGATGCTGATGATGATGCTGATGCTGATGCTGATGCTGCTGATGCTGATGATGCTGCTGCTGCTGATGATGATGATGATGCTGGTGATGATGATGATGATGATGATGATGATGATGGTGGTGGTGGTGGTGTGGTGGTGGGGTGATGATGATGATGATGATGATGATGATGATGATGCTGATGATGATGCTGATGATGATGATGATGATGATGATGATGATGATGATGATGATGATGATGATGATGATGATGATGCTGATGATGGAGGAGGAGGAGGAGCAGGAGGATGAGTCTGACCACGATGCTGATGATGACGACGACGATGAGGGGGAGGAGGAGGAGGAGGAGGAGGAGGAGGAGGAGGAGGAGGAGGAGGAGGAGGAGGAGGAGGAGGAGGTGGAGGAGGACGCGGAGTTGGGGAGTGGGGGTAGCAGGGGGGCGAGGAGTCAGCGGTGCTGGAGAGAGGAGGCGGGCAAGCACGACGAGGAGGAAGGGGAGGCCAGGCCAGGAGCAGGCAGAGCCGGGGCAGCGTGCTGCCTCCGGCCCCGCGCAGGCAAGCAGGGCGGGACGCGCAAGAAGCTGGAGCGATCGTCCGGCGCCATCGTGCAGTACGTGGGCCACAACGCCCTCTTCTCCGGGCGCCCGCCCCGCCCTGCTGGCTCGGGGGCGGCACAGAGGGGGGGGTTGACGACTGGGGGGGGTGGATGCCATGGCGTGGGCCATGACAGTGTAGTGGCCTCCGGCCAGTGCCGCCGATCCGGGAGCGCTGCCGGTGCGATCTGGTTGGTGGAGGGGGAGGTGGAGGAGCAGGTGGAGGACGAGGCGGAGGGAGGGGGAGGGAGGGATCGCCTCACGATGGCCCAAGACGGCCTAAGCAGCCCCCAAGAGGCTTCCAAGGCGGCCCAAGAGGCCTCCCAGTGGACCTCCAGGAACGCCCGAAGAGGCCCAAACCACTGATTTCCTGTTGGTTTTTGAAGGATTCGGGAGTTTCTTCCTTTTTGGCTTTCCGAAGGCCCAAGACGGCTCAAGAGGCCAGGAGCCTCTTTGGCCGTCTTGGTGTGATCTTGGGGGCCTCTTGGGCCCTCTTGGAGCGTTGGAAACCCGAAAATGTAGCATGTCAAAATCCGTCAACAACTATCGGAAAACATACGATTTTTGCTTCATGAGCCCCTCTTGGGGGTGCTGTTGGAGTGCTCTGGGTGCCTCTTGGGGGGCCTTTCGGGCGTTCTTCGGGCCTTGGGAACTCTTGAAGACGTCTTGGGCCGTCTTACACCCCTTGAAGGCCTCTTGCGCCGTCATGACGCCATCTTGGGCCGTCTTGGGTACATCTTGGGCCGTCTTGGAAATATTGTAGCAATCTTGGGCTCTCTGGCATCCGGGGTGGCACTCTGCTGTGTTCCCCCCCTCCGGAAAACGCAGCACAGCGCGCCCCCCCCCCCTCCCTCCGACCCCGGCAGAGCCACCCCAGCACCCACCCCCCAGCAAAGCAGAAGCTCAGGAACTGAAGCTGAGGCTGCATCCAAGGCTCCTTCAAGCTCGCGCGCCGGATCGGCGGCTTCCTCCAGATCTCATGCGGCGCCTCCTCCTATCTCACGACGTCCCTGGCCCCCCCCCCCGTGGAGCCGCGCACATGGCCGCCGGCCACGATCTGCACCCCCCTCCCCCTCTCGGGCGCCCCGCTCTTGGCCGCCCCCGGCTGGCCACTGGCTGCGCCTCGGGGGGGCCTCCGCGCCTCGGAGGACCCCCTCCTCCTCCTCCTCCTCCTCCTCCGCCTCCGCCTCCTCCTCCTCCTTCTCCTCCTCTTCCTCCTCCTCCTCCTCCTCCTCTTCCTCCTCCTCCTCCTCCTTCTCCTCCTGCTCCTCCTCCTCCTCCTCCTCCTCCTCCTCCTCGTCCTCCTCTCCTCTTCCTCCTCCCCATCCTACTTTTTGCGGTGGCGGTGGAAAAGGACGCCGCCCTCTCCATCGAAGGAGGCAGCAGCGTGAGCACGCAGCCAGCCCGCTTGGATTCCCAGCTTCCAGTCTGCTCTCAGCGCCTTCCTGCTTCGCTGAGCGAGTGGCTTCACCTTTTCCGTCCTCTTCAGGGGGCGGGCGGACACCTCATCTTCTTTCGACGCCTTCCTACTTCACCTTTCTACCCACTTCTTCCGACCGATGGGTACCCTAGCAGCCCTGCCTCCTCGGTCCATCCTTCGCCGCTATTGCTGGCCGCGCCCCGCCCGCGAAGTGTCGGCACCGTCTTCCAGGGCCCTTGTGGCCTTCTCGTGCGTCCTTATGATGCGGGTCGACTGTACGCTTTTGGAGCTCCGCGCGGATTTCCTGGATTGGCGCTGGACCCCCCCCCGCCTCCCTGGCGCGCGGAGCGCGTCAGGGGCGGCGCCGGTCCCCCCGTCTCATCGAAGGTTCTTCCTGCCCATCCTCCTGCGCACCAGCCCCCTCCTCGTCCTCCTCGTTCTCCTGCTCCTCCTCCTCCTAGTTCTCCTCGTTCTCCTCCTTGTTCTCCTCCTCCTCCTCCTCCTCCTCTTCCTCCTCCTCCTTCTCCCTCCTCCTCCCCCTCGAACTCCTCGAACTCCTCCTCGAACTCCTCCTCCTCCTCCTCCTCCTCCTCCTCCCCCTCCTCCTCCTCCTCCTCCTCCTCCTCCTCCTCCTCCTCTCCCTCCTCCCTCCTCCTCCTCCTCCTCCTCCTCCTCCTCCTCCTCCTCCTCCTCCTCCTCCCCCTCCCCCTCGAACTCCTCGAACTCCTCCTCGAACTCCTCCTCCTCCTCCTCCTTCTCCTCCTCCTCCTACGCGGCTCCCCTTTTCCGATTGCGCAGCACACGTTTTTGTTGTTTCTTTGTCGAATTTCAGGTCGGCTATGGCACGCGACCGCAGTGGGAAGGGATGGGAGGGGGGGACAGGATATCATACGACGGCCCGAGGTAGAAGATCGAGATCGGATTGTGGAGAGCACCTTAATGCTCTTCGTGCTTGTTGAACTCTCTTGTGCATCCTGGGGGATGGCACCCTCGATTGTTCTCAGTTTTGCCGGCGGAGTGTCTCATGTTCCTGGACGATGTTCCTCTGTCCTAGGTCTGACCGTATGTTGCGCGAGCGCACCTACAGAGGAGACCCATGCCAAGAAACACCTTGCTTGCCTCCAGGGTGCCCTTGGCTTCATGGGTTTCGATGGTGTTGCTGCTATGGAAAGCGTGACGTTCCCCACACCGAAAATCAATGGACGTCCTGGGGTCTCAAGGTTGGATTTCCTGTGGAAGGTTTCTGGTGGTCGAGCCCCTACTGTAGCTTGCCCTCTGCCGCTCTCCTGCCTCTTCCTGGGCTTCCGTTCCCGCTCCTGCGCCTCTCAGTGTAGACCAACCACGACTGGGGGAGCCGGGGTCCGTAACGCTCCGTGGTTTCGACACCCCTCTGGAGAGATCGCCTCTGCTTGCGACGAGGGAGAATGGAGGGATTAGGGAGGAGGGACGGGAGGATGCGGAGGGAGGAGGAGGAGGAGGAGGAGGAGCAGGAGCAGGAGGAGGAGGAGAAGGAGGAGGAGGAGTTAAAATGATACGAAGAATAGGGGTACAAATCTCTTATGTTACACTTTTCGCTTACCCACACCAGCCCATTCAGAAACCCTGCCCATGAGAGTTGACGTGACAAGGGACGAAGAGACACACACACACACACTCACATATATATATATATATTTATTTATGTATGTGTATATACACATATATATACATATATATATATATATGTGTATACATATATACATATATATATATGTATATATATATATATACACATAACGGCGCACTGGGTCCGGGCGCCCGGGTCCGGGCGCCAGAAGGCGCCAAGGAGGCCCCAAGAGGCTCCAGAACAGACCCGGGACGCCCGAAGGTCGCTCCCAGACGCCCAATATGGCCTCCAAGCCGGCTTCAGAAGCCCCCAAGACACCCCAAGCGACCCCCCATAGGGCCCCAAAGAGAGCCCCAAGGGGCCAAAATAGCCCCATTCCTTCTCGTAAAACGTATGTTCTTAGCATATTGCTTGTTTTCGCTGTCGGTCCGTGCTTGACGACCTCAGGAGCTCCCAAGACCGCCCCAATACTGCCCAGGACGCGCCCCAGAGGGCCCAATACAGCCCCAGAAAGCTCCAGGACCGCCCACGAAGGGCCCAAGACGGCCCAAGAGAGTCCCCAAGACGGGCCCGAGAGGGCCCCAGAGGAGGAAAGCCACCATCGACTTCCAAGCTTTCGACCCCAAGTGTCTCCAGGAGGTGCTGAGAAGCCCCCAAGAAGCGCCCGGAAGGCTCCCCAAAGCGCCCCAAGACGCTCCAAGAGGGAGAGCTCCAAGAAGCAAGAATCGTCCCATTCCTGTGGGAAAACGCATATTTGTCGTATGCTCGCCTGTTGGGCTGTCATCGCGTCCAAGACGGCCCAAGGGGTTCCCAAGACGGCCTAGGAGGCCCCCAAAAGAGCTCCAAGACGGGCCACGAGAAGCCCAGGACGGCCCAATGGGCCCCCAAGACGGCCCAAGAGAGCCCCAAGACGCGCCCGAGAGGAGTCCCAGAGCAAGAAAGCCACTCTCGAATTCCAAGCTTTCGGCCCCAAGAGATCCCAGGAGGCGCCGATACGCCCCCAAGAGGTCCCGAGCAGGCCCCCCAAAGCACCCCAAGATGCTCCAAGAGGCACCCCAAGAGAGCCCCAAGAAACTAAAATCCTTCCATTCCTATGGGAATACGTATATTTTTCGCATGCTCGCCTCTTGGGCTGTCACCGCGTCCAAGACGGCCCAAGAGGTCCCCCAAAACGGCTTAGGAGGCCCCCAAGAAATCTCCAAGACGGCCTACGAGGAACGCAGGACTGCCCAATCGGCCCCCAAGACGGCCCAAGAGAAGCCCAAGAAGCGCCCGAGAGGGGTCCCAGAAGAAGACAGCCGCTTTCGATTTCCGAGCTTTCGGTCCCAAGAGCCCCCAGGAGGCGCCGATAGGCCCCCCAGAGGCCCCAAGAGGCCCCCCAAAGCACCCCAAGACGCACCCAGGAGGCCTCCAAGAGGCCCCCAAGAGGCTCAAAACTTGGTTCTAATGCGCCGGCGAGAGGCATCCAAGATGCCATGCGAACCTTGTCTCTGGGGCCGTAGGTGGATCTTCTTGTGGGCCAAGACCCGTGTCAGGGGTTTGCCGACTCGGGTGGATCGGATGCGAACATTGCCGGGGGCCGTCGATTGCAGTCCCTGTTCGGCACGACCCGTTCGAGGTGCGAGCCGGAATATGCGGGAGACGAGGATGACATGCAGAAGGAGAGGAGGGACAGAAGGAGGAGGGATAAGAGGAGGGAAAGGAAGGGGCACTCGACCCCGGAGGTCTCTGGGAGCACTCGGCCCCATCTTCGATATTGATTTCGCGTCGTGGGTTCGTTTCCGAGGGCCCGGGGGCCGGCGCCACGACCACAAATACGGGGCCAGGGCCGCAAATATGCAACCTCTTGGGGCCAGCAGGGCCCCAAGAGGTTGCAGGGAGGCCCCGGGAGGCCGCAGCGATGGCTCCAGACGCTTTTCAAGACGATTCCCATGACGCCAAGAAGGCCCCCGAAGGCCCCGAAAACGCTCCAAGAGGCACCCCGAGAGAGCCCCAATAAGCAAACATCGTCGATTTCCGATGGGAGAACTTGTATTTTTGGCGTGTTCGCCTTTTGGGCTTCCACTGCGTCCAAGACGGCCCAAGAGGCACCCAAGCCGGTCGAGGATGCCCCCAAGAAGGCCCCAAGACGACCCATGAGGGGGCTAAGACGGCCCACGAGGCGCCCAAACCGCCCAAGAACACCCCAAGGCGGCGCCCAAGACGGGGACGAGGATCCGAAATTCGCGCCCGCCTTTTGGCCCAAGAGAACCCCAGGAGACCCCAAGAGGCTCCAAGAAGGGGCCCAGAAGCCCCAAGAGGCCCCCATGAAACCCGAAAGCGCACATCAAAAGAGGCCTCGAAGACGCCCCAAGAGGCACCCCAATAGAGCCCAAATAAGCAAACATCGTCGATTTCCTGTGGGAGAACTTATATTTTTGGCGTGATCGCGTTTTGGGCTTCCACTGCGTCCAAGACGGCCCAAGAGGCACCCAAGCCAGTCGAGGATGCCCCCAAGAGGGCTCCAAGACGACCCATGAGGGGGCCAAGATGGCCCCCGAGGCGCCCAAACCGCCCAAGAACGCCCCGAGTCGACGCCCAAGACGGGGACGAGGAACCGAAGATTCGAGCGTTTTGGCCGAAGAGGCCCCCAGGAGACCCCAAGAGGCTCCAAGAAGCGCCCAAGAAGCCCCAACAGGCCCCCAAGAGAACCGCAAAAACATTCAAAGAGGCCCCGAAACAGCCCTGCAATGGGCCCCCAAAACGGCCCAAGAGAGCCCCAGGGCGCGCCCAAGAGGGTCGACCAGAGAGCTGGTCCGACTTCCCACACTCTACAAAAGGTCCATCCAAGCAGGTGTTGCCACTGGAGTCCGCATTTGTCTGAGAAACTCCAAACATTTTTCCCGCACAGCTTTTCCTGTGTCTGTGACACGCTAGAACCTAATCGCACGCGAGGCGCGCGTGGTTCTTATATATATATATATGTCTGTCTGTCTGTCTGTCTGTCTGTCTGTCGGTCGGTCTGTCTGTCTGTCTGCCTGTCTGTCTGTCTGTCTGTCTGTCTGTCTGCATGTATGTATGTATGTATGTATGTATGTATGTATGTATGTATATATATATATATATATATGTGAATAAATACCGCCCACCCGTCCCACACCTCCCCGCCACATCTCGGGGACGCTCCCAGTCCCGCTCCCCCAGCCTTTTCCGGGGAGCCTCCACAGCGCTCCAGGAAGGCCCAAGACGCCCCCCAGGAGCCCCCAGAATGCGAAAGGATGGCCCAAGACGCTTCCAAGCAGCCCAAGTCAGCCTTCCGACGGCTCTCGAGGCTCCCAGGTGGCCTCCAAGAGACCCCAAGAGAGGTCTGATAGGTGTCACGGGACGGCCCGAAGAGGCCCCAATCGTAGATGCTCATGATTTTTTGAATGTTTTGGGCTTCTCGCGTTTTCGAGCTTCCAGTGTCCAAGAGCGCCGAAGAGCCTCCCAAGACCGCCACAAGACCACCCAAGAGACCCTCAGGACGGCCCCGAGACGGGCCAAGAAGGCTTCAAGACTGCCGAAGAGGCGCCCAGCATAGCCCCAGACCACCCCAGAACAGGCCCAAGATGGGCCCAAGAGCGGGAGCAGGAGGCTTCCAGAGACCTCCGAGAGGCCTCCAGGACCCCCCAGAGGCTCCCAACACACCCCCGATCCCTGAGAGGCCCCAACGAGACCCCGACGAGGCTCCAAGAACAGCCCGAGAGAGCTGCGAGAGCCGTCCCGAGAGAGCCCAAAGAGGGCAAAATCGTTAATTCCCAGTGTTTTTTTGCCATGTGTTTCGCCTTCCCAAGTTTTCCCGCTTCCAATCCTCAAAGATTGAGGATTTTGGACAAAAGGGAATTCCCAGAATTCCCTGTTTTCATCAAAGTGGGACTCCTACTCGGAGGTCCTACACATCCCCTGACATCTGGCGGGTACCGCGCCTCCCGGCTTCTTAACGGTTTCGCGGAGCCTTCGAAGGCCCCAAGGAATATGGGAATTTTGGATTTGGGTTCGATGGGCATCCATTCAGGACTCAGGACAGAAATTCATGCGCAAACCAAGCATGTCCATCTCTCGTTCAAGTGCAGTGTGGGATAGGTAATGCCGGGGTATTTAATTGCATTGCGCTGCAGCCCATTGTAGCAGCGCCTTTCACGCAGCAAAATGCAGAGAGCTGCAGCCCAAGATAGCAACTCATGTACAGCGCTGGCCGCTGCATCCTCAGAAAAAGCGACGCCCGCTGGCCGCCAAGATGGTCCCTTAGTGGTCCAAGACGCTCCAAGATGTTTCAAGGCGGCCCCCAGGGGCCACAAGATGCCCAGTGGAACTCCCAAAGGCCCTCCCAAATGACCCCAGAGAGCCACAAACGCAAAAGCCATTCAGGTTTTTCCATGTTCAGTAAATCTCACGCTCGTCTCCTTCGGATGGCTTCGGGAGAGCTTCACATGGCGCCGAGGCTCGAGACGGCCCCACAACTTCGAAGAAGAGCCCAAGAGGGACCCAAGCGGGCCCCAAGGCCTTCAAGGCAGCCCCAACAGGAAGATCCACAAGAGACCCGTACATTTCAAGCCAGCCCACTTCATATTGAATATCTTCCCACGCCGGCCTTGAACAACTCGAAGCCCCCGCATAATCCCAAGCAAGACGAGAAACGAAAAGCGAGGACAACCGAGAGAGTCTGGAGGGTTAACGAGGAAGGACGTATAAGGAATATTTGAGGACGAGGTAGGGCAAGGCATGGAATGAGCCTGTCCGAAAAGCATGCGCAGCTCACAACGCCATGGCATGCGCTAGAACCCAAGCGCGCGCGAAGCGCGCGCGCGGTTCTGTATAATGCAAATATATACCGCCCCCCCTGGCCCCGGGTTCCTCCCCGCCACATCTCGGGGACGCTCCCGGTACCGCTCCCCCGGCCTTTCCGGGGAGCCTCCACAGCGTCCCAGGAGGGCCCAAGACGCCTCCCAGAAGCCTCAGAATTCGAAAGAATGGTCCAATACGCTCCCGAGCAGCCCAAGTCAGCCTTCCGACGGCTCTCTTGGCTCACAGGTGCCCTCCAAGAGACCCCAAGAGAGGTCTGATAGGTGTCACGGGACGGCCCGAAGAGGCCCAAATCGTAGATGTTCATTGTTTTCTATGTTTTTGGCTTCTCGCGTTTTCGAGCTTCCAATGGTCCAAGAGCGCCGAAGAGGCTCCCAAGACCACCCAAGAGATCCTCAGGACGGCCCCAAGACGGGCCAAGAATGCTCCAAGATTGCCGAAGAGGCGCCCAGGACATCCCCAGACCACCCCAGAACAGGTCCAAGATGGGCCCAAGAGCGGGAGCAGGAGGCTTCCAGAGACCTCCGAGAGGCCTCCAGGACCCCCCAGAGGCCCCCAACACACCCCCGATCCCTGAGAGGCCCCAACGAGACCCCGACGAGGCTCCAAGAACAGCCCAAGAGAGCTGCGAGAGCCGTCCCGAGAGAGCCCAAAGAGGGTAAACTCGTTGATTTCCCATGGTTTTTCTAACGTTTTTCGCCTTCTCACGTTTTCCCGCTTCCAACCCTCGAAGATCGAGGATGTTAAAAGATCATCGAAATTCCCAGAATTCCTTTTTTTTTCAAAGTGGGACTCCTACTCGAGGGTCCCACACATCCCCTGACATCTGGCCGGTATGGCGCCTCCTGGCTTCCCGGGGGGAAGACCCCAAGACGCCGAAGGACAGCCCATGACGACCTCAAGGAGCCCCCAGAACGTAAAGAACGGCCCATCACGCTCCCGCGCAGCCCGAGACACCCTTCCGGCAGCTCTCCAGGCCTCCAGGAGGCCTCTAGAAGCTCCAGGGGTCCGGAAGATCCCACACCCCTGAGGGGCCCGGCTAACAAAACCCGCGAGGGACAAACAAAAGACAGCGCCGAAAAGCGCCGAGGAACTGGGAAAGCATGGAAATCCCACAATTCTTTTTTTCCAAGTTTGGCCCCCGGTCTACTCTTGCACAGCAGACCACAATTCAGACCCCCCTCACCTCCCAAAAAAGAACCCAGGAAGCCATTGAGGGCCCCAAAACGTTGAATACCTAAAGGAAATTAATGATTTCTGCGTTGCCGCACTTCCCCTTCTATATGATTCCGAGGCTTGAGCAGGGCCTCCAAGGGAGTCCCTGGACGCAAGAAGCGACCAACATGATACTACATTAGTCACTCCAGATTTCGTAATAAAGAGAGGGGGGTCTCATTTCTGGGGGGGTCTCTTCCAGGCTATGTTGGAGGGCCTGGGGGGGTCTGGGGACGATGTTTTGGAGGGTTCTCCCACGTGGGGGGGGTCTGAAATGGCTTGTCTTGGAGGGTCCAGACCCCCTCCCTTTTATTACGAAATCTGGAGTAGCCGATCAAGCCTAGCTAGAACTTGAGCGCGCGCGAAGCGCGCGATGGTTCTAGTATACATAGGGACGAAGAGAAACACATATATATATATATGCATAGTGAACCAACTCGGGCAACCAGGGTGAACAGAGAGAGCTCTGGAGCAAAGGGGTGGCCTTTGAGGCCCTCTTCGGGCCACCCCTGGGACCCGCGTGATGGCGAGGGATGGGGGGAGGAGGAGGATGAGGAGAATGATGAGGAGGAGGAAGACGACGACGACCACGACGACGAGGAAGGAGAGGAAAAGGAACAGAAAGAAAATGAGGGCAATGACAAGGACGATAAGGAGGAGGAGGAGGAGGAGGAGGAGGAGGAGGAGGAGGAGGAGGAGGAGGAGGAGGAGGAGGAGTTCCAGGAGTTCCGCTATCACAAGAGTGACTGAAAGGCAGGCAAGCTCAAGCTTTGGGAAATTCACCGCGAGAGATTCTGAGTAAATACTCGCGGCGCGTCTTCGATATGGGTAAAACGCATGGCTTAGCAAAACCCCTGAGCTGGTCATGGCCGAAAAAGCCACAAGTGCGACAGAACCATAATCGAAGCGCTTCGTGAAAGTAGAGAGCATGTGAGGGGTGGGCCCAACCTCCAGCGATGTGTAAATGACGTCCAGGAGGGAACCGTAGCATCTTGCCGTCGACAGCCTCTAGTCTAGAGGCACACAATCACTTTTTAACCAGACCCGCAACTCAGCAATCGAGCTCGACGATCTACAGACGCGACACGATCGCCCATCCTCGGCCAGGACGTGCGGGGTCGCGAAGCGTGCAAGAGCTAAGGGGGGAGGAGGAGGAGGAGAACGAGGCAAAGGGGGAGGGGGGGAAAGGAAGCTGGCAAGGCGGGCCTGCTCCTTCTTGGCGAGGCCCTCAGCCTGCAGCACTTCGAGTGCAGCTCGCAGGAGCTTGCGTCTCACCCGGGCTGCCTTCCTCTCAACGACGTGCACCCGCGTGCGATCCGCGAGCGGCACGCGCGCACGGCTGGCAGCCGCGCCCGCTAGCTCGTCCACCGCCGTGTTCCCCTGCACGAGCCACGACGGGATCCGTCGAGCGAGCACCTGGGGGGCCTCGAGGTGCGACGGCACCTGCAGCACGATGACGCACTCGGGCGAGCGGCCCTGCTGACGGAGCGACCGACCCATGGCCCGCCACAAGTCAGCGTGCTCGCCTGCGGGCTGCATGGCCTGCCCTGCCCACCAGCCTCGGCTGACCTCGGAGCAGTCCGTGACGTAGATGACCCAGCCCTCCGTGAAACGTACCACCAGCTCGAGCGCCGCGATCTCACCCCTCGGGACCGACTGGGCCGACCCTGGCAGGGGCCCCAACAGGTGCGGTCCCAGCTTGATCGGCGAGAAGCCCTCCACGACGGTGACCGCCACGCCGACACGGCGTAAGCGAGGATCGTGCGTGTCCTGGCCGCCCGATGCGTCGCCGAAGACGAGCAGCGGAGCATCCTCAGAGCCACGCCCAAGACAGCCCGCCATGATGTCCCCGCTCATACACCCTGCTTGCCACTGCTCCTCGGCCGTCGGCGGCGTCACCCTCGTCCACGCCGACGGGATGAGCCCGCGCAGCCAGAAGCACGGGAACGCCTCGGACTCGGCGATCGCGTCAGGGACGAGGTCGCTGGAGTCCAGGAAAGCACGACTACTGCTATTGCAACTGCACAGCCAAGTACGATGCAGGGGCGTCTCGTCATGATGACCGCACCTGTCGCACTTGCTGCTGTCACGCAAGCCCACCTCGAAACGACGCCGATTAGGCCAGGACCCGCCCACCGCGATGGCCATCATCAGCTCTGCGAGCTGGCGACCTCGGTGAACATGCTGCAAATCGGCCAAGCACTTCCTCATGCTGAGAAAGTCGGACCCCTCCTCGAGGCCACCTCCGCAGAAATGCTCCGCGGCTGCACGCCACTGCCTGCGCGCAAGTGAATCCACGAACTCCGAGATGAGCGGGACGGCCTGGTCCATCGCACAGAAGTCGGTACTGCTGAAATTCCAGCAGTGCCTGTCCTGAGAAATGTCACTCGTCGTATCCCACTCTGTCGCCGAAATTGGATTCCAGCCAGCGCGCAGTAGGTAGGTGGTAACCGCTGAAACAGGCCCGCGTACATAGCGAGAGCGATCGATCTCAGCCATACTGCTAAGCTGCTTGACGAGACGCGGCCACACTCGGACGACTCCTGAACGGATCCGAGGTTCTGAAAGCCAAACTTGAAACCACTGCTCGAGGCACTGCTTGGATAAACTAACCCTGGGTCGCCGTCGGGAAGACGCAGGGCTAACAGCGACGTGGTGCAGCGCCCGCGACGCAGAGAGCCCGCGGCGGCGGCCAGGCGCCGCCGCTGGATCACCATGCCGCTGCCGTGGACCCCGTACACCTGATGCCCGTAGGTGGAGGCCGCCCGTGGGCCCGCCCTCTGAAGCTTCGCCGTGGAGACAAAGCGGACGCACGGGCGAACCGCTTAACGAGGACGTGGATCGAGGGTTCCGCCTGCTCACCTCCGGTGCTCCTGCCACGCTCCCATGGCTGTCGGGGGGGCCTCATTCGCGCTGGGGTGGCAGGAACCCTACGCACAGGGCCCCGCGGTGCCGCCACCCGTGAGAGAGGCACCGCCGCCATCTCGTGCCCTTCTTATGCGCCATTGCACCGCTATTAGGGCTCATGGAGGATACGCCCACGTAGGAAGCCTCTGCAGGCAAGTAGTTGACGTAGTTTGGATTCTTAGGGTCGCTCTGGTGGCGGCCACCATTTTGAGCCAGAGTGGCTGTCTCAAGTGTTACCGTTTTGGTGCCGTGCACTTTCCCTTCGGGTCAACAAAAAGTATGTCAACACGAATGTGTGTACCCTCCTTTGAAATGCCCGACGTCTGCTGCCATTTGGGCTCAGGCGCTCGGCCGATTTGCAGAAACCACCCATCACCCTGGGGCACCAAGCTCTTGGGGGTGGCTGGAACCCTGCGCACAGGGCCTCGCGGTACCGCCACCCGTTAAAAAGCATCACCGCCATGTCGTGCCCCTCTTTTACCGCCGTCGCACCGCTTTTGGGGCTCATCGAGGGTATCACAAGATTCCCCAATTCCGCCAGGAGCACGGGTCCTTTCCCAGAGGAGCGAGCCCTTCTCCCAGACATGCACCTCTCGCCAGAGGGAGGGGCTCCCGCTCGAGACTTCTTCGCGATCCACTCGCAGGCGAGTCTCCCGCTCGAGACATCCTCCAGATTCAGGCTTCGGGAGCCGAACAATGAAGACGGTTACAGGTATTCCGATGACCCGGCATGGAGGTGGGGACCTCAAATGGGGGGGGCTCCCGCTCGAGACGTGCTCGCGATCCACTCACAGGCGGGACTCCCGCTCGAGACATCCTCCAGGGGAGCCCCGAAGCGACGACAGTTACGTGACTTGTTCGGGCTCGGGGACCCCATAGGAAGGGGTTCCCGATCGAAACGTCCTCTCGATTTAGTGATTGGCGTGGCTTCCGCTCGAGACATCCTCCGGATTCAGGCATCAGGAACCCCAAAGTGAGGACAGTTGCGCATATTCCAATGACCCTCTCTGATTCGATTTTGGAGGTGGGGACCCCACAGGGGGGGGGGGCTCCCGCTCGAGAGGTCCTCGCGATTCACTCACAGGGATGATGATGATGATGATGATGATGATGATGATGATGATGATGATGATGATGATGATGATGATGATGATGATGATGATGATGATGATGATGATGATGAGGCGAAGAAGGTTGATGATGATGCTGATGATGATGATGTTGATGCTGCTGATGATGCTGATGCTGATGATGATGCTGACGATGCTGATGCTGATGATGATGCTGATGCTGACGACGATGGTGATGATCTTAGTGATGGTGATGATCTTTGTGGTGATGATGACGATGATGACGACGTTGATGAGGCTGATGGTGATCATGACGAAGATGCTGATGGTGATGCTGCTGATGATGAAGAGGTTGATGATGCTGATGACGATGTTGATGATGATGATGCTGATGCTGCTTCCGATTATGATAATGATGATGGTACTGCTACTGATGGTGATGCTGATGATATTGTGGTTGATGATGCTGCTGATGCTGATGATGATCATGGTGATGGTGATGATGATGATGATGATGATGATGATTCTGCTGTTGATGCTGACGATGCTGATGATGCTGATGATGAGATTACAATGATGACTATGACTATGGTGATGACTATGATGATGCTTCTGATGATGATGATGATGATGATGATGATGATGATGATGGTCATGCTGCTGATGATGATGATGATGCTGAGGATGCTGCTGATGCTGACGATGATGATGATGGCAAGGGTGATGATGGTGATGATGCTGTTGATACTGATGATGATGTGATGATGCTGATGCTGCTGATGATGCTGCTGCTGATGATGACTCTGATGATGCTGCTGCTGATGATGACGATGCTCATGATGATCATGATGATGATTATGCTAATGATGCTGCTGATGCTGGTGATGATGCTGCTGCTGATGACGATGATGCTGCTGATGACAATCATAATGATGATGATGCTGGTGGTGATGGTGGTGATGGTGATGGTGTAGGTGATGCTGATGTTGATTCCGGTGATGCTGGTTTTGATGATGCTGATGCTGGTGATGATGCTGCTGCTGATGAAGACGATGCTGCAGATGATGCAGATGATAATGCTGATGATGATGCTGCTGCTGATGAGCATGCTGATACGGATTATGATGATGATGATGCTGATGCTGCTGCTGCTGCTGATGATGATGATGATGATGCTGATGCTGAATGTTATGCTGTTGATGATGATACTGCTGAGGCGATCATGATGGGGGTGGTGAGGATGGTGGTGGTAGTGATACGGAAGAGGAGGATCAGACGGAGGAGGATGAGAAGAATAGAAGGAGGAGGACGAAGAGGTTGATGCGGCTGTTGCTGATGATCATGCTATGATGATGAGTCGGAGTTGTATGAGAAGGATGAGGGTGAGGGGAATGCGGGAGGAGAAAGAGGTGGAGGAGGAGCAGCAACAGCAGAGTGAGTCTGGGGCGAATACCTGGGAGCTTGATGAAGAGGAGGGTGAGGAACGTCAATGCGGACGATGAGGATTAAGAGGAGGCGGAGGAGGAGGAGGGTAGGAGGACGAGCGCGTGTGGAGGAAAGGATGAGGGGGAGGAGGAGAAGGCGGACGATGAGGAGGAGGACCAGTGTAAGCCCAAGAATCATCAACGATGTTGGAATTACCCCTCCCTCCAAGCTCCCTCTTTTGAGACCCCTACAACGGTTCATTTCCATTGAGGGAACTGCCTCGTTGGAAGACAACCGTTTGAAGACCTTGAAGCATGCCGAAACATTGTTCTCTGGATTTTTAACGCCACGTATCAGCTTGTCTGCTGCGTCAACACCGCGAATCAACGTAACTGTTGCACCCGCAAAATCTGGAATCCTTCCGACACACCATTGCTGGTACATTGACCACGGGAATCCGCCAAATTCTTGCAAATTTTAAAGACGAATGTGCGCGGCGCTAAGGCGAGAGCCACATTTCGACAAGGAACCGCCCTCAATCCGTGAAGCTCCTGCAATTTTTCAAAATGAATATACGCGGCGCTAAGGCGAGAGCCACATTTTGACCCCCCCCCCCGCCCTGAATCGGTGAAACCCCTGCAAATTTTTGAAGCGAACGTGCGCGGCGCTGAGGCGAGAGCCACATTTTGAAAACCACCCGCCCTCAATCCGTGAAGCTCCTGCAAATTTTTAAAGCGAATGTGCGCGGCGCTAAGGCGAGAGCCACATTTTGAAAACCACCCGCCCTCAATCCGTGAAGCCCTGGGTTTTTTGTTGTTGAAAAAGCGAATGTGCGCGGCGCTGAGGCGAGAGCCACATGTTGAAAACCACCCGCCCTCCATCCATGAAGCTCTTGCAAATTTTCTAAACGAATGTGCGCCGCGCCAAGGCGAGAGCCACAATATGAAAACCGTCTGCCCTCAATCCGTGAAGCTCGTGCACATGATTAACGAAGGTGCGCGGTGTTTAGACGAGAGCCATATTTTGAAAACCACCCGCCCTCCATCTGTGAAGCTGTTGTTACTTTTTAAGCTTCAGTGTTATGAATGGTGAGGAAGTCTCAGGCGGGACGCCTGGCCCGCCCTTTTCACTGGCCTCGTGGTGCAACAGGGAGAAGTTATCTATAAGGAAGAGGAATGGAGGAGGAGGAGGAGGAGGAGGAGGAGGAGGAGGAGGAGGAGGAGGAGGAGGAGGAGGAGGAGGAGGAGGAGAGGGAAGGAGGAGGATGAGGAGGAGGGAAGAAGAGGAGGAGGACGAGGTGGAGGAGAAGGACTAGGAGGAGGAGGAGGAGGAAGGAGGAGGATGAGGAGGAAGTCGGAGGATGATGAGGAAGGATGACGAGGAGGAACGAATGAGGAGAGGGGTAAGGAGGATGAGGAGGATAAGGAGGAGAGCAGAGGAGGAGAAGGAGGGATCACGAGGAGGAGGAGGAGGAGGAGGAGGAGGAGGAGGAGGAGGAGGGAGGAGGAGGAGGAGGAGGAGGAGGGAGGAGGAGGAGGAGAGGAGGAGGAGGAGGAGGAGGAGGGAGGAGGAGGAGGAGGAGGAGGAGGAGGAGGAGGGGGAGCAAGAGGGAGAGAAGTGAGGGAGGCAGGGCACCTGGTCGCGGCCGCCGCCGTGGTCGCCTTCGCCGCCGCCGCCCCCTTTGGGGAGAGGGGGGCGCGCTGCAGCCCCGGCCCCGTCGCCCGCCAGGGCCCGGCCTGAGCGTAAGCGCGCCAAGGAGTACAGCCCCGGGTGGGGGCGCTCGGCGGGAAGCGGCCCCTGTCGAGGCATCGTCGGCGCTCCCTCGAGGAGCAGGGGTGGGGGGATGAGGAGAGGGGGGAGGGGCGAGGAGGGGAGGTAGGAGGAGGGAGGAGGAGGGAGGAGGGGGAGAGAGGGAGGGAGAGGGGAGGACGATCAGCAGGATGGAGAGAAGGAGACTCCCTCCTCCTCCCTTCCTCCTCCTCCTCCTCCTCCTCCTCCCCTCCTCCTCCTCCTCCTCCTCCTCCTCTTCCTCTTACTCGTCCCCACTCCTGCCTCCTCCTCCCCCCTTTTCCCTCCTCTCCTCCTCCTTATCCATCCATCTCCTCCATTCGCCCACTCCGCCATCCTCCTCTCTTCCCCATCCTGCATCCTCCGATTTGTCCTCCTTGATCCTCCTCCAATATCCTCCGTCCTCGTTCTCCGTTTCCTCCCCTCTGTTCCTCCTCCCTCCTTCTCTTGCTTCATCCTCTCTCCCTCCTCGTCCTCCTCTCCCTCCTGCTCGTCGTCGTCGTCGTCCTCCTCCACCTCCTCCTCCTCCTCCTCCTCCTCGAACGGTAGATTTTCATGTTAGAGGCATGTGTAGCATGGCAGTTGTGCAGGGTGCAGAAGGTCTTCTCCCCCTTGTCCGAGGGACCGTTGCATAAGCTTGGGGCTATTCGCTGTTGGTTCTTCGGGTCATGATCGTCGACGTTACCTGCGCGCTCCCTGCTTCAGAGCAGACCTGGATCCTTATCTGTACTCCTCTTAACGATCGTAGAGTCGGCAGTGCGCAGTACAGTGAACGACGAGGTCTTTCGCCACTATGTGGCGGGGTGCTCCGAGTGCAGCTAGCCTTCCAGTCACGCGACAGAAGAGAATACCCTATGTGCTGATGAGGAGGAGCACGCCAGGGACACATACCCACGACGGTTTCGAGGATCACTACCAGAACGCCGCCGTTGGTGGGTACCAGGGCTGTCGCTTCCTCGACGCCCGGAGGGGCTCCACTCCGGATGGAAGGCCATCGGAGTGGGCGTGGTCGCTGCCATGGGCTGCGTCTTCTGCGTGGATGCGTGCGGCGGTTGCAGCGGCAACATGCGGCGCCTCCGCGCCTGGGGGCCCGAGCAGCAGGCTCCTGTGCCCTTCCAGCACTGGGTATGGGAAGTGATGACTTGGCCACTGGCGAACTTCGACCTCAACGAATTCCGCCAGGCGGCCTACATTTCGTCTCGCTCGACCGGAATGGCCCGTGAGTGCGTGGACGAGTGGCCGCAAGCTGGCCTTGTCCAAGGTGGTTATATCAACGGCAACCCAGTGCAGCCTCTGACCCACCTTATGCTCGGCGCGGCCGAAAAGTGGGGCTAGTTCAGAGTGGAGGAGCGCGCGCATGCGGTAGCGGCTCTGATGAACTTCAACCGACTGCCACAAGAGCGCGTTCACAATTTCCCGACCAGGCTCGACATCTCCCGCAACATGGCGCAGCGGGCCGGACGACTCATGATCGGCTACGAGGGCCTGAGCTACTACCTCTTGCTGCGCGCGGTGGGTGCCCTCGGGGAGGCGGCGAGTCCGCCCGCGGCGTCAGCTACCGCAAATGCAGGCTCAGCGGCAGCGTGGGCTGCGTGCCCGGCAGCAGGTCTGGACTCTGGCATCGATTCCGACGTCGTCAGCTCACTCGGCGAAGAACTCGCAGCCGACGACCCGGAACTGCCCGAAGTTCCTGTCGGGCAGCGCGGCGCGTGAATCTTCTGGGCCTGCCAGCGCGCCAAGTTCCGATGGCGCCGCTTCAAAACAACTTGCCCACGCGCCGCGCGCGGAGGGTCATCGAGCGCAAGGGCAAGGGCCGCGGAAAATGCCGCCGCGCCTTCCTGGCCGACTTGTCCGAGGCTGACCTCCGCGCGACCTGCGCCGGCGGCTTCGGGAAAGGCATGGGCAAGGGGAATGGGCGGGCTTCGAACGCGCGGACTGGGATTCGGCCGACAGGGCAACCCACTGGGCCCAGATGGGGCAGGTCTCAAGTGCCACGAGTGAGACTCAGGGGAGCACCTCGCGTGCGACTGTCCCCGGCGTCGCCGGCGAGGGCGCGCCCTCTTCCCCGGCGCCCCAGCTTTAGTTGTGCAGCCACCGCCGACGTCAGCATCCCGGCCATGTGCGCACCCGGGGCACCGCGGAGCGCCTGGGCCAGCCGCTCAACAACCAGCACCAGGTAGGTGCCTGCTCGGTCTGGATGACCAGGGAAACCAGCCGGCTGCCCGAACCTTTGTTTCTGGGTCCCGACAGCGGTGGCCCCATGCAGGGCGCCGGTCCCTGCGGCGGCGGCCAGCCAATTCCAGCTTCGGCGACTACGCGGCCAGCGCCAGCTGCAGCGACTGCTTCGTTAGGCGGATCCTGGCATGCAGCTGGACAGAGCCGTTGCAAGTTGGGTGGGCACTTCATCGTCTCAGATTCGCCCAACCTTCATGAGGACGAACTTCTGCGATCACGCTATAAGATGGACGACCTCGTGGGCCGCGCGCGACAAGACTATGCTCAACATACGGATAGGGCAACACTGTTGCCAGTCCGCGCGGCAGGAGCGGGGGTCGCAGCAGCTGCGGCTTCCCCGGCTCCGGTGGCACCCGCAGCGCCGCCATAGCCGACGCCGCAGCGATGGGCCAGAATGGTTGGTGCTTTCCCGCAGGGGCCACAGCAAGGGCGCGATTGGATAAGCGGCATCAATGCCCGAGCCGCTGTGCCAGCTGCCGCGCTTGCCGCTGTGCAGTTGCCGAGCTGGTCTTGTGTGCCATCAGTCTCGGCACTCGGCGTCAGCGCGCCATGGGGGTCGAGCTCCGCGTGGCCGCCGCAGCCCGCGCTGGTCGCCGCGTCGCCGCCGGTGCCGGAGTCTCCCAACGCTCTGGCTCCTGTCAACCACGGCGTCTCCATTGACGTGGGCCAGCTATCTGAAACAAGTGGCACGTGTGCCATGGCTCTTGCACAATAAGGAAGGGGCGCGCTGGCTGCTTGTGGGTGGGTGGGGGGGGGGGGGGGGGCGTAAGAAAGGGGGGGGGCGCGCTGGCTGGTGTGGTGGGGGGGGGGGGGGGGGCGCGGAGGGCGCGCTGGGGCGCGCGGGGAGGAAGTGGGGGCCGTGCAGAAAAAGGTGTCGCGGGGCGGAGGGGGCGCGCTGGCTGGTGGGTGGAGAGGATGCGGATGGGGTGTGCCGTGCCGAAGATAAAGGGGTCGGGGCGGAGGGGCGGAGGGGTGTGCCGTGCCGAAATAAAGGATTCGGTGCGGAGGGGCGCGCTGGCTGGCGGGTGTGGGGGGGATGCGGAGGGGGTGTGCGTTGCCGAAATAAAGAAGTCGGGGCAGAGGTGTGCTGTGCCGAAATACAGGTGTCGGGGCGGAGGGCGCGCCGGCTGGTGGGTGGGGGGGCGTGCGGATGGGGTGTGCCGTGCCGAAATAAAGGGGTCTGGGCGGAGGGGTGTGCCGTGCCGAAATAAAAAGGGTTCGTGGAGGAGGGGTGTGCCGTGCCGAAATAAAGGGGTCGGGGCGGAAGTGGCGCGCTGGCTGGTGGGTGGGGGGATGCGGGCCCGTGCCGAAATAAAAGGGGTCGGGGCGGAAGGGTGCGCGAGCAAGTGGGTGGGGGGGTGCGGAGGCGGTGTGCCGTGCCGATATAGAGGGGTCGGGGCGGAGGGGTGTGCCGTGCCCAAATAAAAGGGGTCGGGGCGGAGAGGCGGGCTGGCTGGCGGGTGCGAGGGGGGGATGTTGAGGGGGTGTGCCGTGCCGAAATCTTGGTGGGGTCGGGGCGGAGAGGTGTGCCGTGCCGAAATAAAGGTGTCGGGGCGGAGGGGCGCGCTGGCTGGTGGGTGGGCGGGGGGTGTGCGGAGTGGGGTGTGCCGTGCCGAAATAGAAGGGGTCGGAGCCGGAGGGGTGTTCGTGCCGAAAATAAAGGGGTCGAGGCGGAGGGGCGCGCTGGCTGGTGGGTGGGGGGGATGCGGACGGGGTGTGCCGTGCCGAAATAGAAGGGGTCGGGGCGGAGGGGTGTGCCGTGCCGAAATGAAGGGGTCGGGGCGGAGGGGCGCGCTGGCTGGTGGTTGAAGGGATGCGGAGGCAGTGTGCCGTGCCGAAATAAAGGGGTCGGTGCGGAGGGGTGTGCCGTGCCGAAATAAATGGGTCGGGGCCGAGGGGCGCGCTGGCTGGTGGAATGTGTGGGTGATGGAGGGGGTGCCGAGCCGAAATAAAGTGGTCGGAGCTCTAGACACCCTGTGCAAGAAAAAAACGGAGTCGGGGGCGGAAGGGCGCGCTGGGCTGGTGGGGGGACGTAGGGTGTGGTCCGTGCCGAATAGAGGGGTCGGGCAGGGAGTGGTGCCGTGCCGAAATAAAAAGGGCGGGGCGGGGGGCGCGCTGCTGGTGGCGGGGTGGGGGGGTGCGTAGGGGGCGTGCCGTGCCGAAAAATAAAAAAGGGGTCGGGGCTGAGGGTTGTGCCGTGCCGAAAGAAGATTCGGGCAGAGCGGGGCGCGTTTGGCTGTGGGTGGGAGGGGGGTAGTAGCGTCGGGGGTGTGCCGTGGCCGGAATACAGTGGTGGTCGGGCGGAGGGTGTGCCGTGCCAAAAAAGAGGTCCGGGCGGGGGGGTGCCGTGCCGAAATAAAAAGGGGTCGGGATGAAGGGGGCGCTGGCTGGTGGGTGGGGTGGGGGTGGGCGGAGGGGTGTGCCGTGCCGAAATAAAAGGGTCGGGGCGGAGGGG
>CAUYUJ010018578.1:80079-137579 GCA_963575745.1 Prorocentrum cordatum
TTTGAAGTAGTAGTAGTAGTAGTAGTGGCAACGGTAGTAGTAGTAGTAGTAGTAGTAGTAGTAGTAGTAGTAGTAGTAGTAGTAGTAGTAGTAGTAGTAGTAGTAGTAGTAGTAGTAGTAGTAGTAGTAATGGTAGTAGTAGTTAGTAGTTCGTAGTAGTAGTAGTAGTAGTAGTAGTAGTAGTAGTAGTAGTAGTAGTAGTAGTAGTCGTAGTCGTAGTCGTAGTCGTAGTCGTAGTCGTAGTCGTAGTCGTAGTCGTAGTAGTAGTCGTAGCCGTAGTAGTGTCGTAGTAGTAGTAGTAGTAGTAGTAGTAGTAGTAGTAGTAGTAGTAGTAGTAGTAGTAGTAGTAGTAGTAGTAGTAGTAGTAGTAGTAGTCGTAGTAGTAGTAGTAGTAGTAGTAGTAGTAGTAGTAGTAGTAGTAGTAGTCGTAGTAGTAATAGTAGTAGTAGTAGTAGTAGTAGTAGTAGTAGTAGTAGTAGTAGTAGTAGTAGTAGTAGTAGTAGTAGTAGCAGCCCTGAGTCGCCGAAAGATCGTTCCAAGACGCCCAAGATGGCCTCCAGACGGCCGTAGCGCCAAGAAACCGCGGGGAGACTCAGGAGGCCCTCCAAGAGCCTGAACAAGCAAAAACCTCCCAGGCATTCGTCACCCCAGGGCCTCCTGGAACGCCCCGGCGCCCAATGAATTGGCGAGCTAAAAACGTGCGCCGAGCCAAAGCGGGAGCGCAACTTTGAGAAAATTTCGCTCGGCGCCCAAGCGAGAAGGTCATTTCATTCACTTCGAGCGGGGGGGGGGGTGTGCCGCGCCCAATTCTTGCCATGCACTTTTGCGGGGTGGACGACAAGAGCAGCTATGTGGGCAAGCGAAAATCAACATGGCATTGCTTCTGACAAGTAAGGTGGCCCCTCCCGCGCGATGTGCGCCGCGCCCCAATCCTGCCACGCATTTCGCATCGTCGATGACAAGACAGGCCATGATGAAAGGAAAAACGGCAACTCTGTATGGTTATTTTTACAGTCAGGATGGGAGGGCCCGCAGCCCGCATGGACGTCCGCGCGCGATGCGCGCCGCGTCCCATTCCTGCCACATATCTCGCACCGTCGGCGACAAGGCAGGCCATGCTGACAGGACAAAACGGAGACCTTGTATTGATTTTTTACAGTCAGGATGGGCGGGCCCGGATTGACGGCCGCGCGCGATGTGCGCCGCGTCCCATATGTGCGCCGCGTCCCAGTGCTGCCACATATTTCGCACCGTCGGCGACAAGGCAGGCCATGCTGAGAGGAAAAAACGGAGAATTTGTATTGATTCTTTACAGTCAGGATGGGTGGGCCCAGATTGACTGCCGCGCGCGATGTGCGCCGCGTCCCATTCCTGCCACGCTTTTCGCATCGTCGACGACAAAAAAGACGATGTTGAGAAGAAAAACGGCAACTTTATATTGATTTTTTTTACAGCCCGGATGGGAGGTCCCGGATTGGGGTGCTATCGGCCGGAATGCGACGTAGGTGCAAAGATGGGGGGGGGGCGTGGGGGGTGTGCCGTGCCGAAATAAAAGGGGTCGGGGCGGAGGGGTGTGCCGTGCCGACATAAAAGGGGTCGGGGCGGAGGGGCGCGCTGGCTGGTGGGTGGGGGGAGGCGGAGGGGGTGTGCCATGCCGTAATAAAGGGGTCGGGGCGGAAAGAAAGGGGTCGGGGCGGAGGGGCGCAGTGGCTGGTGGGTGCTGGTGGGGGTCGGGGCGGAAGGGTGTGCGCTGGTGGGGGTCGGGGCGGAGGGGTGTGCCGTGCCGAAATAAAAGGGTCGGGGCGGAGGGGCGCACTGGCTGGCGGGTGCTGGTGGGTGGGTGGATGCGGGGGGGGGATGGAGGGTCGCGCTGGCTGGTGGAATGTGTAGGTGATGAGGGGTGTGCCGTGCCGAAATAAAGTATTCGGAGCTCTAGACACCCTGTGCAAAAAAATAATGGCCATGTGGTTCGCCGTCCGGGACACCTGGATGTCCTGCGGCGCGCGATCCGGTCGCGGAGGAGGTTCCGCATTCGACCGCGCGCGGCGACGACGCCTCGACGAGTTCCACAGCACCCAGCTAACGCTCGAGCTCTTACGACAACAGGGCGAGCAGCGACGACGGGCCGCGCGGATTTGGGCCGAACCCTCTACCAATCCACCTCCTGCGCCGGCCGCCGCACAGACTGCGTTCCGCGGCGCGGTCTTCAACGGCGACGATCGGGAATGTCCTATCTGTGTCGATGTTTTCGTACATGCTGATCAATTTGTACGCTTACAGGGCCGCCTCATTTTGCACCGGGCATGCCGCCTGTGTTGGTGTTGGTGCCCATTTCTTGGCCTCCATCATCTGGCGCTTGGTGGTGTCGCACTTGGTCGCGGGCACCTCGACCGCCACGTCGCGGCTGTCGCCGCGCTTGGTTATCGCCCGCTGCGGGGGCCCCTGCCCCTGCGTCGAGGGCCTGGCGGGGGGGTCTGCGCCACCGAGTCGCGCAACGGCCGCCGCCACCTTCTCGCACGCACGCAGCTCACTTGTTTCCGATTGCGCATCACACGATCGGGGTCTTTTTTGGACTTCCAGGTCGGCGATGACAGGCGTCCGCGGATAGAGACAAAATCAGCGCAGTGGGACTGGACGGGAGGGAGAGTGAGGACGTTAGATATGGCGCGAGCGCAAGTAGCTTCCCCCGCCTCTCCCCCCTCCGTTCTCCGTCGCCTGTCCTCGTTGCTTTCCTCCCCCTCCTCGTCCTTGTCCCTTGTCGCACCGCCTACTCCTGCTCCATTTCCTTGCTCTTCCCCCTTCGCTTCCCTTTCCCCTCCTTCGTGTGAGCCTGACCTTCCAGAGGCATGCGGATCCTTAGCACCCCGAGCTGTTCCATCAGCGTTTTGAGGGTGGGTGGGTGGGGGGCTAGAATTAAGTCGGGCGCGTCCCTCTACAGGAGGAATATCCCCAAATAGTCAAACATAGCATCGGGATGAGTGTTTGATTTTTTTTTGGCTATTTTTACTATGTGACTCTTTTTCGTTTTTCCGCCTGTAGGGGGACATGCCCGATGTAAGGCCAGAAGTGGACTGCGCCCGGCGGAGCGCGGAGGTGTGCACTGCGTGAGGAGGGAGTTCGCTACGCGTTCTGGGGGGTGGGCGGACAGGGCCGTCGGGCGGGGCGGCGCAACGGGGGGAGTGCCTCTGTAGCACTCTGGGAGTCTCCTGCCTCGCCCTCCCCGCTGCCCCTCGCCCTCCTCGCCCTCCCCTTTTCAGTGCCCCCCCCCTTCCCGAGGACCTCCTTGGACATCTCGAGGCCTCGCCTCGATGGTGGGCGCGTCGCCCCACGAGGGATCGAGGGGGGGGGAAGCACAGTTCGATTTTCGAATCTGGTTGACGCTGCTCCCAACCATCCCGCGTTGAGTTGGGTCCCTGTTTTGAATACGCATCGCCCCGCGTCCTTTTTTTTCCCCCCTGCTGCTGCTGCTGCTGCTGCTGCTGCTCCTCCTCCTCCTCCTCCTCCTCCTCCTCCTCCTCCTCCTCCTCCTCCTCCTCCTCCTCACTCCTTCTCGCTCCTCCTCGCTCCTCCCATCCCTGCCCTTGCTCTCCGCATGCCCAGTCCGGCGCGCCCCTCACGAACTTCGTGGCTCCACAGGGAGCTCCACCTGAGGCCAACCATTCTGCGCCCGCATGCCTGGTCCGCGCCATTTCGGCGCACCCCTCGCCTGTTTCGTGGCCCAATGGGGGGGGCTGCTCCACCGAAGGCTAGACAAATCGCCGCCCGCACGCCTGGCCCACGCCATCTGGGCGCACCCCTCGCACGTTTCGTTTCCCCATGGGGAGCTTCACCTGCGGCCCCAAAAGTCTGCGCCCGTATGCCTGGCCCACACCATTTCGGCGCACCCCTCACACACTTCGTGGTTCCACAGGGGGCTCCTTCTACGTCCAAATAATCTGCGTCCGCATGCCTGTTCCTCTCCATGTCGGCGTACCCCTCACACGTTTCGTGGCCCCATAGGGAGCTGCTCCTTCTACGTCCAACAAATCTGCGTCTGCATGCCCAGTCCGCGCAATTTCGGCGTACCCCTCACACGCTTCGTGGCCCCACTGCGCCCGCATGCTGGATCCACGCCATTTCGGCGTGCCCCTCACACGCTTCGTGGCCGCTCAGGGAGCTCCACCGAAGGCCGAGATATCTGAGTCCGCATGCCTGGTCCTCGCCATGTCGACGCACCCCTCATACGTTTCGTGGCTCCATAGGGGGCTCCACCTGATGCCACAAAATCTGCGCCCGCATGCCCGGTCCACAACAGTTCGGCGCATCCCTTACACGCTTCGTGGCCCCGTAGAGGGCCCCACCTAAGGTACAAGGCCCCATTCGCAGGTTCTGCCTACCTGGTCCACGCCATTTCTGCGCACCCCTCACACGCTTCGTGGCCCCATGGGGAGCTCTACCGACGGCCCCAGAGGCAGGGTCCGCATACCTGGTCCACGCCATTTCTGCGCACCCCTCACTTGCTTCGTGGCCCCATGGGGAGCTCCACCGAAGGCAGAGACATCTGAGCCCGCATGCCTGGTCCACGCAATTTCGGCGCACCCCTCACACGATTCATGGCCCCATCTGGAGCTCCACATGAGACACCATCGGCTGCGTTCGCATGCTTTCTCCACACCATGTCGGCGCACCCGTCACACGTTTCGTGGCCTCATAGGGAGCTCCGCCTAAGGCTCCAGTGGCTGCGTTCGCATGTTCTCTCCGCACTCTTTCGGCGCACCCCTCACACGTTTCGTGGCCCCATAAGGGGGCTCCACCTGAGGCGTTGCGCCCGCAGACCGGCGCACCCCTGACACGTTTCGTTGCCCGATAGGGAGCTCAACCTGATTCGCATGCCCCAGTGGCTGCGTTCGCATGCCTTCTCCACACTTGTGTCGGCGCACCCGGGCCCGACAGGGGGCTCCACCGAAGATTCCAGTGGCAGGACTCGTATGTGTGACCCCGCCCAGTTCGGCGCATCCCTCACTCACACGCTTCGTGGCCCCACAGGGAGCTCCACCGAAGGCCCCAGTGGCAGGACTCGCATGCGTGACCGCACCTATTTCGGCACACTCCTCTCACGTTTCGTGGCCCCACAGGGACCTCCACCGAAGACCCCGCCTGCTACCCCCCAGGACTGCGCCGACGGACGTGCAGATCATTTGTACCGGGTTGCATCCAGACGTAACCCGCTACGGCTGACCTTTGCGATCCCATCAGCACTTTTGCCACGTTTTTCCCACGCACGCCTTGGTTCTTTTGCTTAGCCCCTTCCCTTGGTTTCCACCTGTCCCGCGGTACGCACAACTGCACATGGGCTCCTCGCCAGGATACTTTTGTTTGCGTGCTTGTTTGTTTGTTTGGTTGGTTGTTCGCTTGTTTGTGTGTTGTTTTGCTTGTTTGTTTGTTTGGCTGTTTGTAGTAATACTTAGTACGTTTTGATTGGGCGTGTCGCCGCGTCCTCACCTGGCGCCGCTCCCGCCGATGCCCCCCCCCGACGTCAAGTGGCTCTTTGACCAGCTGGAGGGCCCCGTCTACGTGGACGGCTGGGAGGACCGCAACGACTGCACCGTGGTGCGCGGGGGCACCGAACAGCTCCAGGCCCCCCGAGTGGGTCCGGAGTGCAGTCAATCCTAGGCCTCCGAGCTAGGGTCGGAGTGGACGGGGTCGGAGGATCGCGCTGCATCGCCGATGCATCGGTGATGCATCGGCGATGCGGCGCGATGTGGGGCCCAATGTTCTCCACGCCAGCGTCGCGGATGTGTCGCCGACGCCGCAGGTGCACGGCAGATGCATGGCTCACGCGTCGGCGGTGCATCGCCGATGCATCGGCGGTGCAGCGAGATCCTCTGGTCCGATCTACAGTGGGGGCGCGCATCAAGAAACCATATGCTTTTCGTCAGGGTTTCCTGGGTTTCTCCGCTCCTCGCGCTGCGCGGTGACTTCCCGCAGCCGTCGAAGGGGTTGCTGCGTTCAGGGTGCTCTAGGTTTCCCCTCAGGTGCACCTCGCGCACGGGTTCTCAGTGTTGGGTTTATTGCGAGGGTTTCTTGCGGCCGCGCCCGCACTGTACTCGGACCCCATCTAGGAGGTCTCTAGTCAAGCAGGATCATAAGGACGAGTAACTTCCCAAGGGCACCTTTCCATCCTTACTTATTCGGCCCATCATTGCTGAAGCCACCGTCGTCGTCCATTTTCGCTCAAGAGGCTTCGACCTGGGCGTCAAGGTCCTTGCATCCTTACCGCGCCCTATGATCCTATGATCCTGTCGCGCTGCAGACGGGGTCGGAGGATCGCGTCGCATCGCCAATGCATCGGCGAGATACTGCATCCAATTATCCCCATCCCGACGTTGAAGATGCACGTGCGATTCTGCGCGGTCCTCCGACGCCATCTGCTCCAGCCCCATTTCGGGATGCTGCCTATAGCAGATCCGCAGCTGGTGGCTATAACCGCCATCATCCCTGGCCAGGGCAATCCTGGGCCCCAGGATGGTGTGTAGACCTTTGTCGAGGCCAGGAGATGGTCTTCGCTCCTGCGCAGTCGACGGGCGTCCACTGCCCAGCGACCTGCTCACTCCTCCGAGCAGCAACTTGTCTTCTGCAGGAGGATCAGGAGAGTGAGGGAGGAGGGAGGAGGGCCGAGGAGGAGGAGGGAGCAAGGAGATGTACCCTGGAGGTGGATGTTCCCTCGGACTGCATCGGCTACATCACCGGAAACCGGCGAGCGACGCTGGGGCAGATGGAAGAGGACCGGCATATTCTTCTTTGTTGCGCCCTCGCCCGCGTGGTGCTGCCGCACTTCCCCGCTCTTCCCTGTTGCTCAACGGGAAGGGTGGAGGGATGGCATTCAGAGGGTTGATTACCTACCCCGCTTTCGCTTCCAGGCAAAACCAAGTAATACCGCGCTCCTCCTCGTCCAGTGAGGTTTTTTTGTATAGAAGCCGTGTATTTCACCGAAGGTATTTTTTGGTCGTTGAGTGGCCATTAGCGGCGAATAGGGGGTGATAGGTGGTCGGTTGATGCGGGGCGTGTGCGGCTATTTGCCACTAATCATTCGGTTGCCGCTATTTGCTGCTAGCCCGCTAACACCTTGACTAAGATAGGCTTCATCAAACGAGCGTAAGTCAAGCAGCTGGACCGTTGCTGGCCACTCCAGGGGTACCTTGTTGTCCTTCGGATCCCGTTGGGGAGCGAGGGTGGCCCAAAGCGAGGCAGGCTCGTCCGTCTATTAGACACTCGGCGACCGACGCAGCAGGTATCCAAGCCGCACGGAGCAGCGATGGGCTGCGGCACGGCCATGACGGAGGCGGCGCGCGCACCACTTGGAGCACGCGCCAGTTGGAGTGCCTGATGTGGGGATCGTTGAGTCCCGCGCTCGCTCCCTTTACCGGTCCCAAGGTCACCGTGCGGCTGGTACAAGGAGCGAGCGACCTCGCGCGCGCAGCCCAGCATTCGCGGCGGCGCCTGTGTCGCGGCGCCCATGCGTCGCGCGCCCGCGCTGCAGCGCGCGCGCGCGAGGCGCTTGTGATTTTGCGCAAACCTTCTCGTGGAACTATCTGTTGCTCACGCTTGCATCATCGGGCGGGCACACGTGAAAGAGATGGCTGTGTGCGAAGACTGCTCAAGACCTGGCCGAAGACTGCGATCCGGCGGCGCGACGAGGGGGGACGTGAGCGGGGGGCAAGGCCTTCTCGGAAGGCGGCGGGGCGTGTCAGAAGCCCTCCGCCCCTCTGAGAGGCCCCCAGCAAGCTTCGGAGAAGCGCAGAAAGTTTCTTTCATACAGCCAGATGCCTTCCGAGCCTTCCGAGCAGGCCCGCCCCCTCTCCCCCCCCCTGGGCGCGCCGCCGAGTGATGAGGCTGTGTGGGAGGGGTGCTTTTTTGGGGGGGATCTACTCGTAAGTTGGGCCTGTCCCTCTACAGGAGGAATATTCAAAAATAGTCAAGAAATAGTCTGGGGACTATGTTTTCAGTATTCTTGACAGTTGTGGAATATTTTTGGAGTATTTTTATTTTTCGTCGAAAGTCCCCTTGTAGGGGGACACGCCCGGCTTAACCCTGGGCGCGCCGCCGAATGATGAGGGTGCGTGGGAGGCGTGCTTTTTTGGGGGGGGATCCACTCTGGGGGTGGCTGCGGCGCAGCCGCCTCGCCGGGCCCCTCGCAGAGCTCGGCGGCGGCCGTCGCGCGGCCGCCGCCTACGCACCATGCTGGCGCCTCCTGTGCCGCCGCGATCGCGGATCGCGGCCCGCGCCGCAGCCTTTGGGCACAGCAGAGATCGCGGCCCGCGCCGGATCGCGGCCCGCGCCGCAGCCCGATGCCGCGGCTTAAACTCACCCCCCTGCGTAAATTCCCTGGTGGCCCGGCGCGTGGTTTTCTTCAACAGAGCGAACAGCTTTCCTGCGTGCACGAGTAGCGTAGCTTTGGCGCGCCAGACCGTCGCACGCGCGAGCTTCGGCGCGCCAGAGTGTCGCACGCGCCGGTCTGCTCTAGCGCAGCCAACGCGAGCTCCAATCTGATTCGACTGCGGGTCGTTGCGAGCGCGATCGCTTGAGCATGCAGTACACGAGCTTCAGCATCTGGCGTCTCTGTTGTTGCTGTTATGATGCGGGCGCCCCGACGCGGGCGCCTGCGTCTGCCCTGGCCGATTGGGTGGGCATTGCGAGATTTTGCAAGTTTAGGGGTCTCTCGTGCTTTCCGTCGGCTCTTCTTTCTTGTATTTTCCGCGCGTGCGGGTTTCCGGCAGGATCGCCCGTAAGATGCAGGTTGCGAGCGCCCTTCATCAGCTGTTTTTTTTTGGGGGGGGGGCGTGGGGGCGTGCGAAAGTGGCACGCCGACCAACTGCAACGCAAGCACACACAAAAGTACAACTAATGTTCTTCCCGCTCGCCCGCGCCCCCTGACCCCCCTCCCGCGGCAAATCCCCCCCCAGAGGACCAGTGCCAATGTGCGTTTTCATAGTGGGAGTGTTCTGTGAGATGGTGGTATCTCCGAGCTTTCGGGCGTTCGCTGAGCGGCCTGAGGATGGCTACGATGAGGAAGGGGGGGACCCCCTCCTCCGTGGTTCTCATCTTGTCCCTGTTTCCTGTTTCTCAGGATTCCCCGTGCCCTTTTCCTGCAGCTGTTGCCCCCCCCATCCGCTGGCCCCCCTCGCCCGCGGTTGCCCCCCTCCCAGGACTGGGGCGTATTGATGTTCTTCATGAACAAGGGCGAGGACAAGGGCCGCAGCAGAGGCCCCTGTCTGGGGGGACGGGTGGCCGCTGGGACCGATCGTTCCGCCCCGAGGCGCTCGGGGGCCCTCGGCGGCTTTTGGCGGCCCTCGGCGGCCCTCGGCGGCCTTCCGCAGCCCCCGGCGGGCCTTCGGCGGCCCCTCGGGTGTCCTCGGCGGCCTTCGGCGGCCTCTGCGGCCCCCGGCGGCTCGCGGGCGCCCTCGGTGGCCCTCGGCGGCCCTCGGCGGCCCTCGGACGTCGCGGGTCTCCCGCGGCCAGCCCCGCGCCTCCCCCGCCGCCCTCTCGCGCCTCTGGGGGCCCCGTGGGGGCCGTTGCCGGGGGCCTGGCGGGGCCGCGCTCAGAAGCCTCGAGCCCTGACCCTCGAACTTCGACCTGGCCCTCGACGCTCAGTTCCCGACAGGTTCGGGTTCCCCGAGGGTTTCGCGGGAGCAGCCATATAGATAGACAGGAACAGCCAGGTCCAGACGAGCCCGAATGCCAGAGCAGTCCCGGCATGCCGGGGGAAATCGCGACAGCCCCAGCGCGAGTCCCGGGTCGGGCGAAAGAAGGGCTGGTAAAAGGGGGGGGGTGAGCGAATCAGCGCAAGTACGGCAGGCTCGCGCTGTGTCGACCAGCGGCGACCCCACCGCCGGCGTTCAGCGTTGCACGCTTCCGGCGACCCAGAGTGGGGCAGATGCTGAACGATCTGGCTCTCGGAAGAACGCCCGATCGTTCCAGGTTTAAGGCGGGCGTGTCCCCCTACAGGGGGATTTTCGACGAAAAGTAAAAGATATTCAAAACATGCTCGAAAATGATCAAAAAATATGCAAAAAATAGTGCCCAGATTATTTTTTGACTATTTTTGATTATTCCCCCTGTAGAGGGACATGCCCGACTTAATTCCAGGTGGAACGCTCCCCGCGGTGTCAGAAGCCCGCGCCTACCATGGCACGAGCCTGCCGCAGCAGAGGGGGCGGGCAGCGAGCTGGCTCGAGGAGCTGGCTTCCCCTGGCGCCTCACTGGGCACGGGAGGCGTCGGTGTACCGCGGAGAAGCCGCAGGGCAGGGCGTCGGGCCGAGAGAGCCGCGGAGGTCGCGGTCCCCTTGTGCCATAGGCCCCCTGTGTCGGGGGCGGCCAAGAGGGGGGTGAGGACTAGGGGGGGTAGATATCATCATACCTACCGGTGTGATCTCGCACTGCTTTATTTCGACCGACCGTGTGCCCATAATGCGGTCGTGCTGGTGGTTGTGCTGGGCTGGCGGCCGTGCTGGTGGTCGTGGTTGGTGGACGTGCTGGTGGTCGTGCTGGTGGTCGTGCTGCTGGCCGTTCTGGTGGAGGTGCTGACAGTCGTGCTGGTGGTCGTGCTGGTACTTGTGCTGGTGGTCGTGCTGGGGAGGTGCTGGTGGTCGAGCTGGTGGTCGTGCTGCTGGCTGGTCGTGCTGGTGGTCGTGCTGGTGGTCGTGCTGGTGGTCGTGCTGGGCTGGTGGTCGTGCTGGTGGTCGTGCTGGTGGTTGTGCTGGTGGTCGTGCTGGTGGCTGGGCGTGCCGGTGCTTGTGCTGGTGGTCGTGCTGGCGGTCGTGTTGGTGGCCGTTCTGGTGGAGGTGCTGGTGGTCGTGCTGGTGGTCGTGCTGGTGGTTCTGCTGGTGGTCGTGCTGGTGGCTGGCCGTGCTGGAGGTGCTGGTGGTCGTGTTGGTGGTCGTGCTGGTGGTCGTGCTCGCGGTCGTGTTGCTGGCCGTTCTGGTGGAGGTGCTGGTGGTCGTGCTGGTGGTCGTGCTGGCCCCTCCCCCTCCCCCCCTGCGCCCCCCTCCCCTTATTCCGACCGACCGTGGGCCACCCCCCCCGCTTCTCCCCTGCGCCCCCTTCCCATTATTCCGACCGACCGTGGGCCACCCCCCCCGCTCCCTCCCTGCGCCCCCCTCCCCTTATTCCGACCGACCGTGGGCCACCCCCTCCGCTCCCCCCTTGCGCCCCCCTCCGCTTATTCCGACCGACCGTGGGCCCCCCCCCGCTCCCCCCTTGCGCCCCCGTCCCCTTCTTCCGCCCGACCGTGGGCCACTCCCCCCGCTCCTCTTCTGCGCCCCTCTCCCCTTATTCTGACCGACCGTGGCCCCCCCACCGCTCCCCCCCTGCGCCCCCGTCCCCTTATTCCGACCGACCGTGGGCCACCCCCCCCGCTCCTCCCCTGCGCCCCCCTCCTTTTTATTCCGACCGACCGTGGGCCCCCCCCCCCTCCTCCCTTATATTTCCGACCGACCGTGGCCCTCCCCGCTCCTCCCCCTGCGCCCCCCTCCCCTTATTCCGACCGACCGTGGCCCCCCCCCCCCGCTCTCTCTTGCGCCCCGTCCCCTTATTCCGACCGACCGTGGGCCACCCCCCCGCTCCTCCCCTGCGCTCCCCCTCCTCTTATTCCGACCGACCCGTGGGCCACCCCCCCGTCCGCCCTTGCGCACCCCCCCCCCTTATTCCGACCCGACCGTGGCCCGCCCCCCCCGGCCCTGGCCCCGCCCATGCCCCCCCTCCCCTGCGCCCCCCTCCCCTTATTCCGACCGACCGTGGGCCCCCCCCCCCGCTCCCCCCCTGCGCCCCCTTCCCCTTATTCCGACCGACCGTGGGCCACCCCCCCCGCTCCCTCCCTGCGCCCCCCTCCCCTTATTCCGACCGACCGTGGGCCACCCCCCCCCTCCCCCCTTGCGCCCCCCTCCCTTATTCCGACCGACCGTGGGCCCCCCCCCCTCCCCCCTGCGCCCCCCTCCCTTATTCCGACCGACCGTGGGCCCCCCCCCCGCCTGCCAAGGACTGCCTCCCTCGCGATCCCTGGTTTTCTCCATCTCCCATGGGCCCACATCGTCATTGTATGATCCTTGGCACGCGTGCCCCTTGTCATGGCGTGGGCCATGATATTTCCCCAGATTTCATGGCGCCTCTTTTCATTTCATTGCGTCCCTGGCCCCCCCCCGTGGGCCGCGCACATGCCGCCGGCCATGATTTGCACCCCCCCCTCTTGGACGCCCCCCTCTTTGCCGCTCCCGACCTGGGCGTCCGGCCCGGGAGTTCAGGGGCAACGAGAGGGGGGGATAGGCATAGCCGGCGGCGAGCGAGGGGGAGAAACGAGAAGGAGAAGGCCTTCTCAGAAGGCGGCGGGCCTGCTCAGAAGCCCATCGTGCCTTCTGAGAGGTTTTTTTGTGTCTTCGGGGAAGGCTCAGAAAACTTCTCAGAAGGCCTGGGGACTTCCGAACCTTCTGAGAAGGCCTTCTCCTTCTCACTTCCCCCCCTCGCCCGCCGCCGACATATGGGGGGTATACATCGACCCCCAAGCCCCCCCCATTGATCGCCGATAGGGGTCTGACAGCTCCAGCCTGCCCAGGAAGGTGCGGATTCATTGCTGGGGGCCTGTCGCCGATCTATCGGCGATGCATCGCAGATTCCAGGTCGATGCAACACACCCTATGCCAGTCCCCTCCAATCGTTGCCTCCCAAGATTCGAGGATGCGGGGGCAGCAGCCGACCATGACCACGTCGCTGACATAGCCCGGGTAATGTCCTGCGCATGCCAACAATCGTCTGAACACCGAATCCGGCTCAGAGCCGGTTGTGGTCCACGTGGCGTCCCAGGACGGCCCAGCCGACCACAACCACGACCAACGTGGTCATGTCGAGTTCGGTGGGTTCTTCCCCGATTGGCCCTCCCGAAAGATATCCACTTAGTCGTGGTTGGGTTTTTTTGCTGTGCCTGGAGCGGGAAGGCAAAAGTCGTCGAGCCCTTGGCGACTGGTTGAGGGCAGCTCAGTCGGCACCTCGATGGGCGGGCGTCCGCGGGCGTGCTGCGAGCTGGCGGCCAGGTGGGGGTGCAGAGCGGCCGTTCGGGGTCGGCGCTGTTTTGTTTCCGGGGGTCAGAGGCATCGAGGTTGAAACCAACACCACTATCGGCGGGGCGCTGTCCACCGAGCGAAGAGTCTATCCAAGTCTCGGCGGTGGTGGTGATATTCGAGCTTCTAGGTGGCCGAAAGATGACAACCAACACCGACCTAGTTACGCTGCCGCGCGATTCGGCCGCCGCGCCCAGGCGGGTGGGCGAGGGCGCCTTCGGAGGGGGGGGGGCGGAGAGGGGAGAGGCCACAAAACATTTTTTTTTCGTAGACTGAGTGCGTGGGGCCATTTTCTGCCTGTAGGGTTAAAATCGGAGGGATTTGGCCACGCCAGTGAATGCACCTTCGACTCGATGCATGCGTCGGGGGCCCTAGTGATTGTAGCTTTGCAGAAAGCGAAGAGGCCCGACGCACACCAACCGCTGTAAGCGCGGTGGCGGACATCTAGGATCCTCTTCCCTTGGTGGGAGCACCCCCCGTGTGTTGGTCTTGGTGCCCACTCCCAAGGCGCCAGGGCCGCAGTGCCCGCGGAGTTGCCTCCTTTTCCCTGTTCTCGTGTCTATCGTCGTCGTCGTCGTCGTCGTCATCGTCGCCGTCGTCGTGGTCGTCGTCGTGGTCGTGGTCGTGATCGCGGTCGTCGTCGTCGTCGTCGTCGTCGTCGTCGTCGTCGTCGTCGTCGTCGTCGTCGTCGTGGTCGTCGTCGTGGTCGTGGTCGTGATCGCGGTCGTCGTCGTCGTCGTCGTCGTCGTCGTCGTCGTCGTCGTCGTCGTCGTCGTCGTCGTCGTCGTCGTTGTGGTCGTCGTCGTCGTCGTCGTCGTCGTCGCTACGAGCTGGCGGGGCGAGGTGGAGGTTCAGCACGGCACTTCGGGGTGGACGCGGCTGCCCGCCCGGGCCGTGCACTGGGCACGTCAAGCGAGACGCCAGCCCGTCCGCAGGTGCCGCAAAGGGAGATGCCTCGTTCCGCCCGTGGTCCCGGGGGCCCCTCGGAGTCCGGTGAAACCTCAGGAAGCTCAGAGGAGGAAAAGGTACCCATACCGCTGCCCTTGCCTCGTTTTCGCCGTTTTGGGTCTCCTGGGAGGCCCTCGTCGCCACAGGTGGATTCGCCTCGAAATCCCGGTCAGACCGCGCCCTGGGAGGTCCGGGGAGCAGTGGTATCGGTGCCTTCAGCTTCCCCAGAAGCTCAGGGCTCCATGGTAGGCGTGCCCTTTTATTAGTTTTTTCTGATGTATCCACTATGGTGCCTGCGGGGTTGCCTTCGCCCTGTCGTCGTCGTCGTCGTCGTCGTCGTCGTCGTCGTCGTCGTCGCTGGCGACCTTGGAGCCGTGGTACGGAGAGGAACCAACCCAGCGGGACGATGAAGGCAGACACGCCCATGCGGTTCTTCTGGGCCAGGCTGGCGTTGAGCGACTCTCGCGCGCAAGAGGGCACGAGATCATTGCCGCAGCACGCGTGCAAGAAGCCACCACGACGGGCCGCCGTCCTCCCTTCCCCCCTCCTTTCACCGAGGATCAAAGAAGCCCAAGAACTGATAGCAGAGTGAAGACGTGGCTTCACTGAAGGCCCCGTCTTCGCAATAGGGATGACAATGATGGGCGGTTTGGTTCGACGCGTGTGCAGAACGGACCCCCTATGCCTAATGTTTCTGGCCCCCGACCTCTTCCGCAGGGCCAGTTTTTTTTGTTTTTTTTTTTTTTTCCCCCCCCGAGTCGTTCTGTTGACGGTCCCGGAGCGCGGCGCGGGCCCCCAGGGGGCCCGAGAACGGCCAGAAGCTGTTTGCCATCGGTTTTGCACGATGCGAGCACGTCTGGGACTGGGTCCGACTGTCCGGGCAAGGCTCCGCACGGCCTGACCCGGCTGCCTGGGTCGTCGGAGGGAGATGGGGCCCACCTCCAGCGGGAAGGTCCAGGATGCCTCCCCGAGCTGGAGGCCGGGGATGTCTCGAGCGAGAGGGGGGGGGCCACACCACCAGGGAGACCCCCCTTGCCTCCTCGCGTCTCCTCGCCGTGGTGGTGTGGGTGTGGCCTATTCCTCGTTCCCGGGTCCGGGGTCGCCTCGCCTGCCTGCCCGCGCGCTTTGCGCAGGGCCCGCCCGAGCCGACCCGACCCGACACGTCCCGACACGAGTTTGGCGCCATTCCACCAGCTTGAGTGTTGCATCTGTTGCATATCCAGAACTCCTGGCCCAGGACGTCCCAATAGCTCTCCAAGAGTACCCCCAGGAGGCCCTCGAGAGGTCAGAGACACTGATGTCCTGATGGTTTTTGAATGGTTTTAGCATATTCGCTTTTAGGATCTTCACGATGTCTGGGGCAGCCCAAGAGGTGCCCAAGATCGCCCCAGTACGGCCGAAAGTGGCCCCAAGCAGCCTCCAAGTTGGGCCCAAGAAGGCCCAAGAGGCCTCAAGGTGCCCCATTTAGGACCCCTGTAGAAGCTCAAGACGGTCTCAGAGCACCCAAGACAGCCCAAGATGGGCCCAAGATGGGCCCAAGACGGGCCCAAGACGAACCCAAGAGATGCCCAATACGGCCCAGAGGGGCAGATCTTCAATCTAGATTCCAATATATTTCGTCTTTTTCTTCGAGTACGGCCTCTGGAGCCCGTTATCGAGCCTCAGGACTGTCAACACAACAATTAATCTGGGACGAATAATTCCCCCCAGGGAATGGGGTCAGGTTCTCTTGGGACGCGCAATGAAAATCGTATCGTCGGATGTTTGTGTACGGGCCGCCAGGTCCCGCAAGGAGAAGGAGCTTCCCCCTCGGCTGCACGTACGAGCGGCCTTTCGCCACAGGGGCCCTGGGGCGCGCTGCCTTCAGGGGGCGCGGGGGGGCTGAACCCCCAAGCACGCAGGTCGCTACTGCAGCATCGTGTGCAACGATTGGCAAGCTGCGCACCAGAGGATCCTCTTGACCAGGTGTAGCCGACCCCATGAGGGGGAAGCGGAAGGGCACGAGGGCGAGTATCGAGTGTGTGACCCCGAGGACGGTGCACCTCACTCGACAGAGAAGGCCCACGTTTCATCACACGGGTGCCGTCATTTACGCTCTTGTCGCTGTCGTCGTCCTTAGCCAGTCGTCCTCCTCCTCCTCCTCGTCGTCGTCGTCGTCGTCGTCGTCGTCGTCCTCGTCCTCCTCGTCCTCGTCGTCCTCCTCGTCGTCGTCGTCGTCGTCGTCTTCGTCGTCGTCGTCGTCGTCGTCTCTTCGGACCTCGTGCGTGCCTGGGCGCTGGGGCAGGCTCGGCCGAGAAGCTCATCATCTTCGGCGCGGAGCGCGCCCGCAGGGGCGCCGAGCTGAAGGTCCGCAGGGGAGCACGAACTAAGTGGGGGCGAGGGGGGGGAGGGATACGGCGGGCGTTGTAGAGATAGCGTGCGACGTGGCGCCGCAACAGGTGCATGGAAGACAACACACACCAACGGGACGGCGGCAATGAACTCACCGAAGGTATCGGTTTTTGAATGCAAGCAGTTCCCATTGAAGGCACATCTTTTGTCGGAAGGTCTTCTCTTTTATTCTGTAGGTTTACGCCACTTCCGCCGACCCCTTAACTGAGTTCAAGGTCTTGATGGTGCTTTTCGGTGTTTGGAGGGTTCACGTCGCGCAGTTGGCCAGTGGCAAGTGCCAGAAGAAATTGTCGAAGTCGACTTTCTCCGTGGACGCGAGCCATGTCGCGCGTGACGAGAAGAAGGGCACCTTGAAATGTCCAGTAGGGCGTCCGTGGCATGGCCCGTAGAAGTAAGAGCAACGGGGGTGCGAGCGAGAGGGAGGACGAAGCCGAACGCGGAGGAGGAGGTGAAAGAGGAGCAGGGAGGAGGAGGAGGAGGAGGTTCAAAAGGAACACAGAGGAGAAGGTGAAAGCAGAGGAGGAGGAGGAGGAGGAGGAGGAGGAGGAGGAGGAGGAGGAGGAGGAGGAGGAGGAGGAAAGAGGAGGAAGGAAGGAGGAGGAGGAGGAGAGGAGGAGGAGGAGGAGGAGGAGGAGGAGGAGGAGGAGGAGGAGGATGGGGGAGGCGGAAGGGGAGTCAAAGAAAAGGAGGAGGAGGAGGAGGAGGAGGAGGAGGAGGAGGAGGAGGAGGAAGGAGGAGGAGGAGGAGGAGGAGGAGGAGGAGGAGGAGGAGGAAAAGGAGTCACGATTTGGTCATGAGGCGTCACGGGGGTGCCTCAGAGGTAGTGTATGGGCCTCCTGGGGGTTGTATTGGAGCCTGTTGGGACCCTTTTGGGCCTCGCTTGGGGCTACCTGGGACCCTCTTGGGAGGTTCTTGCAGCTGGATGAGGGAATCTCGGAGCCAAAGGACCAAGCAGTTGCCCTCCCGGCTTCCTCTTGGAACCGTCTGGAGGCCCTCGTGGGCCGTTTTGGGCGCTTCTTGGGCCGTCTTTGGGCCCTCTTGGACCCCTCTCGGCAGTTGCCGAGGCCGTCCTGGGAGGATATGGAAGGTTTCATGGCCCGTGTCGGACGTTGAGAAACCGCAAGAGGCCAATATGGTAAAAATGAACGTTCTACGACGGGAATGGGACGATTTCTACTTTTTGGGGCTCGCTTGGGGCGCCTCTTGGAAGCCTCTTGGGTCGTCTTAGGGGCTTCGGGGGCTGCCTGGAAGCCATCGTGGGCGTCTGGGGCGCTTCTTGGGCCGTCTTTGGGCCCTCCTTGGACCTCTTCTCGGCAGTTGCCGAGGCCGTCCTGGGAGGGGATGGACAGTTTCATGGCCCGTGTCGGACGATGCGAAACCGCAAGAGGCCAATATGGTAATAATGAATGTTTTACGAGGGGAATGGGACGATTTCTGCCTCTTGGGGCTCGCTTGGGACGCCTCTTGGGGGCCTCTTGGGTCGTCTTGGGGGCTTCGGGGGCTGCCTGGAAGCCATCGTGGGCGTCTTGGAAGGATATTTCGGCGACATGTCGCCCTCTTGGACGGTCAGGGAGGCGTTTTGGTGCCCTCTTGGCTCGTTTTGGGGCCCTCTGTTCCCCAATTGCGCGTTCGGCGGTGGGTCGTGCCGGGCGAGGGGGGGGGTTGGGGGTCGATTTGACGGTTTGGAGCCCCAGGGGGGGCTTATGGGGGGGAGACTTTCACACGCCTGGGGACCCACAAGGGGTCGGCGGATTTTCGATTTTTTGTTACCGCCCCATGCCACACTTTCCCCCAGCTTGGGGATAATGTTGCACCGACGACGCCCTTGCATGGGGATAGCGTGCACAGAAGGGGCCCTTGCGGGTGATAGCGTGCACATGAACGGGCCCTTGCTGGGGCATCGCTTCACTGGGGTAGCGTGCCTTTCGGAGACTGATGTTGCACGCATTCTTTCCAACGCCAACCGTACTCCCGGCCGTCCCTGCAGACGGTCAGGGGGTTTGAGGAGGGGAGTGAGGACGAGGGTCAGTATCGTTCAACCGATCTGCCATTCGAAACCCGAAGAGAGCAACTTGTATTTCCATCGAGGGGGCAACTAGGCCAGTGGGGCCCAGCCCACGCAGGTTGGGGGTGGGGATCGGTGAAACGATGCTCAGAGGGTGTGCGGATATCCTGGCTGGTGCTGCGAAACCTCCCAGATCTCATGTCCCCCTTGGCGATCTTTTTTTATTCGTTGTTTTGCCGATCGGCGCGGGCCCTCGCCCCCCCCCTCCCCCCCATGGAGTAGATCTTGGTTGTTTTTTGGCGCCTGATTCGTGTAGGTGGAGCCTCCCCCGTAATGGACGCCCTGCTGCAAACAGTCGCACTCAACAGAGGTCTGGAGCCAGACCCCCTCCCCTCCCCCTCCCCTTCCGCCCAATGTCGAAACGCCATTTTTTGCGCAACCAATAAATTAAAAAAACGCCCTCATGTGTTCCCCCTTGTCTTCTTTCCACGCGCCACCGTGCCCCTCCTCGCCCACGCGCGCGCTTCGGGCCGCCGTGCGCGCGGCCCTGAGGGGTGGGGTTGGAGGACCCCGCCGCAGCGCGGGTGCACTGCTTCGGTGCGGCTCAGCCCGAGGCACTCGGAAAGCAGGGGGCAGCCAGTGCTGGCGTTAAGTCGGGCGTGTCCCTCTTTGCAGGAGGAGTGCTCAAAACAATCCAACAATAGTAGGGGGTCGATTTTTCTATTATTTGTTGTAAGTATTTTTTGAGTATGGCTTGGCTGTGTTGTGGCTATGTTTTATTTTTCGTCAAAAATCAGCCTGTAGAGGGACACGCCCGACCTGATGCTGGCGGCGCGGCGGACTGCGGCAGCTCCCGCGGAGGGAGCGAGAAGCCTGGCTGCTCACGGTCCGCGATGGGGAAACTCCTGGAGGTCTCGCGCGGCGCGCAATAGTTTTAAGTCGGGCGTTCCCCTCTACAGGAGGAATGTTCAAAAATAGTCCAAAAGTAGCCTGGGGACGATTTTTGACTACTTTTTTTTTTTTTTTTTTTTTTTTTTTTTTTTTTTTTTTTTTTTTTTTTTTTTTTTTTTTTTTTTTTTTTTTTTTTTTTTTTTTTTTTTTATATTAAATGTGGCTATTTTTAATTTTTCGTTCAAAATCCGCCTGAAGGGGGACATGCCCGACCTAACGATAGTTGTATCATTTAGTCGGCACGTCCGCTCCCGTCAGGTATGGGACGACGTTCGCGCGGCGATGCTTCCAGGTAAGTCCGACGTACGTCCGACGTGATTCCGATGTAAAAGCGACGCGAACCGACGTGGCCCCGACGTTGGATCCTACGTAGACCGGGTCTCAAGTTGCCGCGCGATGCTTCCAGCATTTTCCTCATAAGGTCCGATCCGTTCCGATCCCCAAACTTCGATATCGCTTTCGAGCCGATCCGATCTGGCGCGGCAAGCCTACCGACTGCTCCGATGGCTTGGTTGAGCCGTTAGCAGTCCGTTGAGGATTTCGTAGCGATGAGAAGCGATGGAGGAGAGGGGAGTCATGCCAGATGGTGGGCTGTCCGGGCCTCCAAAGAGGCAGGGTCCGTCCCGAAGCGTGGCCTATCTCGTTTGGGCACGGTCGAAATGGATACGGAAATCATGGGTACGTTGCCCAGCAGCACTTCCTGTTTATTTTGAACAGGGCTCGCTGTCCATGCCGCCTCTGGCCTTGTCCGTTCGAGGCAGAAGGCCGCCTGCCCAACAGCAGCCGCTGTCGGTTTTGGACAGAACTTGTTGTTGGGCATCGTACCCATGTTTTCCGTACAGTGGAGGCCCATGCTAAGAAACACCTTGCTTGCCTCCAGGGTGCCCTGGGTTTCTTGGGTTTCGATGGTTTTGTTGTGGACAGGGTGCCGTCCCCACGCCAAAAATCAAGGGACGCCCTGGGGTCTCAGAGTTGGATTTCTGGTGGAAGGTTTCTTGTGGTCGGGCCTCCACTGTACCCACTTCGGGCGGCCAAATCGTCGGCGGCGGGGGTAAAACACAGCGGTGTTAAGTCGGGCCTGTCCTCTACAGGAGAAAGATTCAAAAGTAGTAAAAAAATAGCCAGGGGTTGATTTCTTGACAATTTTTGACCATTTTTGATTTTGTGTTGGCTATTCTTATTTTTCGCCCATAATCCCCCTTCAGGAGGGCACGCCCGACCTGACAGTGGTGTCCCGGTGGTATTTGGCTTCTCGGTGCGGGTCGTCCTGCGCCCGCACGCCTGGGGCACCTGCTCTGGGGGTCTGTCGCTCCTGCCAGGAAGGCTTCGTCTCATGGCGCCAGCATTGCGGAGCGGACTTCGTGGGGAAAACGAGAGGATTCAGTCGGACTTGTCCCTCCACAGGGGGAGTAGTCAAACATAGTCCAAGAACAGTCTTGGGACGATATTTGGAGTATTTTCCAATATTTTTGAAGATTTTTTGAGTATTTTTCATTTTTCGTTCAAAATCCGACTGTAAGGGGACACGCCCGACCTAATGATAGGATGGGCCCGGAGTGTCCTGGAGAATTTCGTTCCGGATTTGGATATGAATTTCGTGCGGATTCTAGCTGGGAAGGAAGATTAAAACAAATCCACGCGAAATACACTTCGTTTTTCACTCGCCGTTTCGGGGTTTCGCATTCGCAGAAATCCACGCAAAAATCCGCTGCAGCACGTCTGCACCGTTGTCGCCGAGGCAGGACTCTTTGGCCAAAGTTCCATCACATTGGCCTACGGTCGGACCGTGGTATAAGATCGAGGTCGTTTCGGGGAGGGTTACCTGATGTTCTTCGTGCTCGCTGGATGTTCTTGTGCATCTTGGGGGAGGGTGCCCTCGAATGATCTCCCGTTTGGCTGGCGGAGGGTCTCATGTTCTTGGAGATGTTCTTCTGCCCTAGGTCCGGCCCGTACCCTGGCGGCTCCACCAAGGAGCAGCAGTTTTGTTGAAGAGGTCAGACACCGCAGAGTGTCTCAGGATAGGAGATTTGGAGGACAGGGAGGATCGGAAGACAGGTGAGGCCAGCAGGAGGGGGAGGGGTTCGTAGAAGGAGAGCGGCATGAACGTAGTCTTTCGAAGATCAGCGCGGATCCCCTGGCGGTGCCTCCCAGCGTGAGGAGCGCGCCAGGGTCGGCAGGGGAGGCGTCTGGAGGCGCCGCTGGGGGATCCAGCGCCGGCTGGAGGCCGCGCGGAGCTCCGGAAGGGTATGCTCCTGGCGACGCTTGCTCTTCTAGCTGCAGGAGTGCGCGCTGATCGGGCCGGGGCGATGGCGGAGACGGCTTGGTGTCGCTCGGACGTGTGCATCTGTTCTCGGCGAGGACCATCGGGGAGCATCCTGGATCTTAGTGGGCCCCGGAAACGGCAGGGCCGTTTTTTCACCGCATCCGAAAAAGTGTCCCTTGAAAATGGAAACGGCAACAAAAACGGCGACCGGAAACGGCAACAAGAACGGCTCCAGGAGTGGAATCGGAGTGGGAACCCGTAAAAGAACGGCGGCGGAGCCGGTAAACAAACGGCGTCGGAACCGGCAACAAAACGGCAAGACGGAGCCGGTAAAAAAGCGGCCCTGTCGTTTCCAGGGCCCACTGAGGCCTCGCCTGTCTCGGCGATCGGAGATCAGATGGCGGCAGGGCGCTCTGCGGGGGCAGCACGGCCCTGTCGTTGCCAGGGCCCACTGAGTCCTGGAGCATCGAGGGAAGATAAGACGCGCACGGCGCCGACAGAGGGCGCAGGGAGGGGACGCCAGAGCGACGGCAAGATGGGGAAGGCGGGGAGGAGCGGCAGCGAGGCCCGGGCAGCGGGGAAGGGGTGGTCGTAAGTCGGGCGTGTCCCTCTACAGGAGGAGTGTTCAAGAACAGTCAACAAGTAGTCAGGGGACGTTTTTTTTGACCATGTCTGAATTTTTGTTGAACGTAGTCTTTGACTATTTATTTTGTTCGCCCAAAATCCACCGGTAGTGTAAGGGGACATGCCCGACCTAACCCTGATCCTGACCCCCAGAGGTCCCCGGAGGTCCCCGCGGAGGTCCGCGGAGGCCCCCGGAGGCCCGAAGAGGGCCGAGAGCGCCCAAGAACCGTCCAGGAACGTCCGAAATCCGAATCCCCGATCCTCGAGGAGGGCTGGGGGCAGAGCTCGGCAGGAAGGGTTAAGTCGGGCGTGAATATTCAAGAATAGTCTAAAAATAGTCTGGGGACGATTTGTTGGGCATTCTTTGATTATTTTTGAACTGTTCGAGTACTTTTTACTTTTCGTCCAAACTCCGCCTGTAGGGGGACATGCCCGACCTAAAGGAAGGGGAGGGAGGTCGGAGGACGTCCACGGACCACCTCGCCGATCCTGGCTGGGGTCAGGCGCGGGTGCACGGGCCTTCGTTGGCCGGGCCGGGCCGGTTCGGGTCGGCCAGCTGGTGAGTGGAAATCCCTAGGCCCCCGAGATGGGGGATTTTTTAGAGGCTTCCCAGAAGCGGGCCGGACGAAAGGGGGGGATTGGGAAAGGGGGGGTTACGAAATCTGCTGCATGCAGCTGGTTTCGGCCCCACCGAGGGGCCCATTCCTCGATACGCCTCCGGCGCCGGGAGGCGCCAGGAGAATCAGCTACGTGAGCTGATTCTCAACCCCCCCTTTGCTATCTCCCCTTTCGCCCGGCCCGACAGAAGGGGGTCGGAGTAGATGGGGTCAGAGGGTCGTGCCGAGTCGCCGATGCATCGGCGATGCGGCTCGATGTGGAGTCCGATTTGCTTTACGTCGACGTCGCCGATGCATGGCCGACAGCGACGATGCGTCGCCGGTGCATCACCGATCCATCGCCGATGCATCGCCGATACATCGGCGATGCATAGGCGACGCGGCGCGATCCTTCGTCCCATTTACTCCATCTCATCTAGGAGACCTCTAAGATGCCCCCTCGGGCTGAGTCGGGCACGTCCGCCTACAGGGGGAAGATGCAGAAATAGTACTTAAAAAGTCTGTGGACGATTTTTGGTTTGTTTTGTTTTTTGAATATGTTTAATTTTTGTCCAAATTCCGCCTGTAGGGGGATATGCCCGACCTAACCCTCGTGGGCAATGATACAGTCAACCCGCATGAGAAGGATTGACCACCTTCCCAAGGGTACCCTTGCATCCCTGCCCCTTCGGCCCATCCTTGGCCACTTTCGCTGGCCGCGCCCCGCTCGAAAAGCTTGGAAGTGGGCGTCCGAGGCCCTTGCACCCTTATCGCTCGCGCGTGCTTCTGATACGGGCTGACTCTAATGGGGTGGTCGGACGGGGCTAGGACGAGGATAAGTCAGTTCCAGAGCGTTCGGGAATGCTCTCAGAGCGTTCCGGAACGCGCAGAGAAGGCGGCGGCGCCTGGATCTCAGAAATTCTCGATTTATCCTCATCAAATGTCATCCTCGTCCTATCGACCCCATTCGCCTGTTGATCGCCGACGGGGCCCGATGGCCCCAACCCGCCCAGCAATGCGCGGTTTCGCTGTCGTGGGCCTATCGCCGATCCATCGGCAATGTATCGCCGATTCCGGGTCGATGCATCCCCCCCAATGCCAGTCCCTCCCTTATCGTTGCCTCTCACCCCCGAGGACAGGGACGGGACGGGCGGGATACCCTCACCGTGCCTCTGGCCACTGTTGGCGCTAGTGTTAAGTCGGATAGAAAACTAGTAAACAAATAGTCAGGGGACGATTTTTGGAGTATTTTTTTATTATTTTGTTTACTTTGTTTTTTTCCTTGTCGATTTGTTTTCTCCAAAATCCGCCTGTAGGAGGACATGCCCGACCTAACGTTAGCAACTGTGACCCAGCCGCCCGAGAGGTTATGACGGGGGTCGAGAAGAAGGCCCCAGGCCAGTTCACTCGCGGTCTGCGCGAGAAGACCTCCGACTACGACGGGTTCGACACGGACCGGCTGATCCTGAAGGATTCGGGGAGAGAGAAAGGCCAAGAGGAGGATGATGGTCAGGTGTGTGTGTGTGTGTGTGTGTGTGTGTGTGTCTGTGTGGATGTCACGGCCGGGACCATGATATCTCCCAGATCTCATGGCCCCCTCTTCGTTTTCTTCTCCTGTCAACGCGTCCCCTGTCTCCACCCCAGGTCCGCACACATGCCTTGGGCCATGATGCGCTAAACCCACTCTTCCTGACCCCCGCCTTCGGCGCACCCGAGCACGAGGCATTGAGAGACCGCCCACCCAGATAAGTCGATGGAGGATTTTTGCACCAGTTGACATTCGCGGTGTACTGGTGCAATTCCTCAGTCGGTTTCGCGAGTCGTGGATACGTTCGGCAGCTCCGCCGACTACTACTCCACCCACCCAGGTGCGCTCGGACCGCAATGCCGCCCACACCCGTGGAAAGCTCCCTGGCAGCTTCCACTGAAGGGCATTTCGCCAAAGGAGGTTCTGTCAGCCCTCAAGAGTGTCGCCATCACGGAAGGGTCCGCCACGAAAGTACATGCACAGGCACCCTCCAACGGATTGTTATTGGGCCTCAGGGGAGGGTGGCGGTGTATCAACCACCACTCAAAGCCAGCGACTTTCTGCACCGCTACCCTCCCTGAAGGTACCTGCGAAGCTCGCCGAAGGGCGTCCTATGCCTATCAGAACGGCGGGCCCCGAGTGGTCTTTTGTTCTCCCTGCGCGCGCGTGGCTTGATCTAGGGTTAAGTCGGGCCTGTCCCCCTACAGGGGGATTTTCGACGAAGAATACAAAATACTCAAAACATTTCCAAAATGGTCAGGACATGCTAAAAAAATAGCCCCCCGACTATTTTTGGACTATTTTTGAATATCCCCCCTGTAGAGGGACAGGACCGACTTAGATCTAGGGGGGCTGGCGTCTGGGGGCCACGTTGGGGGGGCCAGGCTCGGGGGGGCCACGCTCGGGGGCCACGCTTGCTGGGCCACGCTCGATGGTCTCGGAGCATTTCTGGCTGAGGAGGTCCTGTTTGTGAGCACGTCGCGTCTGTTCGGAGGTGGACAGACCTCCTACCCCGACACGTCGATAGGACTTGGCCGTTTTCGGTTCGCGAGAGGGCGTCGCGGCCGTGATCCTTGCGGGTCCAGGTCCGTCGGTTTCGGTCCCGGGCCGTTTTCACTAAGGGGAGGTTTACTCAAGGGAGGTTTGTCCACCGCCGACCTATGGTCTAAGAACAGTGCTTTTCCGGGGGAAATTGTGGCCTCCTGGGAGCCGACGCGCCAAGACGGCCCAAGATTCCCCAAAAATCACCCCGAGTCGGCCGAACAGAACAAGGTCCCCGTAAACGGGCCCAAACTGCCAAACAATAAAACCACAAGGACCGGAATTGTCCAAGAAGCCTTCCAAAAAGGCTAGAGACGGCGCACAAGGAGCCCTGGACGACGGATCCGGGGCCGCACCAGACGGACCCAGGAGGGGTCCAGAAACAGATATCTGGGTGGATTTGGCCTCCTCTCCGCCTCCTGACCGATTTTCTGACCCGATTTTCTGACCCCCTGGCGGTCTCCAAGTCTGCTCGCATCTCATGCCCTTCCTCCCCCTCCGTCGCCGCGCGGCACAGGCTGCCAGGTGCCTGCGGCGGCCAGAGGGCCACGCCCTCGGAGCTGGCCCGCCGATTCGCTTTCTGAACCGGTGAGAGTCCTTGTCCCGATGCGCATGATCGCTGTCTTACGTCGGGCGTGTCCCTCTACAGGAGTAATATTCAAAAATAGTAAAAAATAGTCTGGGAACGATTTGTCGACCTTTGATTATGTTTTTATGTTTTTTTTTGAAACCTGTTTGTTTGACTATTTTTATGTTTCGCCCAAAATCCGCCTGTAGGGGGACATGCCCGACCTAATCCTTGTCCCGATACGAATCATCGCTCCCTTTGTCCGTGCTCGTTCACATGCGGGCGCCAGGCGGCAAGTGGGGCCGCTCCCAGAAGCCTTTTCGCTGCTGCAGCCTCGAGTCACCGGGCGCGCTCCACTGCTCGCAAAGTGCCTGATCGCCAACGTTTGAAAAACACATATGTTCGCCTCGGTATCGTGGATCGCAAAACCCCTGCGGGGTGTCCAGGCCATTTTCGAGTTGTTACTTTGCGAGCAGTGGAACGCGCTCTCTATTGAGAGCTTTGCTCCTACACTCAAGTCGGGCGTGTCCCTCTACAGGAGGAATCTTCAAAAATAGTCCAAACATAGACTGGGGGCGATTTTCGATCACTTTTAGACCATTTTTGAGTATTTGTTTGACTGTTTTTCATCCTTCCTCTAACATCCGCCTGCAGGGGGACCTGCCCGACCTAATTCAGGAGGGAAAAACACACAGACACAAAGAATCGTCGATTCCCTAGAAAATATGGGAAAATACGGGAAACGGGGGGGAGACAGAAACCCAGAAAACATGGGAAACTATGGGACATCCTTTTACTTGTGTGTATTTATTTCTGTGTCCCAGGGCCCCTTCACCAATACCCTGCACGCGTGGCAGTGGCCCCTCGCTGGAGTGGCCGCCGGTGCGCGGCTCCTCGAGGGGGCGGGCGCGGAGGGGCCACGCCCGGGGGCGCGGGCCGCCACATGTAGCTGCGCGCGCAGCGCTCGACTTCTGTCGGGCATGTCCCCCTGCAGGGGGATTTTCGACGAGAAAAAAATAATAGACCCCCCAAAAATAGGCAAAACATAGTCCAAAAATGGTCTGGGGACTTTTTTTAGAGTATTTTTGGATCTTTTTGGGGTATTTTTACAGTATTTTTAATTTGTCGTCGAAAATCCCCCTGTAGGGGGACAGGCCCGACTTAATGTTCGACAGGCCGCACACCCTGGGGCCACTCTTGCCCTGTGGAAGATGATCAATGGCGAAGAGGCTTGTTGCCAAATTCTAGGCCTCCCAAATGGGGATCGGAGTCGATGGGGTTGGAGGATCGCGCCTCATTGGCGATGCATCGGCGATGCGGCTCGATGTGGAGCCCGATTTGCTTCGTGTCGACGTCGCCGATGCATCGCCGACGTCGACGATGCATCGCAAGTGCATCGCCGATGCATCGCCGATGCATCTCGGATGCATCGGCGATGCGGCGCTGTCCTCCGACCCCTTCTACTCCGACCCCATATAGGAGGCCTTTATCAATGGAAAGGAGACACGTTGCCAAATAATTCCCAGATGTCTAAAACATGTTTTAAACATGTAAAACATATGTTTGGACCGTGCTTTCTACATTTACAGTTCTAAAGCACTTAGTACACACACAATTTCAGTGATGGGGCTGTTAGAGTGTCCAGTATCGCGGCATCCACAACTCTTGCCCAGGGCCATTCTTGCGCGTACAGTCGGACCGATGTATAAGGTCGAGGCCGATTCGGGGAGGGTGCTCTGGCGTTCTTCGTGCTCGTTGGACGTTCTGGTGCGTCCTGGGGAGGGTACCCGTTGGATGTTCTGCATGTTTTGGCTGGCGGAGGGTCTCTTGCTCTTGAGGGATGTAATTCAAGGGTGGAAAAACCACCCCGACCCCGACAATTCGCGTTTACTAAGCAGCCCTGGGCGTTCACTAAACAGCCCTGCCCTGTTCGATTCCTTCATGGGTGCGTTTACTAAACGGCTTCGCTGGTCGGGGTGCTTATTCTGGGGGGGGATTTTCTGCTCTCTCGTAATGTTCTGGCCTGGGTCCGACCGTAGCCGAGAGACGCGGCGGCCGCCCCGGCGCGGGCGTTCCGGGCGGAACGCCGCCGGTGCCCCGGGGCCAGCCGAGGTCGGGCGATGCTGCTCAGCTGTCGGGAGAGGCGAGAGCAGCCGGGATGGAGCGATCCACGCGGTTCCAGAGCCACCGCGCGAGCCTCGAAGAAGAGAGGGCGGGAGAAGTCCGGTGGAGGCCCATGCCGAGAAGCACCCTGCTTGCCTCCAGGGTGCCCTGGGTTTCTTGGGCTTCGAGGGTTTCGCCGTGGAAAGGGGGGCGTCCCCACGGCAAACATCAGGGGACGCCCTGGGGTCTCCGGGTTGGGCTTCTCGTGGAAGGTTTCTTGTTGTCGCGCCTCCTCCGTACTTTTATGCCGACAGCTCTTCTTTCTGGAATCGTCACGATTCGCACCCGCTGTACATGACTCCCGTCGGAAGGACGAGGAGTTGAGCTACGCGATCGGCAAGGAGGAGCCCGTGAGCCGCCATGTCTCCCCTCTGTCGATTGCGAGTCGTGGTGCTCGTCGCCTCCCTCTCTCCACATTATCCTTGCCTCCCCCACCTTCTCCCTCCCTTCCTCCCTCTCTCGGGCACGCTAGGCTTTCTGCTGGGAGTCATCTGTCGACGCTTTGAGCCGATGTCGGCCAGGCTCTCTGATGTGGAGGGGGGGAGGGTGTTTAAGAGAGGACTCTGTGGAGGTTAGAGTTGATCCGTCGCTGGCCTCAGAGCTTCGGATCGACGCGTCCCATCCGCTCCGTCTCGGGGGCCCCTTTACACTGCTCTCATAGCTCTCAGGTGCATTGTCCTCCTGCCCGTTCCCCCTGCCGTTGCCCTCCCTGGGGGAAGCGAAGATGGTGGACGAGGAACTTGATGAGCAGACTTAGGATTCTCAGGAGGTTTTGGATGCGCGGAGCGCTGGGGGTGAGGCGGTGGATGAGCAGGGAGGAAGGGGAGGCCGAGGATCAGCGCAGTAGGATGAGGCGGAAGACCAGGTCAGCTTCAAGATGCGTCAACGATATTGCAACATACCCTCCCAGTCAAAAGTCCGGTCACAAGTCTCTGCAAGTATTCCTCTCCACTGGGAGCGCCTCCTTGCATAACTTTCTAGCTGCAGAATCACACATAGATTGGATGATCAAGTTCAGGGAGTTCTCAAGCGATAGACCCGTTGTCAAACGTTTCTGTCGTCCATCCGTGTAAACGTTGCGCATGTCCATAGTTATGGTATTAAGAGTTGTGAATATCTGAAACAGAGTCTCATGTCGAAAAGGAAGCTGTTGCACATTCAGAAAGTCTCAACCGATAATGGAGGACGCGCAGACGGAGGCCGATGATCATTATCACCGCCCTACGCCAACGCGCCATCCCCAGAAGAGGACAGTGGTGGCTTCCGACTTCGTGCGTGTTGTTTTACACTTCCCGTCGTGTTGTCTGGGTGTAGCTGGTCCTGACCGATTCGTCTTCTTCTTCAGCATGTGTTGCGGGGCCTTCTTGGGGGCATCTCGGATTCCTCGAACGCCTTTGTTTTTTTCCAAATCTCCAGGGGGCTTTTTGGGGCCTTCTTTGGGGCGTCTCGAGGGCCTCCTGAGGACTTCTCGGGAGCCTCTTGGGGGCATGTTGGGGTCCTTTAGGGCCACCTTGTTGGGGGGGGCTCTCAGGGTCCCTGCGGGCTTTCTTATGAACGCTTTCTTGATGTCTTGGGGTCCTCTTGGGCTGCCTGGGGGCCCTCTTGGGCCGCCTCTTCTTGGGGACATCCTGGGCTGCTTGGGCGCAGTCTGAGGGGCGTCTCGCGCCCTTTTGGGCTGGCAGACCCCCCGCGCAGGCGAGAGCTCGAAAACTGATTAAACACCGATGGACAAGGATTGATGGTTGCCTCTTGAGGCCCCCTTCGGGGTCCTCTCGGGGCCCCCTTTCGGCGCCCTGGGCCGTCTTGAGGCTGTCTTGGGCGTTCCTGATGCCTCCCCAGCGCGATGGAGGTCTGGAGCTATCTCGACAGCACCTCGGGCATCTTGGCGCCACAAGAGGGTCGATTTAGAGCCTCCAGAGGCCCCAGAGGTGCGCCAAGGAGCCGGCCCTTCCCTCCCTCTGGCTCCCCCCTCTCCTCCCTCCCCCCCCTCTAATTGGATTTTAGGCCCAAGGGAGTGAAAAAGGGGAGGGATGGCAGCCAAAGATCTCACACGCATTTCCACCCCAGCAAGCGGGGTCGGCGGATTTGGAAGAGGATGGGAAAGAGGAGCAGGAGGAGGACGACCCTCTTTTGTCGTCGTCCTCCTCCTCGTCCTCCTCCTCCTCCCTCCGCTCTCCTCGTTGCTTTCTCCCTCCTCCTGGTTGGAACAACATCACACAAACAAAGGTAGGACTTTTTCATCGCGGTGATCGGCCGGGATTGGAGCTCGCACGTCGTCGACGGTGGGCAGTGGAAGGGCATGGAGGATAATGTTGTTTCTGAGGTCGTGGAAAAGGCCGGTTTATCTCGTCGTCGAATTTTGTGTGCGCGTGCTCGGGGGGGGGAGGCGAAGGAACAACGTCGTGTACGGAAGCGTGCGCGCGCAGTGCATCCACTGGCCGAGCTTCACGAGCGGCCTCACGACCCTTGTTCTTTGAAGCTGGAATTCAGAAGCGACCATGATACGGTCGTGCATTGGCTCAACGGCACATTGCGGTGCACGAACCGTAGATGATTTTGACCTCTACGTCGGTCCCGGGGACTTCTGTATTCTTCTTATTGTAACGGATTGAGACCTGTGGAGGCAGGAGGTGATTTTGCCTGATACGTGTACCGAGAGTTTAACAATGAAACGACGCCATGACGACCCAGGCCATTCACGCAACGCAGGCCATCGGCGAGAATTTCCCAGTTCCCAAGGAGTGGTTTGTCGACCCGAGCATGACATTGGTGGGATCTTTCGACGGAGGAAAACGGTCTGAAGGAGTGGGCGCGGGATGAGTGTTGGATATCGTAACAGGCACTGGCGGACCCCATCGATGACGCGTACGATCGATGCCCCTGGACCCGAAGGCGACGACGACGACTGCTGAAATGACGGCTGCTGCGGATTTGAGTGAGTTCCTGTATAATTTTAGTACTTTGCTTGCGAACCCGAGTATTTATGAGACCGCGCGCGTTAGTGACGCCGTGGAGAGGAGAGCGTCCAAGCGTAGGCGGATCTTTCTCGACACGCGGAGCTAGCCCTCAGGAAGACACTTTTGGGCGAGCCGGACACAGCTCAGAAGGCCTTAGAAGGACCACAGGTTCTCCTCCTTCTCCTCCTCCTCTTTCCTCCTCCTCCTCGTCGCTCCTCCTCACACCTCCTCCCTCCTCCTCCTCCTCCTCCTCCTCCTCCTCCCTCCTCCCTCCCCTCCCTCCCTCCCTCCCTCCCTCCCTCCCTCCCTCCCTCCCTCCCTCCCTCCCTCCCTCTCCTCCCTCCCTCCTCCTCCTCTCCTCCTCCTCCTCCTCCTCTCCTCCTCCTCCCTCCTCCTCCTCCTCCTCCTCCTCCTCCCTCCGCTCCTCCTCCCCGTCGCTCCCGCTGTCAGGGGGGCGGGGGACCAGGACCAGACTAGAGGGGAGGGCGGTCCCTAGGGGTTGGTCCCGGACCTGCCCCTCGAGGAACAGTGGCAGCCCGAGCCAGGCCCAGCTTGTCCCCCCCTCCTCTCGGTGGTGCACAGACCTCCTACCCTGAAACGTCGATTAAGGAATTGGCCGTTTTCGGTTCGCGAGAGGGGGTCGCGGCCGTCATCCTTGCGGGTCCAGGTCCGTCGGCTTCGGTCCCAGGTCGTGTTCACTAAGGGTAGGCTTTCTAAAGGGAGGTTTGTCCACCGCCGATCCTCCTCGGTCCGCTCTGGGCTTCCTTCTTCCTTGCGCTGCTGATCTCGCACTTGATTTTTCTCCCTTTCTTCTGCCTCCCTTTCTCTCTCTCTCTCGATCCATGCTGCCGCTGTGGGTGATTTTTGGTCTCGGCTGATGGGGCTGATGGGGGCTTCTGCGCAGCGCCTTGCACGCTCTCCTCTGCCTCCCTTCCTCTCCTCCGTCTCCTCCTGCTGCCACTCTTGGCTCCACTGACCAGCCAGCGCACTTTGGCGACTTGCCTTGGCTGTGGATGTTGTCGATGAGGTTGTTGAGCGATGGGCGAATCCTTGCGTCGGTGCCCTCTGGAGCCCCCCAGGAGGAGCAGGAGGAGCAGGAGGAGGAGGAGGAGGAGGAGGAGGAGGAGGAGGAGGAGGAGGAGGAGGAGGAGGAGGAGGAGGAGGAGGAGCTTCGAGGATCAAGGATCGAGGAGGAGGAGGAGGAGGAAGAGCGAGGAGCAGGAGGAGGAGGTTGCCCCCCTTCTGCCCCCCCGGGAGGCCGCCACGCAGAAGAAGCTCGAGAGGGCGGCGGGCTGCATACTGCAGGCGCCACCCGCCGCCGTCGGGTGGTCCTTGTCGCCGCCGCCGCCGCCGCCGTCGCCCTGTCGTCGGATCCGCAGTGCCTCACCGTCGACGGTCAGAGCAGTGGCGGGCGACCCCTGGGCCCGCCGGACTGCAGGAGGGAGGGGAGTGGGGGGGCCAGGGACACAAAGCAGTACAGTCAACCCGTATAATAAGGATGCGCGGTGAGGATGCCAGTGCCTTGAAGGGCCACGTGAGCGTTCTTCGAACGAGGTTGGCCAGCGAGAATGGCCAAGGATGGGCCGAGGAGGCAAGGATGCAAGGGTACCCTTGGGAAGGCTGCCCATCCTTGCCATGCGGGTTGGCTGCTGACTGTTGCATGAGATGCAGTTGCTCCTTTGTTTTTTGCCAGGCCCCACTCGAGACAACCCAGCCGACTGGGTTCTGCGTCGCGCGTCGGCCATCTCATCGCCTGCCCAGCTCGCCCCCGACCCGCCTGGAGCCCGTGGGGCGCCGGTCGGCACCGGCCCCGGGCCAGCGGGGCCAGGCACGTCGCGGAGGCCGGGCAAGGCGCACGAGCGCCCCTTCCGAGCCTCGCGGGCGACCTCCGAGGGCCCCCTGCGGGCAGGGTCCGGGGGGGCCGACCGACGCTGTGCGAGGGCTCTGCGTGAGTGCTGCGATCTCTCTCGGGGCCTCACAGCTTCCTGGCCTCCACGGGGCCTGGGGTGCGTTCGTTCGATCCCCGTCGCGTGCGAGGGGCCCAAACTTTGGGGAGGGCCTCTCGTGGCCGTCGATCGGGCGCCCGCGCCCTGGACGGCCGTCGCGAACGCCCAGGGCCCATCATTCGGTAGGTGGCGAAAGAAATTTCGACTCCGCCCACGGACTCGCAGAACATTATCCCAATGGGGGCCATCGACGGCTCCGGCCAGCCAGCGGGGCCGCTGGCCTCGAGGCGAGCCTTCCACCAACGTTGGCACTGGAGGGCTCCGAGGGGGTGGGGTGGGGGACCACGCTATGCACAACTACAAAGTTTACGCTGCACTGTTTTTTGTTGTCTTATGGGGATGAGAGGGACGAGCGTGAGGGATGGGGGCGGGGAGGAATGAGGGAGGAGGGAGCATGACGAGGAGTATGTATGGGCAGGAAGGAAGAAAAAGGGAGGATCTTGAGGAGAATCAGTTGATTTTCCGATGGGCTGAATACGTTGATGACGTACGCGAGCCCGCCTAGCCATAAATGCTCTCAGTGCGACATCCTGGTCAACGGTGCGTTCAGAGCTGCACGTAAGCGGAATGTGCCACGTCGATTTCGCAACACGCGTGTGGATGTGAATTGTCGCAGGCTGCGCAGGAGTAGTATGATCAGGAATAGTCGTGCAAACTTTTCTGTGTATGGAGCTATTCTGGTTCGCGCATTCACAGCCCTCTCCTAGCACGGGACCGATGCATGAGACAATTTGGGTCTCTGTGTGCTCCAGGAGATTTCTACAGGGTTATAGAGCAGGGGGAGAGCAGGAGGAGGAGGACGAGGGCTAGTGGCGCCCACTCTGCCTGTCTTGTCCCTCTTCCCTCCCTCTGTCTGGCCTCCGCCCCCAGTTCGTGGGCCACTTCGCCTTTATAGCTGGCACGCGGAAGGAGCGGCGCTGCTGCCGGGAGTTCATTAGCTGGCTCCTGCAGCAGATGCGCGGCAGCGTACCACCGGGGCTAAATTTGTTGCTTGTGTGTCAGTCCTTACACGGCTGTATTTTGGACCTGTTTTTTGCACTCCCTTCACATCTCATTGCGCTCTTAGCTCATCATCGCGTGCTCGCCTGTGCTCTGTCTCCGCCTTGATGTCGAGCGCTGCGAATAAGCATCCACGTGCACCATACATTCGTGTAATTCTATACCCCTCTCTCTCTCCCTCCCTTCCTCCCTCCTCTTCTCTCCTTCTCTTTTTCTCATGCCTCTCTCTCTCTGTCTCCATCTCTCCTTGTCTCACTAGTTTCTTTATGTTTTTTTGTTTTCCTTGTACATCTCAATTGATCAGTATCTTTCGATCTCTCACACTCCCTCCCTCGCTCTCTCCTCCTCTCTCTCTCTATATATATATATCTTCCTCTCTCTCTCTCTCCCTCTCTCTCCTTCTCTCTCCCTCTCCATCTTCCTCCTCGTTCCCCCCTGCCCCCCATTGCCCCTCCCCCCTCCCCCCTCCTCCAGTGCCCTCCCCCCCCCCTCCCTGTCTGACGAGTCTTCTGAGCCTGCCGAGGGTGGAGCAGGGGCAGCTGGGCGGCCGTCGCGGATTCATACCTGATGGAGCAGGGGATGGTAGCGGAGGGGAACGCGCACGGCGATAGAGCCATGAGCTACGCTCCCCTCGTGTTTTTTTTTTTTGCCGCGCCGCCTTTGCCCTCCAACTGAGGCTTGGCGTCGCCACCTCATTCACATTGATACCGGCAATCGCTAAACATTAATATTGCGCGCGCGGCCGGCTTCCATCTTTTGGCCAGCTATATCATATGAGTATACGCCAACACATCCGCTCAACGGACATCTTAGCCATGGCTTCAAATACATCTTCTCCGAGACTGAACTTGGGATCATTATTTACAACATTAACGTATCATAACAGTCAGACCCTGAGCCGATCAACAGGATCAAGATTATGCCCACATCCAATGTAAACAAAGGCAAGATGCTGACTACCAACCGAAAGCTGCCATGATATCACAAAGCTGTGCTCCCTGTTTCGAAGGTGTATGTACCAATTAAGGAAGAGCAATGCCACGGCTCAAGAATAATCGAAAATATCGTCTTCGAGACCGAGTTCCCTGATTGTGTCAGGGGCCCCTACTCGTTTTCTTCGCAACATCTCAGCCAGAGCTTCGCGCTGTCGTCCTACAGATACGCCGGCAGAAGATGGCCCCGGCCGCCGTGACAGTCCACGGACGGGCGCAGACGTGGTGGAGGCGGATGCCGAGTGGTACGGGTCTAACGACCCGGACAAACAACCATTGCGGGCATGCGTCCACGAAGCTTGCGTGATCTCCTCCGATTCATCGTATGGACAGGGTGAACACGTAACCGTCTCGTCGGAAGAAGGGGTTTCGGTCAAGTCGACTCCCCGCCTGATAGGGGAAACGGCTGCTGAGTCTCATCCGTGGTGCGACGCCGGGGCTTACGGTTTCGGGCCGTCCGCGATATCGGCTCAGGAACTATCGCTTGTGTCAGTGCCGTTCGACGACTGTGTCGCCAAAACGTCGTAGGATGATGTACAAGGCGAAATGGCAGAGATGATGGCAGGCGTGCCTGCGGCAGTTCATCAAAACGCCGAAGAGACTGCCGGGTCGTGAGCACCCGCAGCGAAGCAGCCTTAGAAGGCCATTAGCCTGTCAGTCAGATCCCCGCTCGTGAAGCGGACCAAGACGGAGGGCATGCCGGAGGAGTGCCAGATGCCCGACCCGGGGGGAGACCCTTGGGGCTATGCTCCTGGGCTACCTCCCCCGCAAGTCAGTCGGCGAAGGACTCCTACTTGCAGGGTGCCTGAACCTCTGTGCGATGAGGGCCCTCAACTCTCGCGCTCGCTCTCCGCGGGCCAGCGGGACGGGGCCTGGCCGACGCGGGGCATCGAGGACCCCGTCGGGCGCGTCGTCTTCCGCTCGCACGGCGCGCTCCAACGCGTAGAGTTTTCGCATCAGTGGATCGCGCGCGAACGAAGGCCCCAGATTCGCGGCGTTCCCTGATCACTGCTGCAGGAGGGATCGAGGACAGTGCGAAATGGTAGTCCGTTGTGAATGCTCGGTTAGCTCTGAGAAGTTCTTTTTCGTAGGAATAGATCAAAACAGGGTTTTGGGAGAACACTTTCCTCGTGCACTGGAGTCGTGTGTTCGGGTTCGAAAGGGCGCTCGTGGAAGCCGTTCATGTTCTCGAGCAGTTGGGGATTTGCGGCGGCGCGGAGCCCGCGGAGGGTGAGTGCCTCTGGTTCCCCCGAGTGAAGCAGAGGGGTCTATTGGGACCTCGTTGGGGCCTCTTGGGCCGTCTGATGGGGCTCTTAGCCCGTCTGTGGCGCCTTCGAAGGCCGTCTTGTGCCCCCTTGCAACAACGGGCCCGTCGGCCGCGACGTTGCGTGGAATTCGCGCGCGCGTCGCTTTTTGTTTTCGTATTGGCGGTGGCGCGCCAGGTGGCCTCGGAGCCCGAGACAGCGCGCTTGCCCCCATGGCGTAATCAGTCTGCCTTGGGCGTCGGCGCGGTCGCAACCATCGCGGCGCCGATCTCAAAAGTCGCCGACTTGGGCTTTCGATCGCGGGGGCTTGCCTGGGGCAGCTCTGGCCGCGAGGCCAGCGTGGCTAACTCGTGTGAGCGCGCTCGGGCTCAGCGCTTGTTCCCGTGGCCTGTCGCGCATTGTGTGATGGGCAATGGGGCGTCCGCCGATCGGCGCCGCGTGGTTTGCGGGGCCGCGGCCTCGTCGCGCGATCGCGCAGAGTTTGCGCGCGACATAGCGGCGCCGTGGCGCCAATCGGGGAAGCGATTTTTCAATGGCGATTTCATGCCGTTATTTTCTTAAACTGTTTAAAAAGTGTTTGAACTGTGTTTTTGGTTGCGATCGTCGTGCGTCGAGTTCTTGCGGGGGGGGGGGGGGGGCTTCTCAAGGTTAGCTGTCGCCTGCGCAACTTGATATACCTCTGCCCGGATTGTCTTCTGCCTCCTCTCGCGCAATTCCACGGCGTTCCGCCGCCTCGAAAGGGGGCGGGCCGAAGGAAGACTGCGGGGGGCAATGGCCGAGGGAAAAGGGGCCAGGAGCTCGCGCGAAGAATGCCAGATCATGATAACAGAAGTTCAACGGCGCGCTGCTGCTCGACTCCACATCGAAAACGGCCGCATCGTAATGGGTCGCGCCGTGGAGCAGGCCGAGGAAATGCAGCGGGCCATCGCCTCTCGAGCAGGCGATTCGAGCGTCGGCAGAGCGCCGCGGGCTGGCCGGCAAGGCCGAGACTTCGGCAGCCGCCGAAAAGCGCGCCCAAGACTTCGAACAGAGCGTCGCAGACAAGGCTGGGCGTGTCGTCCAGGGGGCTGGAGAGAATTAGCCGGTGACTATGGCCAGAGTCGCCGGAGAGCTCAAGGCAGCTGAGGCACGTGACAATCGAGGCGGAGGCATAGGCGGCGGGTCGATGGGCCCAGGCAGTTCCACTGACCGCCGAAGCTGTTGTGAAGAGGGCATCGGCCGACAGTGCAGAGGCGACGAGGCCGGCGCAGGGCGAGGTCAGCGACGCTCGTCGACAGGCGCGAGCCATGGTCCAAGCGGCGAGCGCGAACTGTGTTCGTGCGTTCGCGCTGCCGCTGAGGCTCGCGGCGCGCTGGAGTGGGCTCAGCGCGTCGAGCAGCGAGCAAATGGTGCGGTGACCATCGCGGCCCGGAATGCCGAAAACAGATCGCCGCGGTCCATGGGGAATGGGGGGGCGCAGCGCGAACGACTGCGCCGACAGCGTGCCAAACTTCGCGCGCGCAAGCTTCCCGGGCGAATCTTCGAGCGGCTATGGTCGCCGCCGTCGGCGCGGCTCCGCCGCGGGCGGAGGCCCCGAGGCGGGCCGCGCTCTCGCCGCGCCTGGGCGGGTCTGGCGCTTCTCGCGCAACAGAATTGCGCGCCGTGCGCGCTGTGCGCCGGGTCAGTGCGAATTTCGCTACGATGCGACTGAGCAGAAATTCCGCCATTTGCGTCGACGATTCGGCGGGGGAAGACTGGGATGCTGCGAGGAAACATGAAGGAGGAGAGAGCGAGAAACCAAGAGAGAGAGATAGAGAGAGAGAGAGAGAGAGAGAGAGAGAGAGAGAGAGAGAGAGAGAGAGAGAGAGAGAGAAAGAGAGAAAGAGGAGAGAGAGAGAGAGAGAGAGAGAGAGAGAGAGAGAGAGAGAGAGAGAGAGAGAGAGAGAGAGAGAGAGAGAGAGAGAGAGAGAGAAAAACAAAGAGAAAAGAGATATATAGATAGAGAGAGAGAGAGAGAGAGAGAGGGAGATAAAAGGAGAGAGGAGAGAAACAATATATATAAAATAGAAGAGGAGAGAGAGAGAGAGAGAGAGAGAGAGAGAGAGAGAGAGAGAAGAGAGAGAAAAAGAGAGGGAGATATATATATATATATAGAGAGAGAGAGAGAGAGAGAGAGAGAGAGAGAGAGAGAGAGAGAGAAAGAGAGAGAGAAAGAGAGAGAGAGGGGGGGAAGGAGAGAGAGAGAGAGAGAGAGAGAGAGAGAGAGAGAACACAGAGAGAGATAGAGAGAGATAGAGAGAGAGAGAGAGAGAGAGAGAGAGAGAGAGAAAGAGTTAGAGAGTTAGAGAGTTAGAGAGAGAGAGAGAGAGAGAGAGAGAGAGAGAGAGAGAGAAAAACAAAGAGAGACGGGCCCGACGCAAGGAGTAGATTTGAGGATCGGATCGCTTCCAAATCTGCTCCTGGAGCGGGGCCCTCTGACTTCCCGCTGGCGCCCAAGGCGCCTCGCGACTGCGTCGCATGCGCGTCGGGCGGCGCGGATGAGCAGATGGCAGGAGACGACGTTTCCAGACGTCTCAATGCGCTCGAGGACTCCGCCGCGGCCGCGCGCCGGAGGCCCGCGGATATGCTCGCGGGGGCGATGCGGGGTGCGGGGGGCCGCGTCGAGGCGGAGGCCAGGAGGCAGGAGCTGCGCGCAGATGAGCGCGTGGAGGCTGCCGCCGCCGCCGAAAGGCAAGCTCGGGGGGGCGAGGAGAAAGCCGGCGGGGAGGCAGCGCCCCGCCCGAAGAGAGTGAAAACATCGAAGCGAGCTCAGGCAGTCCCTGCCGCTTCTTTTATGTGCCACGTTCCACCTGGCCCAGAGAAGCCAGGCTGCGGTTTGGGCGGCGAGGGTGGCGCCTTCCATGGGGGGGAGTAGCAGTTTGAGCCGGCCGGGGCAGCGCCGGCCACGCATCCGCGCGACTCTGGCCCGCCGGGCGATGACGATATGACTCAGATGACGCTTGGGGCGAGGACTCCGACGACTCCGACTCGGAGGACAACGAAGACGAATCACCCGATGAAGAGGATAGCGATGAAGGGGGGCTGTCGGCGTGGCCGATGCAACGGGCCCCCGGGCGGCCCGCCCCGCGGCGGAGACGGAGGCGGCGCCCTCCCCGACAGAGTGCCGGGCACTGCCCCCTACTGGAACGACGCTGGCAAGACGGAGAAGGTGAATGTAGGGCCCATCCCCGACGCGGCCAGCTATAGGAAGCGGGGCAGAGGGGCGGTCCGCCGAGTCGCGTAGAGCCCACCCGACCGGCAGTGGGCCGCATATTGGATTTTGGGCGCGCCTGACATTCAGGCGTTGAAGGGCCCTTGACACCCTGACTGGCTCTTAATGATCGCGTCAGTTGTGATGAGCGGGATCGATCGGATCTCGAAGGGCCCGAAGTCGCCGCCGCCACTTTCTCGTCCGGTCAGTGAGATCGACCGCGTCTATGCCGCCATGCGCAGAGAGGAACACATGCTGGAGGGTCGTGCAATCCTTCGAACTATCGCATCCGTGAGGACCGCGGTCAGTTGTGCACGTGCTAGGTTTTGATGGGCATCAGAATTTGTTGCGCTGGCAAGAAAGCGGACGCCGATCTATCGTTTGTGCGATGTGTGGATGATGATCATGAGCGTGATGGATAAGCTTCGCAAATCAGTCCGCCTTTCAAACCAGCCATGGAAACTTCTACACAACACGTATACAGTGCCCGCGCATGTCCATGACTCTCACCGCGCGCGATCACAGGAGCGACGGGCATCGCAAAAGGATGGGATCATGCGAGTGGTCGCTGGGGCAGATTAGCAGGCGCGCGCAGACAGGCCGGGCTCCCGCGCGCGCGCCGGGCAACGGAAACAAGTAAACTCCCGCGGCCTCTCTGCGGGGGGCGCGGGCGGCGGCGGAGGTGGCGGCGGCGGGGGCGGCGGCGGGGGCGGAAATGGCGGAGGTGCAGGCTCCCTCTGCAATGGGGGCGGCCGCCTCAAAGTCGGGGGCCTGCGTCGAGCGCGCGAAGGTGGCGCGACCCCGTGCGCGCGCGACGCGCCCTCGGGCGCGCCCTAAGAACAGCGCCCCGTCCCGGGCCGCGCCGGCCCCGCCGGACGCGGCCCCGGGCGGCGACGGCGGCGGCGAGGGAAAGGGCCAGAAGATGGAGAAGCCGATGCCCGAGGGGGGGGGGAGGACAGGGGCCGCGGCAGGGGCCGAGGCCGCGGAGATGGCGGGCGAACGGAGGCGGAGACCGCCAGATATTTCAGAGGTGCGCATCCAGCAATAATTTCTTTAAGAACGGGTTGCGGTATGCGTTCGGCAGAGGCTCTTGCCCATTCTCGCAAGATAAGTGCCCGCGATGGCATCGGAAGGCCGCTGCTGAAGAAACGCTTTCTCGCGACAAGTTGGGGGCGCATCCTGAGTAGAGCGGGGAGTCAGTCCCCTGCGAGCGCAGCGCTGACCAGATCTCCGCCGCAGGTCAGAACATCCGGGGGGGCGCGCTCATGGCGGGACTGACGGCGGCAGGGCGAAGAGCAGCAATTGGGGCGGGCAAGGGGGAAGAACAGAGGCAATGCTGGAGGCGCCGGGCCGGTCAAACCTGCGCCTTTGGGAAGAACTGTTCGGGCCGGGCTGGCGCCCCAGGTTGCCCGCGACGAGGGGGGTCGTTGCCCCGTGACTTCGTCCCCGGCGTCGGCCGGAGCGGGGCCGACGCAGGCTGTCCCTGTCCGGCCCCGATTTGGGGCGCAACGGTGTGCGCTGCTTCCGAATTTCTCCGCGCTGGGTCAGGATTCCGCGCGTTGCCCTTGGGGCTTCTGGCTTGTTCAGACGAGGCAACTCGCGCGGGCCGCCCAGGCGATGATTTTTGTTCAAGCGCTTTTGGCGCCGGTCGGGCAGCCCCGCCGACTGGGCAAGACGGGCTGATCATCGACCCTGACGTCCGATGGCTGCGGTGCATCCAGGGGCGGATTGGAGAAGCCCCCGGCGATCGCGCGCGTGACCGGCCCCGCCCCCTTCCCCCTTGTAGTCGCGTCGCGGCGGTCGTCTGGTGGCGACAGAGGCCGCCCTGTGGCGCTCGCAGGCTACCGCGGTGTTCAGAGGCATGTTGTCGTGCTCGCAGGGGCGCCGTGGCGCTCGCTAGGGAAAGCGGCGCCTGCGTGCGTGCCGCGCGGTGCTGTCAGGGAACCAGTGATGTTTTGTTGCTGAGAGGCATTGGCGTGGCGGTTGATGCGCGGCGCTTGCAGTTGCTGGCGCTGAGTGGCGAAAGCGGGCACTGTGTGCGCGCGGGCGTTGTGTTGTATGTGGGCGTTGCGGTTTTCATGGTCGCCGTGGCGTGGGCTGGCGCTGCGGGCTCCAATGCAGGGGGCCGTGTCCAGGGGAAGGGGAAAGGGGGGCGAGGGGTAAGGGGGCGGGGTGGGGGAGGAGAAGCACGGCGACGATTCCGGCGACCACGATCACGACGACGCTGACGACGACGACGCTGTCGAGGACGACGATTCCGACGGCGACTCCGACGCTGAGGACGACAACGGCGATTTGAATGACGACGACCGCGACGAGGTGGTGCTCTGTGGCGTTCAAAGGCGCCGTGGCGTTTCCCGCGTTGTGTTCACAGGCGCATCGCGTTCATCGGATCGCGGGCATTTGCGTCGCTGGTCACGGGGGCGCCGTGATTGTCGGGTCGCAGGCGATAGTTTTTTTGCAGGCGCACTGCGGTGCTTGCGGGCATGTCGCGGCGCCGCAGGCGCGCCCCCGCCGCGGCGCGACCGGCGCGACGAAGCGCCCCCCAGGTCACGCGCGTGACCGGCCCGAGGAGACGAGCGGGCTCCAGGCTGGCGGTATCGCGACGTTCCCGAGCGAAGCCCTCGAACAGTTGAGGAGTGGAGGGCCAGGGCGAAGCGCTCTTCGCGGATGCGCGGGGGCCCGTCGCCGTCGCCGCGCTGGGCGGCGCTGTTGGGCGCGCGTCGACCCGTGCGCGCCCCGCCCAGCCACGGACTCTTTGGGCGCCTCGCAAGGGCCCTAGGATCAGGACGTCGCCTTGGCATGCTTTCGAGTTTGCGCCCAGGTGGGCCAGGAACAGGGAGCGGAAGGTGAAGGTGCATCGACATTTGGTTTATGATGGGCAGCTGCTTTGAGGGCGAAGTCTGGCGCCTGTGGATCGGCTGGGGGCAGCGCTCCGACGGCGAGCGAGGTTCGCGGCGGCCAATGACTTCCGACCCTCGGATGACTACGAGGGTGCTTCGGCAACAGCTGAGGTGGGCCCCCCCCTGGTCGATATCTGTGATTTCGATCCGGCGGCGCCACGAAACTCGGCGATCAGAAATACTGCGGTATTCGATCTGGGCGCGGAGTGCGCGTCGTCGTCTGGAGTGGCAACGAGCTGCGCGCCGATCGAGGCCGTCTCCTTTGCGGCACCGCGCCCGAGGCAAATGGGCAGCTCTACTCCCGGCTTGGGCAGGTGGTGCTCGAGTGGGTCAGACAGCTGGTCGACCTGCGGGCAGGATGTGCTGGGGCCGCTTGGGCCTGCCTGAATGGTGGTCTTCGACGTTGGCGATGCCCAGTCATGGGGCATCCCTCCGTCCGACGGTGCACGTGCAGCTTGAAATTCATTTGGTAGTCGAGCGGTGGCTGTCGCCAACAACCGCGGGCTGCGCTGAGAGGAGCTGGAGCACGTGTGCAAGATGCTCTGGCTCAGGGGCTCCGAGCTTAACGGACAGGGAGGGCGCCCCGTCGGAGACAACTGGCACTTCCCGCCGACGCTGCGCGGCCGCAGCGGCGAAGCCTTCGTCGAGGACGTGGCCAAGTGCGCCCTGAAGGCCTGCTGCGCGCGCGTGGAAGTCAACCGGGACCCTTCCGACTCACAGCGCGGCAGCTCTGCCGCGGCCCGCGAGAGGGCGAATTGTTTGGTCAATCGGGCTTCCATCGCGCGTAGGTCCCTTGGACGTATGCGACGCGGGCGAGGTCCTGCCATTGCGTGGGAGTGACGTGCTGGCCATGCCGGAGCTTTCGCGCGTTGATGGCGACTCGGTCAAGTTCGCGGAATTGGTGTGAGGCGAATTGCTGGCGCCGAACCCCCATGGGTCGTTGCTGTTTTGTTCGCGCCCTCATGCAACGACTTGGCTTCTCTGCCTGGAATGATCCGGACCCCCCGCTCTCGCTGGTGATCGCAGTGCCAATTGCGCGCGGGCGGCAGAGCAGTCCGAGACTGTGTGTGTGTGGAAGTTTCGAAGGCGGCAAAAGGACTGGGGGCGTCCGCCGATTGCGTCGGCGGCCCTCGCGATCATATGTCCGCGAGCATTCTCGGTCTGCGAAGATAGCCAGACTGCCATCATAATCGGACCAGGCAGAACCAGGGGGGCGCTGGGAGACGCATTGAAGGGAATAGAGGTCCGCCCAGACCACGAAGTAGACCGCGAATTCCTCTTGATGAGGCTTCCCTAAGAAGGGCTCGCTCCCAAGAAGCTCGTGATCACCCTACTGCCAGAGGATGGTTGGTGCGTCGAGAGCCGGGTGCACGCGGGCTTAAAGGCGTGGCTGTTCGAGCAGATGCGAACGTCTCGCGCGCCAAAAGCGACGCTTACTTATCTCGGTGATAGTGTTATCGAATGGCTGGCGCCTCGACGCATATATGCCGCTTTGGCCCCGAGCGCGACGCTGTGCATTTTTTTTGGATCCGGGGGGGATGAAGATGCAAGTGCGTGACAATCATCTCATCATTGCTCTCCCATTCGACTTGCCGAATGGCTTCATTGAGGCCGAGCGGCGAGCGGGCGAGCGGGTTGGCGGTTGTTCTCGCGGGCTGTCGACACCAAGCGGCTTGCCGCGCTCTCGCAGCGGGCGCGTTCGGTTTCTCGTGTGAAATTGATGGCGGCAGTAGCAATACCTTTGAAACGTTCGGGAGAGACGGTTGAGGGAGTGCGTTTTGGAGGACACCAACGCCGTCCCAACTTGCCGCGACTTCTACTCGATGGCGTGCAAAATCTTAGGGGGGGGGGGGGGGCTGGATGTCACTGTTACCTATAGCTGGTGGCTTCTTCTTTGCGCGCAAGGCGGACGGCGGCGTCGTGGCGGTCGACTCAGGTGCGGGCGGCTGGCGGCAGCATTGCTGCAGCCATCCTTCCAAAGTCCCTAGAGTCGCCCTCCGCCTGTACTTCGTGGCCCCAGCAGACAAATCCGAGGGGGCCGTGGAAGCTTCGTCCGAAGGTCGCCAAGGGCGACAATTTCGAGCTCGATTGCGGGGCAGTTCATAAGCCCTTGCCCGCTCGAAGAGAGCGGCCCCGACCGACCGGGCGATCGGGGGGCGGCGCAGATGCCCCCATAGGAAGATTTGAACGAAGCGGATCGCAGTCTGCGACAGTATTCCTGGGGAGGCAGAGCGGGCGATTCGAGAAGCCAGACGACGATTGTGCGGCAGGCGATTTTCTGCGAGCGAGACCTTCTGCGAGCCGCGCCATGTCGACCCCGCAGAAGACGAGCTCGCTGCCGACAGGGAAGGCTGGCATCGACCGTGGGGCAGGGGCACCGGCTAACGTGGCAGCCGACGTGCGCTGGGCGCGCCGAACACAGGAGGACCTTATGAAGTGCCGGCGCGCCAACCAGGCCATGAGGGAGCAAGAGGATATTCCCAAAGAAGACGATCAGGCGCCCCGCGGCCGCGCCGCGGGCGCCCCGCCAGGCACCGGGCGCCCGCAGAGAGGGGCCAGGGCCAGGAGTGCTGACCAGCTGCGCAAGGCGCCGAGAGATGGAGCATATCTACGCGGAGACGATGGCTTTCCGCAGATTGGGTGTCTTTCGCGGGGGCGGCGCGAGGGGCTTCCTTGGCCGAGCGGGGTCCGCGCCCAGCTAACATGCCATCCAAAAGGTGTCTTTCAAGCATCTCGAAGGCGCCCTCTCTACATCAGAGGAGGGGCCCTCGCGAAGGAGGTCCGCTACATCGACCTAAACCCATGGCCCCCCAGCCCCTGCGTGCCATCGGGGAGAAGAACCAGAAGGAGCGGGCGCCCATTTAACAGGCGCGCCTTCAGCAGGTCTACCTGTGCCCTCGCCTGGGTTGCCACTGCGCAGCGTGCAGCGAGGTGGCGCAGGGTGCCCATATTCTACCCCTCATCATGTGCCAGTTCAGCAGCGCAAAGACGGCGCTACACATGGATCTTTGCGCTCCTCACCAGTGTGTGCGTAGTCATTGGATGGGTGGCTATATGCATGACGCTCGCGCCGAAGCCAGTGAGCATGAGAAGGAGATCTTTGACACTTGGTGCGATGGCCAGATGGCGGAGCAGGGGTTCAGAGAGCTCGGGCGACTCGATGTGCAGGTGAAGGAGCAGGTGGGCGCCGACGGGGTGCAGGGCGAAGAGTGCGAGTAGTTCCTGAGGGGTCTGGAGGCCGGCATGAACGTCGAAGAAGCAGAGGAGCTTCGCGGCTGTGCTGCGAGCCCCGCACCCTGGGCCCCCGACGGTCCGAGCCTCGACTGGGGTGTCCCGCCTGTCGAGGCAATCGAGACCGAAGGCGCCAATTAGGAACGACCTGCTGGCGCTGGGGCTCGCATCTCGCCGTGAGCAACTGCGCCTGCCTCGGAGGAGTGGTCGCGCTCCGACGAGGGCAGCGAGTCGGAAGAGGGCAGCGAGTCAGAAGAAGGCAGCGAGTCAGAGGAAGGCGGCGAATCAGAACCCCAGGAAGAGGCCGACGGAGAAGAGCAGGAACCAGAAAGGAAGGCTGAAAGCGGATCGTGCTGGCTGTGCCAGCACATCCCCAGCCTGCGCCACTCAGCGAAGAGAGCCTGAGGCAGAGCCCGTCTCCCTCGCGCCGTCTCTGGTCCCCCTGGACATCCTCGCCAACGAGCACCCGCGAGCTTGGGGGCCGAATCGCTTTCGGCTCGCGGGGGTGCCAACGCCGCCGACGCCCAGGTGTCCATGGGCGAGTTGCGGCGGCTGCGGGGCGAGAAGGGGGGCGCGGCTTGGGAGCGCGTCGAGCATGTCCCTCGCTGCCCGCTCTTGCCCGCGCCACCGGGGAGCGAGGGCAGAGGTTTCCAGGCCGCTGTTCCTAGCGTCGCCGGAAGGCTGGAGGAGGCGCGCGACTCCCGCCCGGCGTTGTGCGCATTCAGGGGCTTGTATGAGGACTTGCAGACCAGACAGCCGGAGGCCGCGAGGGATCTCATCGGCGACGCGCTACCAGAACGACGCCGAAGCTGCGCGGCATGGCCGGTCGTTGCCTCGGCGTGCGCTTCAAGGCTGCCGAGTCCCGCGAGCTCCCCGACATGCTTCGCGCATTCGCGCCAATGCATCTGCGCGAGAGATTATCCACGCGCGCTTGGCGCAGTGATGTCGGGGGCGAGGAAGCCGAACGACTGGCCTTGCTCGTTGTCAATCTGGCGAGGCACAGCGAGGCGCGCGTGCAATGCTTGGGTGGTTGGGTGGGGGCTACGGCAGGGCGCGGGCGCGCTTCTTACGCGCCTTAGCTACGTTGCCCGAAGACACCGTTCAAACGCTGGGCGTCGACATGGCAGAAGATGACGACGACGCCGTCGCCGAGCCGCCCAATTGGGGCGAGGGCATCGGGCGCGCGCGGCCGTCCGGCGACTGTCGCACGCGGCCGCGAAGCCGAGAAGCCCGCAGTCAAACCGTTGGTGTTCATCGCCTGCAGAACTCACTCGCTTCGAGTGTTTGCGCCCGAATGGATCTACGTCAAGTGCGAGCCGTCTGCTTCAGCATGCGGCCAGCGTCGCGCCTCTCGACGTCGCTCCCGCGTTTCAGTCGACGGCTGTGCAGGTCGTGGCTCCAGAGAAGGACCTCAGTGGAACGCGCCAGTACAAGTGCCTCAGCGTCTTTCCCAGTCACAGAGCCAAATACCTGGCTTTTCACGAAGGCGTCGTCGAACCGGAGGAGGATGGCACCAACGGGGCAGTCGTTCAGGCCCGCCGAGTTTCTGAGAGCAGGCGCGGGCAGAAACCCGAGAAGTTCCCGCGCTGGTTTTGGCCGCGTGGGTGGTCGAGGGAATGCGGCGCACAGCGTCTTCATGCAAGCGTCTTCAGCCAGCGCGGCCCGCATGCGATGTCAGGTTCGTGCATCGTGACGTTCGCGTCGCGAATATTTGACGCGGCTGCGTTCTGGATTCTCCTGGACGGCTCCCTCGCCTCGGAGTTCCGTCCGGACTGGAGTGACGTGCGTCAGATCTTTCGAGTCGCCGTTGCAGGGGTCGTGGCCCCTGCAGTCTCGTGGGGCCTGGTCTGCGACTGGCGGTTTCACGGCGTGAAGATTGAATCGAGGCCGGGGTCGGGCTGCGTCGATTGGATCAAAGCACATTAGTTTTTTCCATCGAATCGGCGGCGACGACGACGCCCTCCCGCCAGCGGAGTTCAAGGCGAAGCTGCTCCTGCCCCCACCGTTTTGCGATGATTATCTCCCTATTGCGGTGCATGCAGGAATCGCTGAGGAGCAATCCGCTGTCTTCATTGTCGGGTGCCCATATTTCGTCTCAGAGATAGAGGTCGAAGGGCCCGGCTACGGTGCGAGCTCCACATGCTGGGCCCCAACATATGCGCCACCACTAGGCGGCCCGCTAATCGCAAGTACCTGTCACGCGGTCACTCGCGCAGATGGCGGCCGCACTCGGTCGCGAATAATCCCACGAACCCTCTGGGCGTAGGCGGTTTAGGGCGGCTCCTCTTCCATCCCCTTTCCCCCCCCATCGGGGAGGGGTCCCCCCCCCCCCCGGAGCTAGACAGGGCGCCCGGGGAGCGGTCAGGGCGCCCGAAAAGGCCTCGGCGAGGAAGCCGTAATCAATGGGGTGTTTCACTATGGCATTGGCCTCAGGTTGGCCTCTCGGGGGGGCGAAGCTAATTCAGGACCCCCCCTGCAGTGCTCTACCTCCTCCGAGATGGCCCCGCGAGCGCTCCCAAGGCTCCCCGGGGCGCCCCAAGAGGGCCCAAGGCGTGGCCAGGAGTCCCCGAGAGGCCCCAGAAGGCCAGGACGCCCCCACGAGGCTACCAGGAGACCCCCAAGAGGCCCCAGAGGCCCCCCAGAGGCACCCCCCGGCGAGAATGCCCAAATAACTGATTCGATTAAGGTTTTGGCTACATTTTGGCCTCCTGAGGGGGGGGCGCCGATTGAGGTGGCTTTCTCGCTTTTTCGCTTACGATGGCCACCCGGGGCCTCAAGATGGCTCCAAGATGGCCCAAGAGCGCTCCAAGAGCGCCTCCGAGGCTCCCACGAGCGCTTCAAGAGGGCCCCAAAAGGCGCCCAGGAGGCCCCAGGGGGCCCCAACGCGCTGCGAGGCACCCAAGACGCTCTAAGAGGCGTCCGGGACCGCCAAGGCCCCCAAGACGCTCCAAGAGGCCCCGAATGGGGGGCCCGTCCTCTGCTTGCTGCCCACTTCCCTGATCGAGGCAAATCCTCGGGGCATCGTTTCTGAATGGGCTGGTGGGGTGATGCGAAGCGTCTAGAATTGCCCCCAAGCTCCCTATGGCAGCACGGTGGTGGCGCAGCAGAACGATGGACCCCCTGGGAGTTCTATACGCCACCCCGAAATATACACCGCCATAATGCGTTGTATGTTGCGCATGCAACCGCGTGCCCAAATGACGCTGCGCACGCGACACGTGATCACTGCGAGATTTGACGCACCCTGCAACCAACCGCCGAAACAGTAATCCAATCAACCCTCATGACAGAAAGCCCGCCCGCGGTGGTGATGCATATGCGTGGGCCCCCGACCAGAAGGCATCGGGCTGGGCCCATTTGCATTGCGTTTTCTGGACTTCCCTATCCGTCTCCAGACGATCTGGCGGCGTGCGCGCGCTGACGGTAGAAGGCGCAAAAGTGGGGGGTGCTGGATCATGGATCATGCGCCGGGCGCGCGCCGGCGCTCCGGCCGCGGGCCAGAGCGCAATCGCCCGCGCAAGGGTCTGGTGTCCCCGCGCAAGAAGGGGGCTGGCCCTCTCTCGGCAAGCCAACCCCCTCCTCGGGCCGTTCGATTGGGATTGCTCGCGCCCTTGGGACATCGAGGCAGATGAACCCTCGAACGGCTGGAGGCAGCGGCTTGCCAACGTTTGTCGCCCTGAGCCGTTCCTCGCGCACGCGGATCTGAAGGCGGAATTAGAGGGGGGGCCGGAGCAGCGTTGGGGGCCGCCGGGGGAAGTTGACGCCTCGGCGGCTGGAGAAGGGGCGCCTGCATCTGCTGATTGCGTCGGCAGTGCCAGGGCCTCTGGCGCCCGTGGCAAGCGGGGTGGGATGCGCCCGTCGTCGACCCGGCCCTGGAAACGCCCGCCGTTGGCGCGCGCGTCCATTGGGGGCTCAGGGCAAGGAGGCACCAGAGATGAAGGGGTGAGGCGTCGCGGTAGCCAGGGGCCGCGAAATCGGCGGGCTATCGCGCGTTTTCCGTCGGCAGCAGCATCCTCGAGTTCTGCCCCAGACCCCGCGGCGAGGAGGCGCCGGTGCACAGGCGTCCGACTCAGGGCTGCGGGGGAGGAAGAGCATCCGCGCTTTCGGCGGCGCGGGGGCTCGCAGAGCCGCTGGTCGCCATGGAACTCAGGATGGGGCTCAGGCAACTCATCGGCGCAGCAGCTGGGGCCGCGGCGATCAGCGGAGCGAGGACAGGCGCGGGCGAAGCGAGAAAGGCTGGGGACATAGCGGAGCTGTGCTCTGACTGTCTTCAGGGCGCGATGCAGCTGTGCTCCGAGCGTTCTGGCGTGAATCGCGGCGTGGCGGCAGGCTGCGATGACCGTGTCAGGCGGCGTGCGCCGGCGCGCTCCTGTCTGCGTGGGACTCGCCAACTTGTTTCGGCGTGCCCCCAAGGGCCCCGTCAGGGGCGCCCCCTCCCCTTCCGCGCCCAAGCCTTTTTTTTGGTTGGCGCCGCGGGGGCCGAACTTCCTTGGGGCGGGGTGAAGTCTGACTTCGGGCCCGAGGGGCGCGTCCCGCCGCAGCTTGGGGCGTTGGCTACAGGCTGACGCGCGCCCGCGCGCGGAGTCCCCGCGCCGGGCCGGCCGCGTGCGGGGGCCTCTAGCTGCGCTCCCCTCGCGTGTTCTTTTGCCGCGGCGCCTTCGCCCTCAAACTGAGTGAGGATTGGCTGCGCAACCTTATTTACATTGGCATCGACGATAGCTGTAGCTGTGCTGGGTTAAAACGTGCTCGCGCGCGCGGCCGGCCTCCCTCTCTCGGCAGGCTATATCATACTCATCTACATTGACACATCCGATCAACTGCCGTCCTAGCCATGGCTTCACGTTCGTCCTCTCCGAGACTCAACCTGGGACCACGAATTAAATATGATTTATCAGAACATGCATACCAAGAGCCTGTCATCAGGAACAAGATCATGCCCGAATCCACGATGAATTGGCAAAATGCTGATAGAGAGATTTCTGGTGGAGAACAGTGGGGAGGGGGCTTGCGACGCGCGCGTTGGCGACGGCAGCGGGGGTGGCCGCGGTTGCGAAGATAGGAGCTGGGTGGGGGGCGGAAGAGATCGTGATCCACAAGGACACCGCATAGCCTCCTAGATCCTCTAAAACCCCATTGCCGCCTCCCTTTCCCCTCCTCGAATCTGATTGCTCCTCGTCCTCGTCCTCCTCTGTGCTCCTTCCCAATCTTTGTTATCCGTCTCACCGTTTGGAACAATGGTCTCTTCCTCCTCTTCCTCATCCCCCTCCTCCTCCTCTTCCTCCTCCTTCATTTTCTCTCAACCATAGCTCTCCTCTCTCCTCCTTCCCTCTTTCCTCTCCCTCGTGCTCTTCCATCCTCCTCTTTCTTTCCTTTCCCTTGTGCGCTTCAATCAAAATGCGACCCTCATGCTTCACCTCCGTGATGATATGCAGTCATTTCATATCGAGATTTGCCAGTGCGTGTGCTTTATGGCCCCAGTCGTTTTGGGTTTGTGGTCCACCCTTTTCCCCCCATATCCTAAGGATGGGGTTCTTGTCGTTCCCCATATCCTAAGGATGGAGTTCTTGTTATTACCCCGACCGCGCGGAACGAGAACACCTCCCACCCTCAGTTCATCACTCTCTCTGACTCACTCACATGCAGACTCATTTATATTCAAACTCATTCATACTCATATGCGCTCGCTCTTAGATTCCCGATACTCAGGTTTCCCATGCTCGGGATCACTCATACGCAGACTCACTTACGCTCATGGTATTTCCGCGCTCAGACTCACACGCACGTTGTGAGGATGTCTCAGGCGAGGCGCTGGTTTCAGTACTCCCAATGGGGGGACGCCAAGAGGTATTGCGCGGGCCCGTTCGCGCCCAGGTTAGGAGAATGTCTCAGGCGGTTTGCCTGTTTGTGTGCTCAACATCCTTCTCTTTCGGAACAGCTTCCGGGGATGTCTCAGGCGAGGCGTTGGTTTCAAGGGACGCCAGGGGGTATTGACGGGCCCGTTCGCGCCCAGATTGGGGGGATGCCTCAGGCGGGTTGTCTGTTTGGGTGCCCAACATCGTTCTCTTTCGGAACAGTTTCCGAGGATGTCTCAGGCGAGGCGCTGGTTTCAGTATTCCCAAGGGGGTCGCCAGGGAGTATTGCACGGGCCCGTTCGCGCCCAGATTGGGGGGATGCCTCACGCGGTTTGCCTGTTTGGGTGCCCAACATCTTTTCTCTTTCGGAACAGTTTCCGAGGATGTCTCAGGCGAGGCGCTTGTTTTCAGCACTCCCAGGGGGGGGGGGGGGCGCCAGGGGTATATCACAGGGCCGTTCGCGCCCAGATTGGGGGGATGTCTCAGGCGGGTTGTCTGTTTGTGTGCTCAACATCATCCTCTTTCGGAGCAGTTTCCGAGGATGTCTCCGGCGAGGCGCTGGTTTCAGCACTCCCAGGGGGGGAGGGGGGGGGGGGCGCCAGGGGGTATTGTACGGCCCCGTTGTCGTCTTCACGGGTGGATTTTGCTGACAGGTGTTCATAGGGGACGGAGGGGTAAGAGGAGGAGGACAAGGAGGAGGAGGAGGACAGAAGGAGGAAGCATATATTCAAAGTCGTCGTAGTCGTCGGCGTCTTTCTCGGTTTCGTTTTCCACGTGGATTCGCTGACACTCGGATATTGAAGAGGACGATGTCTTCTACCGAAGTCTGCCATCGCTATGACCGTGCGGAGAGCGAGAGAACTCCCATCTCCCACCCTCAGATCATCATTCTCTGACCCACTCACATCTCACTCATATTCAGACTCACTCATACGCAGATGCACTTGCTCTTAGATCCCTGATAATGAGGTTTCTCATGCTCGGGACCACTCATATGCAGACTCACTCACACTCCTGGTACTTCCGTGCTCAGATTCACAAGGTGTGAGGATGTTTTAGGCGAGGCGCTGGTTTCAGCACTCCCAAGGGGGGGCTGCCAGGGGGTATATCACGGGCCCGTTCGCGCCCAGATTGGGGGGACGTCTCAGGCGGTTTGCCCGTTTCGGTGCTCAACGTGCTTCTGTTTCGGGGCAGTTTTCGGCGCCCTGACAGGTGTTCAGAGGAAAAGAAGGAGAAAGAGGAGGAGGAGGAGGAGGAGGACAAGGAGGAGGAGGAGGAGGAGGAGGAGGAGGAGGAGGAAAGAAGGAGGAAGCAACTAGTTAAAGTCGTCGGAGTCATCGGCGTCTCTCTCGGCTTTGCCTTCCACATGAATTCGCTGACGCTCAGATTTTGAAAAGGACAATGCCTTCTACCGAAGAATGCCATCACTATGAGATGCACATATGGGGATCTCCGCGTCGAGTAATTGTGATCCCGATGCAGCGTTGACCTGCTTTCAGGATCGGCGCATCTCTCCTACCATTCAGAATGGCACTCAGTCGTCTCAGTGCGGGTCACACTTCTGGATTGGATTCTTTCCTCGTCGCTGTCGCCTCCTCCTTTCTCTGCCTCCGCCGTCCCATTGTCCTCGCACTTTTGCTCCTCCTGCTCCTGCTGCCGTTTCTGTTGCTGCTGGTCTTCCTCCTCCTCCTCCTCTTCTCTCTCCTGTTCATCATTCTGCTCATCCGCCACCTCCTCCTCCTCCTCTTCCGACGTACACAGCTCCCCTTTGCGATTGCGGATCACACGATGAGGGTTGTTTGGGGGGTCAAGGTCCGTTAGGACACTCGTCGGAGGATGTAAGGAAAAAGGCGATGGGAAGGCCTCCCCCCTGGAGGAACATGTGGGGTTGGAGGGATCCTGCCCAGGTCACCATCCCAGACATCTCCCGCCGAGATGACGCGACGGAGGCGCCCCTCCCTCCCTTTATTTTTACCCTGCCTACCTGTTTGGCAGAATGCCCGTGGGTCCGTCGGTCTGCCTGTCTGTCTGCCTGCCTGTCCGTCCGTCCGTCCGTCCGCTTGTCTGTCTGTCTGTTTGACTGTCTGTCCTGCTCGTTCCCTGTCTCTGTCCCTGTCCGTCTGTCCCTCTCTCTCTCTCTCCCTCTCTCTGTCTCTCTACTCTGCCTCTCTGCCTGGGTGCATGATCTCCGCGGATCCTTCGTTCTTTCTGAGGGAGGAGGTTGAAGGAGGGAGGATGGACGCGGCTCCTCCTCGTGGTACTCCTCCTCCTCCTCCTACGCCTCCTCCTCCTCCTCCTCCTCCTCCTCCTCCTCCTCCCAGGGCCTGCGCCCCAAGCATCGGCTCCTCCTGCTGCTGCTGCTGCTCTGCCCCCCCGTCGTGGGCTGGCCTTCGAGGTGTACATCCCCGCGAACTGCAAGGGCTGGGTCACCGGCAACCGCGGGAGCGAGCTGCGCAGGATGGAGCAGGACGCCGCCGTCTTTCAGAGCAGGAAGTGGTACCCATACCTCTACCCTCCCCTCGTTGTCTCATTCTTGGGCCTCCTGGGAGTCCCTCGTCGCCACCGCTGGATTCGCCTCGAAGTCTTGGTCAGAACGCACCCCAGGAGAGGTCTGGGGAGTGGCGGTATCGGTACCTTGTAGTTTCCCGGGTCTTCGTCGCCGTCGACGAATGGGGGCGGGCGGAAGGAGGCAGAGGCCAAGGCGGAGGGGGAGGGGGAAAAGAAGGAGGGAGGGGAATGGAGGAGGAGGAGGAGGAGGAGGAGGAGGAGGAGGAGGAGGAGGAGGAGGAGGAGGAGGAGGAGGAGGAGGAGGAGGAGGAGGAGGAGGAGGAGGAGGAGGAGGTCGAGTCGACGCCAGGTCGAGCGAGTCAGAGGGCCCCGCCTACTCCCACCCTCCCCCCCCCCAGTACAGTCATCAACTGCGGCACAGCTTGATACGGGGAGTGGAACGCGTTCCCAACTCGCAGGCGGAAGGCGCTCGCGCGCGGTCTCGCCTCGTGCGATTCGGCGAAGAGAAGACCGCGCGGCGCGGGCCGCGCAGGGGGGGGAGCGGCACAGCTTCCACTGGGCGCGGCGAAGACGAAGCATGCGTTGAGCGCTAAGTCGGGCATGTCCCTCTACAGGAGGAATCTTCAAATAACAAATAGTCTGGGGACGATCTTTTGACTATTGTTGACTCTGTTTTGACTCTTTTTTAATCTGTCCTCCAAAAGCCGCCCGTAGGAAGACGTGCCCGACCTGAAGCATGCGCCGCGCTGACACAGCATTGCCACTTTCACCTCACAAGCTGCGCGGCGTCTGGGCGAGGTCGGCGTTTTCGCCCGCTGTCGCGCGGCCCCGCTGCCGCGGGTTCGCTTCCGTGCGCTGCGGCGAACGAGCCACGCGACGCGCCCGCGCTGGAACGCCACTTCCGACCCAAATGCGTACCCATCGGTCGTTTCAAGCAGGTATTTGTGGATTCCCAGATTCTAATCTACTTTAAGCGCCTTCCTACTTCAACGATCGAGTGGCTTCACTTTTTCCCCCGTCCTCCTCAGGGGGCGGACGGAACCCAGTCTTCTTTCAACGCCTTCCATGTTTCTACTTACTTCTTCCGACCGATGGGTACGCAACTTGGGCGACCGCAACAAGTCGACCACTCGCGCGGGCCCCCCAGCATTGGATAGCGACAGGTATGCGCCGCGTCGACTTCTGGACGGCCGCCCTCGGAAAGGGGATCGTCGTCTTGCGGCGGGCCCACCTCGTGAACAATTGCCATCACCCGCCAACCTCGAGCACACTTGCCATCATCCACGACGCTGTGTCCCCCTGGGCGCGTGCGTGGCAGGGCGCGGCTGCGCCCAGCACGGTGCGCTCGTGCCGTGGCGCGAAGGGGGGGGGCCTGAGAGTCCCGGCTGGGGCAGCAGCTAGCTGTTGGCCCGCAGCCGTCTTAGTTGCAAGCAGTGGCGAAGCGTCCTGGCCTGCCTGTAGGCTTACCAAACAATGTTCTAAGAGCCGTTTGTGGTTTCCACCAACTGTTCTTATCACATTTCTGGCAAGGACTGTTTTGTTTTAACACAGCGGGTTTATGTTCTAATAACATTGTTTCGGTTCTTAGAACATTTTCGGGTTCTAAGAACATCTCGTGGTAGGCCTATAGGAATACTGGGACGCTCGGTCCTTGCTCAATAGTTCACCTCTCGGTCCTCCCTCCATCCTGAGATGCTCCCTGGCGAGGATAACACGGAGGAGCCGGAGGAAAGAGGTTGGACTGGGGAGGGGGAGGGATGGGTCGGACGGAGAGGAGACAGAGTAGGAGCAGGACGGAGGATTGTGCCAGCTTTAGGAGAACGAGGCGAAGGACAATGAGGCTGGGGAGGGAATGAGGATGAGTTGAATGATATTGATGAGCAAGAGGAGGAGGAGGAGGAGGAGGAGGAGGAGGAGGAGGAGGAGGAGGAGGAGGAGGAGGAGGAGGAGGAGGAGGAGGAGGAGGAGGAGGAGGAAATGGACATGAGAGAGTAATCAGGCGTCAAGAGTGCCAGCTCGAGCGTGTCAGCTGGCACCGCCCGCTCCCACCCACCCCCAATCACGGTGGAATTGACTTCTACGCAGCTCGCCAGTTGACTGTTTGCAATGGGGCCACGAAGCTCGGATGCGTGAGGTCCGGCACGAAGCGAACATGACGTAGGCCGCGCTTGCCTGAGTGGAATACATGACGACCGCCGCACCCCAGATCCCAACTCAGTGTTTGTGTCCTACTTCCCATCATCGGCCAGCATGGTGTACACATCGTAAGGGGGTTCATTGTAGACTATGTGTGTAGGTGGGGGGTATCGACGGGAATCGTTTTTTCCGTTTCCAGTGGGTTCGCATGCAGATTGATCACGGGCTCTTCGCGTACGTTTGTGTTGCGGTACACTGAACCCATCGTGGGTTTTTCGCGCTTCTCTTTTTCCTTGTGCAATCCCATGTGTTTGTTCCTGTCTCTTCACTTTTTCCCTCGCACCCGTTCCCCTCCTTCTGTCTGCTTCTTTACCTCTTCCCTCCTCCTCTCATTGCCCTCTCCTCTTTTCTCTCTTCGCCTGTATCCACATTGCTGTTCTCTCTCTCTCTCTTTTTTTTTTGTTGTTCTCTCTCTCTCTCTCTCTCCTTCTTTCGCACAGTCTCTCTCTGACTCTCATTTTTTCCCCACCATCCTGTGGTGTTGGGTCCTCGTTTTGAAGAGACAGCGCCCGCTCCCGCTCCCGCTCCCGCTCCTCCTCCCCCTCCTCCCTCCTCCCTCCTCCCACCATAATCATCGTCATCATCCTCCATTTCGGCACACCCCTCACACGTTTCGTGGCCCCATAGGGAGCCCCACCGAAGGCCCCAGTGCTGCCGCCCGCATGCGTCACGCACACCCAATTCGGCACACCCCTCACACGTTTCGTGGCCCCATAGGGAGCCCCACCGAAGGCCCCAGTGCTGCCGCCCGCATGCGTCACGCACGCCCAATTCGGCACACCCCTCACACGTTTCGTGGCCCCATAGGGAGCCCCACCGAAGGCCCCAGTGCTGCCGCCCGCATGCGTCCCGCACACCCAATTCGGCACACCCCTCACACGTTTCGTGGCCCCATAAGGGAGCCCCACCGAAGGCCCCAGTGCTGCCGCCCGCATGCGTCCCGCACACCCAATTCGGCACACCCCTCACACGTTTCGTGGCCCCATAGGGAGCCCCACCGAAGGCCCCAGTGCTGCCGCCCGCATGCGTCCCGCACACCCAATTCGGCACACCCCTCACACGTTTCGTGGCCCCATAGGGAGCCCCACCGAAGGCCCCAGTGCTGCCGCCGCATGCGTCCCGCACACCCAATCGGCACACCCCTCACACGTTTCGTGGCCCCATAGGGAGCCCCACCGAAGGCCCCAGTGCTGCCGCCC